>VZSC01010554.1:133392-151444 GCA_013398225.1 Steatornis caripensis | reverse complement strand
GGGCAGGGTGAGGGCCGGGGCAGGAGGTGCCCCCCCCGCCCAGCGCGCTGCTATCGTCTCATCAATTATTTACGCCGTATCCCTTTAATAATGCAGCGCCGCTGCAGCGGGCTGGGCTGGAGGAGCAGCGCACCGCGGAGCCAAGTCGCAGGAGCACCCTGGGTGGCTGCAGAAGGGAGGCTGGAGCGGGGGCAGAGCTGGAGGGACGAACGGGAAGTCGAAGGGGGCGTCTGTGAGCCCCAGGGCGGTGTGAGAAGAGATACCTGCGTTGCTTCAGGCGGCCTGTCAAATTAGCACACCCTTAAAAAGTCATAATCGTATTAAGACCTGACACCAATTGTAAAAGTGATTGTAAAGTAGACAGTTCAAATTTGTGAAGGTTATTTTTACGTTAAGCTAAATTTACTGCAGCATGTAAGTGCCTCGGACTATTTTCGTCGTGGAGCATAGCCCCTGCATTACTGAACTGTGCGGTGATTTTTTCCTTTGGAAGAAGGGAAAGAGAGACAGCAGATCAATATATGCTTGTACACGTGAATGTGGCTAGCGAGCAGAAAATACTTGTGTGCATTAGGAGAGGACTGGCGTCATTACCGAATATAAATGGAAGAGCAAGTTGTTGGTGGATTTTCATTTATTTGATCCGGCCTCTGCAACTGAGTTATTGTACACCATTAACTCATTCCATCTTCCTTCCTTTAGCTCCTTTTCTTACATAGGACACCAAAAAGGTTTCCCATCTACTGGTGGCTCTGGATCCCTTTTTAGGGCTTCCCTCAGGCCTGCTCTGGGGGATCCCCAGTACCCGAGCGGCCCTGCAGCCTCCCCAGGTGATGCTTCATCCTCCTGTCTGGTCTGAGTATTCCTTGCTGAAACGTGAACCTGGTGCTCCTTGCCCAGGGAAGCCTCCTCTCTCTTTTCCTGTGTTGTAGTGCCCTGTTACATCTGACAGCTGTTAGCATGTCCCCACACCATGTTTTCTTTATGCTGCTGACCTTTATGCTTCTGCCTCTCCTGCTGTCTCCTCAGCCTCGGATTGCCCCCAGCTCTCCTCTGGTTTCCCCTCAGCTGCTGCCTGCAGCACGCGCAGAGCGGTGCCCCAGCATCTGTGTGTGCGGGGGTTAACCCTGCCTGCCAGAACAACCCCTCTTGCTGCTTTTCAGTCATGTTCTGTGCTTTCCAAGCAATTTCTTAGGATTATTTCGAATTCTCATTTCATCCTCCAATGCACTTGCAGTCGCTCCCCAATTAGTGCCGTCTCTGAAGGCTGCTAATTAAACGTCCCCGGACAGACCCATTTGGAACTGCATCTATAATCCACCTGTTTGTCAGTAAACCACTGACAGTAGATGTTCCCACAATTTCGTACCCACCGCCCAACTTTTTCACAGAAACTGAACTCCCGCATTTATGAACAAATGGGCAAAGCCTAACCAAGGCACAGATGATTGCGGCCCTTGCTCCTTTCTTCCATAATAAGGTCTCTTCCTCTATTGCCAAAGGAAATTTGGCCGGCTTATCCCGATGCCTTGTTGACAAGTCCATGTTAATAGCTGCTTATCTCTTTGTTTCCTTCTGTCTGTTTACAAATGCTGTGTCTATTTGTACTGGGTGCTTTTCTGGGGAAAAAATGTCTGGCTGGTCTAGTTATTTATTTATTCATTCATTTCTTTTTAAATGCCCTTTTTAAAACTAGGCACCGCTTTTGCCTTTTTCCATCAGCAAGCTCCTTGGCCATCCTCCCTGAGCTCTCAGAGAGAAACACTTGTGGTTCCAACGTTGTTTGAGCTGCTTCCTTCAGGATCGTGGCATGAAGTCCAGCTGGCCTGTTGAACACCTCTAAGTTACCTAGATGCTCTTGTAACTGATTCTGTCCCAGTCTGAGCAGAAACTGCATTCCCTTGTCACTAATATGTATTATGTCAACCACCTGATCACAAGTGATCTCTTTTAGCCAAGACTGGTGCAAAAAAGGCACGAGGCACTCTGAGCCGTCTCAGCAACAGTCAATAGCTTTCTCTCTCTGAGTAATCCACTTGCTTTTGACTTCCTCTTACCACTGATGTACTTACCGAACGATTTCTTGTTGCTTGTGATGCTCTTGCTAGTTAAGTTTTATTTGTTGTATTGGCGTTTTTGTGTTTGTCCCCGTGTGCTCCTGCTAGGCCGTGCTTCTGCACTTACCCTGTGGAAACCTGACCTGCTTTGTCTGTGCTTCCTTTTCGTGTTGTGAGCTCGTGATTCAGCCTGATCGGTTGCTTCCTACCCTTCCCAGATTTCTTGTGTGATGGGATCATTTGGGATAGGTCTTCTAGGAACACCCAACTATCACTTGCTCTTTTCCCACAAAGGGGAAAAGGCCTCAGTGTGGCTTGGGGTTGGCCGGGAGAAAAGAAGACGAGAAGGGGACTTTGGGAACGGAGGTCTCAAAGTTTTGAGGAAAAAGAAATTTGACTGAAGAAAGCGAAGAATTGAAAATTTGGAAGAGACGGGGAGGGAAAAGAAGAACCCGAGGAGGAGGAGGCAGGAGTGTTGTGAATGAGCAGATCTGTAGAAACAAAATAAAATCATACAGTATAATGAAAAGCCCATATCAAGAGGCGACAACCCTTACTCAAGCTGACCAAACATTTTCATCCCAAATGCCTCTTATGAGCTGCTCCTACATCCTGAGATTTCATTTGGACTGAAAAATTTCAAAGGTATCATGCTCCTGACAGTCACGTATTTTTACATAGTAGAAGTTCTGCCTTTGAAACAGTGTTCCTTGCGTTACCGTTTCTGACTGCAAGAAGGTTGAGGACAAAAAAGGAAAGAAAATAAGTTTCTAGGAGTTAAGAAATACATTTTTGATGGAGCAATTACTACTGAAGCAAAACTTCATGGGCGAATTTCTTTCAAATAACAACAATGCCTTTACATATTCTTGTGAAAATTGGATTTGGTTTGAATGAGGAAATAAGAAATATTTGAAAGGAATATTTTAGCTCTGTGGTGGACCCTGCATGTGAGTAAATGCTGAAGTTAAGATTAGAGGCAAACCTGTCTCTCCTGTGCAAGGCTTCACGAGACGCTGCATTTTGTGATCACGCATGGTTTCTCCAACAGCGCCTCCTTGACCTCAGAAGATGTAGGATCTCTGAGGTGCCTCTTTGCTAGAAGACAAAAAGACAATTTAAAAGATGAATTGCATTCAAAAAAAGAATGAATTGATGTCTTTTGGCTAATTTTTTCTGGATTCACTGAGTTATATTAAGGAAATTGTGTACCAGTATAACCTGGGTCCTCAACAGTTTGGGGAGGAGGAGTAGGAAAGATGGCTTTGGTCTCCTCTGACAGATGCAATTTGATCCCTGTCGTGACACAGAGAGAGCGGCCTCAGAGCTGGGACAACACGACAGCGATGGAAATGGGTGAACTTCACCTCATTGCAGAGCAAGCCTCCTGTTGCAGAACAAGCATCCTGTCTGTTGGCACCCGGCCATGGCTCATAGGACTTGAAGCCAGGACCCAAAGAAATATAATCATGTTTATAAAGAGGAGGGGAAAAAAAAAAAGTCAAGCTACCTTAGCTTCAGCATTAACATTTCCAGATTCTTGGAAGGCCAGCCACAGTACTTTGAAGAGCTCCTGGCACATATTCCTGGTTTATGTGGAATTTGCAACAACCTCATTCTGCGTAATAACAGCCCTAGCTATATTTTATTGTTTTATGGGATGTATGCTTGGTTGCCTTTTTTGTCTAAAGGAATACAGTAAACCAAAACTACTTGGTACAAAGTTTGATTAATAAAATCACCTATTGGAACGCAAACTATTTATATAATTTGGGGGTTGGACTAGATGATCTCTAGAGGTCCCTTCCAACCCCTACCATTCTATGATAATGGAGGAACGCCCAATCTGTTCATCAGATCACAGGATAATTTAGGTTGGAAGGGATCAGGAGGTCTCTAGTCCCACTTCTCAAAGCAGGATGAGCTATGGGGTCAGATAGGGGATTTTTCAGTTCAGAGGGCCAGGTAAGTAATGAGAGGGCTGGATGTGGGGCAAGATAAACGGAAAGAAAGAGGAATGAGTTGAAAATGGTAGAACGGACTAAGCTGCTTGGGGAACAGGCTGAAAAGCCTGTACTTATTTCAATGCGCTCTCCTCCAACCGTGACTGAACTAAAGACACTTGACTTTCACCATTCTTCCGATGTCAGCAAACATTAGTGAAGCTCGCTGGCAAAATGTTCTGTCCCTCCCTGATGCTGATTCAAATAGATGACAACCTATTACTTGTGTCATTTACTCTGCTGGCAGAGGTCTGTACCCAGAAGCAGCAGGGAAAGGGTTCCTACCCCCAGTCTGCTAGGGACGTGACTGTGACAGGGAATGTGGGCGGCTTCATTTATGATTCTAAAACCAGAGAAAATTATTTGTGTACTAACTATTGGAAAAGATCATAGATGTTGCAAACTCAAGTAATGTGATGTTGGCAGGTGCAGTAACTAAGATTGCTTGGGCAATATTAGTTTGTGCCCCAAATCTTGTGCGCATGCATTCTGATGCATTCTTTAATTAACAGTGCATTATGATGCAACCTAGAATTACATGACTTGTCACAATTTTTCTTGTCTTACTCAGAAAAAAAAAAGGAAAAAAAAAAGACCACTTAAGAAGTCCTGACTCTCAGCAGGATTTAGGCACTTAAAATACCTTTGAAAATCTGGGTCTTAATGAGGAACAATTCAATATTTTGTTTTCTTCTTGCTCAGTATGGAGACCCATGACTTATTTAATGCACTATCTTCAAGCCCTGCTTTCAAGAACTAATGATTAATGTCCTCATGGGCTTTTTTATAATTTTCCCCTACGAAGTATCCAAGTGTTTCACAAATATGAATGCATTTATTTTCATAGTGTCTTCATAAGGGAAAGGTTTATTACTTTCCTTTTATATTGGGAAACTTAGAGGCAAATAGGTTAAGGTGAAAACCATGAAGTTTTGGGTACTTGCAGCTCCCAGCAATTTAGCGTTCTTGAGCAAGGTACAGCGTTTTGTATTTTCAAAGGACAACTTCTATTGGCAACTGTGAATGTGCAGTGTTTTTGTAAATCAGATTCCAGAGTCTCAAGGCATGCGCTTGTAAAATGAGACAAATGCAACTGGAATACCATCATACGGTGCTTTGAGGAAGAGACAGAAGCCTGACATCACTCCTAGGCAATATGATGGAGCAGCTGATGCAGCACTCGATTAATAAGAAACTAAAACTGAGTAAGATAACTAGAGCCACTTAACCTGGATTTGAGGAAAATAAACTTTGTCATACTAGCTTTTTTTTTTTTTTTTAAATGAGCTTATGAATTTGTTTAATGAAGACGATGGTACCGATGCAGAATATTAGTGACTGTAGAGCAAGAAAGATAAACCCAAACTAGTTCTACCCTAGGTTGGTCCAGGTTGAGAACAGATGTTGTTTTCTAGACATGGCTGCGCCATCAGAAGAACTTACCCTCCATCTGCTGCTTGCTACCATTTCCTTGCTAGAAAGTAGTTACCTTGCAATCTGCCTGCAGAGCAGCTCCTATGTGCACCCCGTAATTTACAATAGGATAAATCAGTTAAGTTTACTCAGATCAACAACTTAAATTGCCTAAGTTTGTCCTGATATTTTTTCTTGAGGGGAGTTCAGGAGCTTGCTCAGATACCTCTATACCTGTCAGTAGCCAGCAGTTGACTTTCTAAGTTATTAATTTAATTCCCTGGAGCAGCAGTGACACTCCTCAACTCTTCCAATTCTCCCACCTCATTTGTGATTCACCTACCTCCACAATTAAAGAGGCGGTGTCGTACAGGGAACAGCTTTCTTCACAGTAAGGTAACCCACATGTGAAACAGGTCTATCCTGTTCACTGAATAAGGCAAGCCCTCTGGAAAAAATAGTAGGTAGTCATGTAATTAAAGGCTTTTCTCACTGTACATACACAAATATTATACACTTTATTTATATATATATGTAACACATATACATTATGTGAACATACGCACACACAGAGGCCAAATTAGATTTACACAAACTACTTTTCCTTGTGTCATTTCTGGCTTTCAAGTGCTTAATTTTGCATTCTTCGTGGTGTTTTAATGTAGGGCTTTTTCTCTGCATGTATACATTAAAACAATGCGAAAAGATAATGAGTGCTCACACAAGACAAGTTCTAAAGTGTGCATAATTTTTAGACACAGATTGTTTGAATGCCGTAATGGAATGTAGCGAAACTGAGTAGGAATTAAGTCAGTCTTGTGGTTTTTTTATTTTAAACAGATCTTCAAATACTAGAATTAAATAAATTACATTAAATGAACAACTAAATTAAATTAAACAGGCTTTGAGTCAGATTCCTGCTTCAAAAGACCAAAGTCTCTAACAGCATTAATTTTACATTCCCTTGGTCATAAGACGGTAGCCAAACAGCTGATGTTGAAAAATCACTTAGTGCAAATATGTGTATATATTTTCTGCATCCTCCTCTAAGGCTGCTGACAGATTCTCAACAGAAATACTGAGACTGGAATAGTAATACTTAGTTCAGGAGCAAGATGGGTGCATTTTCACCTATAATGGGAATCACAACCTGCTACTGTCACTTCTACTGCATAACTCAGTTTCTAAAGGGAAAGGAAAAACCAAACAGCACCTAGGATATTCCTTGAGAATTATCAGAGGGAAAGAATCAGGACACCCCGAGGGAACTCGATGACTCAGAGTGTAGCTCTCAGACAGATAAATTACACCTTGCACATCGACTAACTGTGCAAGCACGAGTATGTGCTACAGAAAGTAACCAAACAACTGTAAGGATGGCAACTCAAAGCTTAACTGCCTCAAATGTATGAATCACCAAGTTACACTCTTGCAGAACCTAAATGGAATATCTAATAAAAATGGAACCTACAATCAAGAACCTTATTTGCACATGAAATATCTCCCTTTGATTCTTTTTTTCTTTACACCTGGATAAGAGACATGCTTGATGGGGAATGTTTCTTTCCATGCCTGCTCCTATATTGTACACGCAAGCTCAGGCTCACCTAGTGTCCAAACGGTTTTGCCATGAGTCCAGGCTTGCATGGGCTGGGAGTGAGCTCCAAGGTACAGCAGCAAGACTTGAGCCTTTTCTATCCTTCAACGCAGGCCCAAACCAGCCATTACCTGTGGAGAGGCTGAGAAGGGGTAAAGCATTACTCAAACTGTGTTGTGTAGCCACATGATGTTGATATGACATATATACATCCATCTATTGACACGTTACCTGGCACCCACTGCTGCTTGTGCCCTGCAAGTCCTCTGCTTGCAGTTGGACTAGATTATTATTGTGGGCCTTCCAAGTATTCTATTCTATTCTATTCTATTCTATTCTATTCTATTCTATTCTACTCTATGCTATTCTACTCTACTCTACTCCACTCTACTCTACTCCACTCTACTCTACTCTACTCTACATCACAGATGGGAACTACTGGGATAACCTGCACAGACCTTGTTAAATTTGATCTGCACAAGCGCAACCCTGGGTACTCTCCCACTGCCCCACCCACAGGGTACGCATGTACCAGTGGCTCACAGCTCAACTCATGGTTCTTCTAAATAAATCCTTTCAAAAATTTCAAGGAGAGGAGTATATTCTCTATTCTCTGCACACAAAACAAGCATAACTGTGCACATATGGTTTAAGAAGGAAATAAGAGCATTAATTAGTTCAAGTTGGAGAAAGCGCATGTTGATTTTGCTCAAGAAAATTGTTATGAAACAAAACAATGGCCTTAAGAACAAAACCGAAAGAAAGAGGTTGGAGAAAAATATCATAACACAATATTTAATATTTTTGTTGTCTTTTCTATCAACGTTTGAAGATTTGAGAGACCAGAGGCTCGCCCTGTTAGACTTAAATAGTTTGTAGTTACCTGGAACCCAGGCCAGCTTGTGCAAATACAGCTTTGCAGTGTGGACAGCCCAGCACACTTTGTCTTTCCAGGTGTAAGCACTGATTTATACCTTACCCCACAAAGGTCAAAACTCCCTTTCCAGCATGCTAGTAATGTTGTCTTGAGCTGTTAGCCTCTACCCTGGAAATATCAAACACTTCTTTCATAATGTTTTTTCGGCCTGAATTCAAGCAGCCTGAAATAAAGGAGTCTATGGACTTCTGAAATCTGAAACAAAACAAAACAAAACAAACAAAAAACCCAGAGAAAAAGAGAGAGAGGGAGAAGTGGGTCCCTTCGTTCATCTAAAGGGCTCTGTATTTTAAGCCACCAGAGCCCCACGACTTGCTGCATCTGAAATAAAGGGTGAAATTCCAGCTAGTTTTGCTCTGGAACAGTAGGGTCTGGCCAGCACATGCAGCTCACCAGGGTGTTCGCTCAGTACACACTCAACTTATCCCAGGGAAGGTGAGAGGTGTCAGCCATACCAAGTACGCTGCAACAAATGACCCGCTGCAGACTTGCCCCAGCTTTTTCTCCCTCTGGTGAGAATGCTGCATCTGAGGAACCTGAAAATACAGCAGATGATCGGAAAACGCAAGTTTCCTTGCATCCGGAGACATCTAGTTAGAAACGTTTTGCTGGTGGGGGTAAGAGCTGCCAGCAGCAGCCGCAGAATGAGAGGTTACATCTGGACAGAGAAGAAATGCTATGAGGGAGGAGTCAGCTGGGAATAAACACCTGGCTTGGGGAGGTTTGGCTTTAAAAAAAAAAGAGAACAGGCTTTCAAAAAATAAAAAAGAAAAGAGCCAATTGTAAACAACATTGTGAAGAAAGAAACCTGGTATAGAATGATGGGAGAAAGTGAAGTGAGAATTTCATCCGTACAAGACTTCTGCTTGTGATGAGAGATAAAAGAATAGAGGACCATTGATGAGCAGCTTTTGCCGTGGCCTTTCCCTACTTCCCCCTACCCCTTCAGCTGTTCCATGAATGGCCAGCCAGCACAACAGGCAATACCGATGGCCTCAATCAGCAAGGAGGAGGCTGTTTTTTACTGGCAAATCTGAGTTTCTTTTCAAGCAAAATTTCCTTCTAGACGTGCCAGAAGTTCAGCCATCTTCCTCAGGAAGACATCAACTGGGCAACAAGTTTAAAGCAGCTAGCATTTAAAAAATAAAGAAGTCTGTACTGGTGACTGCAGATGATGTGAATTGTTCACACTTGTGACTGTGTCATGGGAGAATATCAAAGGCTTCCACCAGTTTCATTTTGGCATGAGATGGGCAGTGAGCCAAAACGAACCTTGCCAAAAGCATCCTGTGTCATGTAGCTTAGCTGTCCTGCCAGCTGCCTTAGGCAGGACATTTCTTATGTCCGTTTCCTTTCCACAGGGGTCAAGTGTTCCTGGCCATGTGGATTTTGAAAAAAAGGCTTATAAGGTTATTAGCTTTAATACTATTCGTGGGCTTTAGGCAGGAGAGAGATTGTTAGACTGGTTTCACAGTGCTGTTGATCTATTTGTGATCTTCTCACTCAGTGTCAAACAGTTATTCTGACTAGGCACCTTTCTGGCTCCTGCTTATTTTCATAAGCTTACCTGGAGCGGATGACTAACTGCTGCCCAGTTCAGCTTCTGCTCTGCAATATTTTTGTGGTTAAGAACCCAATGGTAAGAGATGAATACATATTTGTGTAATTATGCAGCCATTCTCTGTTAACCCCTCTATTATTTTTAAAAGCATGTTGCTATGGGAAAAAGCTGCTGGAGTCAGTTATTTTAAAAATTTTCTTCTTAGATACTTAAACCCATCCTTCCAGTATTTTCAGATTTGAGGACAAACCTTTATCCAGTTAGTGAATGTAGGTGTAAAGTGTGTTGTTCGCTGTGCTGGGAATGAAGCATCGTACCCACTGCTCCAAGACCGCAGAGCAAATCAGTGCAGTGCTTAATGAGCATTAGCTTACACTCAAAAAGGAAGAAGATGCAGACACTAAGTTTTAAAGTTTAGGACAAAGTTTCTTTTCCTCACTTTAGTAGAAGTTGACAAGGTAGGAATGGTACAAAGCTAGTAATTACTTTTAAAAACACAGATAGAAGCTGCTGTTTTCTTTAAGTGAAATTACCTAAAACTCCTGTGAGCTTTAAATCAACTTTTCTTTTTCTTTTCACTGCACGAAGTGCAGACTCCTGAGCTGTAACTGACACTAGGCATCTATACTCCTCCCATTTATAGGGTTGGCTGCTACTATCATGGAAAACATTAGTGTCAGCTTCACCTTTTTGCAAAACAGTCAGCATTTGGTTTGGCTGAACAAAAAATATTTGGGAATGGACCTCAGCGACCTTCTGCAAATTGATAGCCAGCTTGCAACAGGCAAAGCTGAGTCATCAGTTGCACAGGGTTGAAATCCAACCCATACATCTGTAGCGTATCTTGCATTGCTGGTGTAATTGGTGTTGTGATGTTCACAAGTTTTAAAATAGCTTCAAAGAGCCTCTAATCGGATTTTGATTGGATACTGTATGTTACATGTAATATCTGGGAGGAGGTGAATTTAAACATCCGCTCTGTAAAGTTTGGGTTCTCCTGTTCTACATGCGTCTTCCTGGGAAATTCCCAGTTCCTCAGAGGGAAGGAAATTCTGAGTACATCCAAATTCACACTCTTCTGGTGAATTCAATTCATCAGAGCGCTGAAGCAAACAAACGATTCACTTTCTTTTATTAACATATCTATTTCTTGCAGGGTTTCTGATATGGTTTTGATTAAGTCCACAGTGCTTGCAACTTTCTTTTTAAATCCAGTCCAATATCACGGGGAAATTTAAGCTCTTCTGGGATGGGGGTATAAAGACTGCAACACCAATTTGGCTGGATGTTTTACAGTCTTTACTGAACTTCTGAACCTCCTTCAGCCTCCCACATCAAGTACAGCACAACAAAGTTTTTGGAAAGTGAACTGCTTTGCTGCTGGCAGGCTGCTTTACTGGTGAGAGGGGAACAAGCTACGTAAAACTACATTTCATGCCCCAAAATGTAGCCTCTTCTTTAAACATCTAATTAAGTTCTGTGTTCAGATTTTACCAACATTTTCAGAAGTATCCCCTTGGGTAAATACTTTCTGCAACAGTTTCCTTTCACAGCTCACAGCCTTCTCTGAACCACTGACTGGGAAGTCTGCTGCAGGCTGCCGTTTCAGAAGCTGCATCATAATATTATTCTCAATAATTGGTAAGTCTTAGCTTTAGCAAGAATAATACAGATTCTGTAACCACCTTCTACAACCCAGTGAATGCTCCAGGAGCATTCATGCTGTTACCCGCATACAGCAGGCACAGAACTGCTTGTACTTTATTAGAAAGTACTGTAATTTTTCCCTCCATAGTTTAGTCCTTTTTTTTTGAAGAAAAAAAAGAAAGAAAAACAAACTCCCTTGTGGTTCTAAAAGCCATAGTTTCCATTATCTCATTTTAAACAAATGAGGTTGAATATTTGTTGCGGCTTTTTGAAACACCAGGGTCACACTCTGCTTGCATGCAAAGAAGCTGAATAGAGTTTTGAGTCTATATCTTCACTTAAGCATATATTTTCATCTTGTTCAGCATAAATGGCTTTTCAGTGCAAGTTTTCTGTTTTGTTTTGTTGTTTTTTTTCTTTCAAGATAAAGTATAGTGCTTAATATTTCCATCAGGAATTCACAATTTTCCTTTTCCTTCCTAGAAATCAGAAAACTTAACATATCACTGACTTTGTTCACTTTGAAGAATCTCATCTGTTTTGTGAGGGTATACAAGAGCCCAACGCTTTCAGAATTTGTTTGAATTTCTTTTTTTTCGCCCAAAAAGAGAAGGAACAGAAGCAATATAAAAGCCTTTTCTGGTCAGTCAGTTACAAGAAATTTGTACCTGAAATCTGTAGTCAGGGAAACAAAATCTGCTGTCACTTGTTTCCGGATAGTCAAATCACTACTGAAAAAAAGTCAAAACAGGGCAAGCAGAGAGAAAAGCCATGTTTTCCAGAGCTATAGACGCAGCAAAGCATAAATTATGGCTGATGAAGTACCTCAAAAACCCAAACAGACCATTGAAGTTTGATTGTAATCACTGGTGGCGGGGGACATTTTGAGCAATATCCAATCTCCCTCACCTTTCCAGCATCTCATTGAAATGCAATATAGACGTATAGGTAGAAGCATACATGAAGGTAGAAGGTGAAGGTGGAAATGGAACATACCTCTGCTGCCAAGGGTAAGAGTTGGACATCTCCAGAGAGCAACGCAGAGCATGCAAAGCTATGTGCCACCTTACATCAGTTGTTGCATGTCTATCCACCCTAATCTGTTTCATTCAGCCGTGTTAGCATGACTAATCTTAAAATAGATGCTTTCCTTTCTTACTCTTTACACAGAAAGAATAGTGTAGAATTGCAGGATTTTAAGGAAAACACATTTTTTTAAAAATCGACAATATTTAGCTAGTATGAATTATTTTTCTAGTTGCTGGTTTTACACTCGCACTGTATTTTTTGTCAAGGTCTAGGATGTGGCAAGGTAATAAAATCCTGTCCCTTAGCTATTGATTGTACTGGAAAACTGACTTCTTTGGTTCCTTCCAAAGTGAACTCTCAAAAGACTTAGATGGCAAAGTGAGGCGACATCCTCCATCCTCTGTGTCTTGGCACAGTGAGAGCTGGGTAAGGATCTGCAAAGCTGAGTCCCAGTGAAGTAGGGCTTCCACTGCACCCTCCTCCCCTGCTCTCCACGGTGAGACAAGGGCTCCCACCTGGCTGCAGGAGAGCTGAGCAGATGCGGGGTCATTTTGCCTCGCCTAGGACCTGCGGGGAGGAGAAAAGGGGCCACATCTCCTCACTCAGGGATGCCATGCAGGAGAAGAGGAGGCAGCACGGAGAGAAAAGCCTTGTTCAAGTGCAGACGTGGTGACCTCTTCCAGCTTTTAACTTCTTTTTTCTTCACTTTTTCAGTTTTTAAGGAGGGATGAGAAGAACTAGAACACACCCAGGAGATCTTCAACTTGGTCTGTGCTACGAAGACTCAGCTGATACCCTGGGGAGAGCTGATCTGCCTGAAATCCCTCTGAGGCTGTCAGGAGTCTGTACTCCTTTGGGCCTGAAGAGAACAAGTTTTTAAGAGTCTCTGGAGAGAGTGTGAAAAATAACATTCAACTATTTAACCCTATGTCCTTCCCTATAGTAGCAGAAGAGGTTATGTCTACCCTCCTGCTCCCAGGGACATTATGGCAGTGAATTTTCAGTCCTTTTATACAGAGCGGGAAGAGACAATGTGCTGAAATACCACCAGAGCCCACATACAAAACCCCCCTTGGTCTTGCTTCCAGATAACTAATAGGTGGCAATTAATAGGATCAGCCTCTAAAATCCTGCTTGTGACTTGATCTGAAAACAATTCAATAATACTACCGGGTGTACATGGCATGCAGATATTTAAAACATTGGTTGTTTTCAAGGCAATTGTAACCATTTTATTTTCCTGAGAAGGGAAAAAGAGTGTCTATTGACTAAATTCTCCATCATAATTTTAACATTTAATCCCCAAGGCCAGAGCAATTACTTTCCCTTTTCCTTTGATATCCGATGCCCTCCAGCTGAGTTGTAGTTTAACATAGGTGCTAAATTTAGTAGAATCAATGTGCATAAGTACTAATTAAACTAGTCATGACAGCCACTGCCTTCAACAGCGATGCCTTCCAGGCATCCCTGGAAAGGAAATTACATGAATTTATAGGCTTTCCAAGGAGTTGCACTAGGTACGTAGGCCTGCTGACTGTAATCCCCAATTCAGTTAGCTACATGGGATGGAACGGCACTTTCTCCGTGTCATCTTATCTGTCAGGTTCAGTGCCGACCTGTAGAGGATGAGCACAATCACAGCCTGGAAATAAAGCCACGCTCAGCTCTCCTGAGGGGGAGGTAGGGTGGCACTTAAATTGTGTGCTGCCTGGATATAAGTCCAGTGTGCCCCACACCTGGACCATCTCACTTCTTTGGAACTCACATCTGAAAGCATCGTTCTGCACTACAGCAGAAATAGCAGCAGCACTGTGTAATCCAGCAGCCCTTACCTCTTTCTTTCCGAGGTGCTCAGTATGCAAACTAAAAAGATAATTTCTTTAACTGGTACTGCTGCAGATGCAGTCTAGAGTCACTGCATTCAAGTGAAGCCTTTTTTTTTTTTTTTTTACTTTACATAAAAGATGGTAAAAATGAAAGTCCTCTGAGCAATTTCTGCTCTCATTTGTGCAAGAGCAACGACATTCCCTTCAAATGATGCATTTTAGTGACACCATGGAAACCTCAGGATTTTTAAAGGGTTTGAACAGCGTAATTCAATAGGAATTGCAGAACAATTCTGCTGGTGTGCCAGAGGAGAGAATTCAGCTTGTTCTCCTTGAATGCAATAGTAAAGATCTTAAAACAAATAACTGTAACAAATAAAATCCTTAGTCTGGAGCTGTACTCACTTGAAGTGAAATTCATGTCTGGTAATGATCTCCCACAAAATGTACTAATTAAGTCCTGGAAACAGGTCTTTAAGATGCATATGTTTTGTGCTGATCCTCTCCACGGGAGCGAACAGCACTCCAAATTCTATTCGTTTGCTGAAACTAAGAGAAAGCCAGCAAAGCTTCCCATGGGTCCCAAGCTTACACTTTCACAGCTCACTCAAGCTGTTGGCATTTTGCTGAATAATTAAGGAATAGGTATAAATGTATTTTGGAGTTTTATTTTGAATGGGTTATCAAGATTTTAATTACTGTGTAGCTGTATGCAGCTGTGTGTTGTAATTGTATGGCTGCATTAAGCTTCCCGATTTATCACATGGCTTTGTAACATGCAAAGAAAACCAGCACATCCCTTTTCAACTTACACTGAGCTGTCAGTAAGAGCAGAAATGAACTTTTAAGTAGCTGGTATCATCAACCAACTGCAATATGGTGGAAATACCACTGAAACAGATGAGATGAGAACAATATGAGTAGACACAGCAGGAAAGTCCCCACAGGCGAAGTGCTATTTCATGCAATTGTATGAGTGAGCTTTTATTGTTTACTTGAAACTTAAGAAGTTAACTTAAACAATAAGCACAGCTTATCAGTTCAGCACAAGTTAACTGATAACTTGAGCTCGATAGATTAGGCTTTGAATACCGCTGTCATCTTCCTTTTGCTTATTGAGGAGATGGAGAAAAGCTCTTGAAACAAGAGGGGACAAAGCCCCATGTAACACTTTGGATTTGCAATCAGCTCAGTATGAAGATAAAATGGTAGATCCAGTGGTGGGCTGGCCCTAAGTCTCTGTTGTACAAGATTGGTGTTTTTATGAAATAATTTTTCTGAATGGCACATTAAATTATTTACTGTAAGGTAGAGCAGAAAAACTATGTGCGTACCTGTGCCACTGAGTATTGTTTGTTCTTTCAGGTTAGTAGTTAGCACCAATATGTTGCACAATAGGTAGGAATTCAAATCTTCGGTAACTGAATATTAGTCCTTTTTAAACAAATTTTGTCTCTTCTGTCCCATGATGCAGAGCCCATTGTGGCAGACCCCTTGACTTCTGGCTCAACTTCCTTTTTACCATCTCCACGTATAACTGGGCTTTAGTTTTATCAGAGCTGTCTTCTGAGCTAATTAGTGCGTGGCAGTGAGCTGGGGAACAGTTAGGTAACATTCATTTTCTGACACAGATAGCAGTTAAAGGTGTGAAATTTCAACAGCAAGGTTAAAAGCATGAATAAATTACCACAAGGCAAAACGCATGCTAATGGGAGCTATCTCTATTAGGCCACGGACACAACTATCAAAGAAACCTCACTGCACTGCTCTGCTTACTATTACACATTACATGGACGGCAAGTTTCCTTCAAAGATCATAAGTCTACATTCAAAGACTAATCTTTACAGCATGCAGTGTCATATATGCCCCAAGGTCACTTCATAAAGGGAGTGATGGTGGAGGCACAGTGAGCAATGACTTGCAAAGGTCCCACGCCACGACGGTGCCAAGTCTGGCATGAGGATCCAGGGATCCTGACTGCCAGTACCAGGGGTGTAATACACACGGGACAAGCTTCTCCTCACCCATCCATCTTGCTTAACTCCATTCTCCCTCTGAAAGTCAAGAACTGCCAAAGCCAGGAATTGTGTTTGAGCAAAGTCTTTTCCCAGGCCCCTTTAGCACTCATAAACCACTCATGGAGACTCTGATTGGTGCAGTCGCTGTAGGCATGTGAAACTCCAGTAAAATATACCGAGAATACAGACTGTGCTGTACTGTCCGTTTTTGTAAACCCAGTAATGAGTCCCTGAGAGACAGCCGATAAACCTCAATTATTCCATCCAAACAGCCCAACTCTCAGAGATTGACTGGTTTGATCACTAGTCGCATGCTGCTGGAAAGATAGCCAAAAATGAACTAGAATTCTGACATGTTACTATGAAAAAAACAAATTTGATTAGTTTTTTGATGCTATTTATTCTGTGAGTCTTCCAGTTCTCTGCTGGAGGTCTGACAAGCAACCCCTTCCTCCTGCACTGCTGCTCCTAGAAAGAAAGTGCTTGGTCACGGCTGGGCAAAACCCACTAGACAGCAATTACTTTACAGGATATAAGCACTCCTCTTTATATTGACTATAGTCTTCATTTAGGAACAACGCAATTTGCTTCCTCCCCTGACAGACATCGCGCTGCCTCAGCAGTATTTTCCATCTGGCCAAGCCCCACTCCCCTCATTTGTGTCAAGTGGTGCATTTGAAGTGACCTACAGGGTAACAAACTGACTTCTCTAAGGGGGTAAGATTAGGGATCTAGGGTGGGAATGGAAGTCTGTATCAGTCTTTCTATAAGGTAGCAAAAGGCCTAACCCATTAAGCGGCCTTGAATTTTAGAGTTGTTACACCAGTGGTTTTAATAGCTTTATAATTCACAGAGCAACAGCATAGGTCAGGTATGTTACTCTGCCAAATAAGGTCTCTTAGACCATAGGGCATATACCCTGTGGCAAGCGTGTGTGTTCTTTTATTAATTGCAACTGTATGATGTTTCACCTCAGACAGGTACACCCCCTGAGGTCACCATTCCCTTTTCCTTGCTATCACACCCACTTGGGACCTGCCATTTGCACGCACAGTGGCAGATGTTGCCCTGTCTCTCACATTTCTCAGTGTGGGACTTGATCTCAGCTGGCAAGGAGCTTCATCATAGCTGCTATTTACAGGCAGCTGGTAGAGTAAGAACACTTCTTTTTACAAAAAAAAAGAAAAATTCTTTTTTTGTTTTTAATTCCAGATATCTAAGCTGAACTGCCACAAATTAGAGCACACAATGGCTTGCTCTTCTACAGAAACAATTCTGTAACATCTGATTACAAGTCCATGACAGACAAACACACAGGAGCTTCCTTGCCTGTACGCCCTGGAAAGTCACAAAAATCCCGGAGCCGCTACATCACAGAGCAAGTACCTCTGTGATATTTAAAGGATCATCACTGTAATTGAATTGAAAGAGATGGAGTTTCTAACTTCCCTTGACAGCATACAACGTAAGTGTAGTTAAAAATACAGCCAGTGGGTTTTCAAGGGGAGGGTAATGCAGTGCCAGCAATTTAAGGTTCGTGCTGTTGTACGCAGAAGTTGCACACTGGGCAGTTTTCGGTTTTAGTCCTGGAGGTAGAACCGTGAGATTTATAGGAGACTATAAAAGTGATTTTGACCCATTGTCCTTTTCTGCAACTAGTACCTTTGCCCTTCATGCCATTGCTCTTGATTAACGTTTGTGGCACGAGGAGTCTGGGAATAGCATAGATACTGCACTGGCACCACCCCCACCAGAGCTCAGAGTGGCTCACCTGCAAATGTGAAAACTAAGTCACAAAGCTGGTGAATCCTCCCCAAGGCTCTTTGCTAAAATTAGAATCATAGAATCATAGAATCATAGAATGGTAGGGGTTGGAAGGGACCTCTAGAGATCATCTAGTCCAACCCCCCTGCTAAAGCAGGTTAGCCTAGAGCAGGTTGCACAGGAATGCGTCCAGGCGGGT
>VZSC01010554.1:40617-132679 GCA_013398225.1 Steatornis caripensis | reverse complement strand
CAGCCTGTACTGGCACATGGGGTTGTTCCTCCCCAGGTGCAAGACCCTACACTTGCCCTTGTTGAACTTCATGAGATTCCTCTCCGTCCAACTCTCCAGCCTGTCCAGGTCACGCTGAATGGCAGCACAGCCTTCCCGTGAGTCAGCCGCTCCCCCCAGCTTTGTATCGCCAGCAAACTTGCTGAGGGTACACTCTGTCCCTTCATCCAAGTCGTTGATGAATACGTTGAACAGGACTGGACCCAGCACTGACCCCTGGGGAACACCGCTGGTCACAGGCCTCCAACTAGATTCTGCACCACCGATCACAACCCTCTGCGCTCTGCCATTCAGCCAGTTTTTGACCCACCTCACTGTGCGCTCATCTAAGCCACTCTTCCTGAGCTTTCCTATGAAAATAGGAAATAGATAGTAATCATTCCCCAAATTCCTCAGCAAGCTTCCTATAGCCATGAAGTGTTGTTGGCTATTGCATGCGCAAGTGGGGCTGCAGATCCAGCTGTATTTTCTCTTGCCCATTGAAGTGATTGCACCATCATCCTGTCTCCATAGCATACCCTGTATACTTCATTTGTATATATAATTTAGCACTATTCACACCTTGACACTAGAATATTTACTTTTTGTGTGCTTTTTGGCATGTAAGCCAGTTTTCTACAGTAGATCCACGGTTGGCAGAATTACAGATACTTATTTTTTCCATGTGGATTCTCTGATGTAAATGATCAGTTCATTAGCTTGTCCCTCAGTAAGGATGTTAGCACAATCTCTCCTGCTTATCTATCATCTATTTCCTTAAAACTTACATAAATTTAGTATCATTGATAACTCAAGCACTTCTATCAAGTTAGAATGAAACTTGCCAATAAATTCAAGAATAATTGCGTAGGAAGACAGACGACATGACTGTACAAGCTTTGCTTATCTGAAGAAATCAGACTATGAAACCTACAAATGAATGCAACAAAGACAGTAGAGGCAACCGCCCTCTTCTCTAGGTCTGTGAGCAGCTACATCCTTCCTTTTGATAAAGAAAAGCAGTGTTTGTCCCAAAGGAAAGGAAGAAAACACAGTATGAAAAGCAGCCTGCGTAGGAAGTATTTGTAGCAGGCTATAAATAAAGCGTAGCAATTCCAAGTTATTTCTCTCATCCTTTAAAAACCCTTTTTCCTACTGGGAATAACTCACACTACTGAACAAAAGCCCTCAGCAAGGTGTGCTCATACAGTGCTGGATGCCGTCAAACAGCAGCAAGAAGGAGCCTTGCCCTCAAAGCCTTATGGTCAAAATAGGTTGGCTGGTTTGGGGACTTTGAAGACGAAGGCACTTTGACCATGTAAGGGTAAGCGCGACCATTCAGTGACCGTTCAGGAGTGTGAACTCCAACATGCGGCACTTTTGGCCATTCAGTGCCTGTGGCTTGCTCCTGAGGGGCAGAAGGAGTAGCCAACAGGCAGTGTAAAAGCCTGTCCAAAGCAGGAAGCTTACACAGGGGTCTATGGCCAGGCTGGGATGCTACACAACAGATGACAAAAAGATTGCAAGTGACAATTATTTTGTAAGTTAAGGTCTCCCTTGTTCACAAACGTGACAACAGTTGTAAAAATAATTAATTACAGGAAACTCTTGTGTGGCAGAGAACAGTGATAGGAGAGAAAAAGTAACTAGTGGAAGAATGCAGTGATTTTTTTTTTATTATTGATTTGCATCATAATTACTCAGCTTGCTGATTGTTTCCCCTGCTATAATCTCCTTGCTGTATTCCTGGTGCAGACATGACAGTGACTTCTCCATCCCAGCCCTTGGTACCATCCCAGCATTTATGCTTGTCTTGCTCTGCCCGGCTGCTTCTTATAACAGTCAGACCCCATCTCACCCACTGCGCTGCCATGCTCTGAAGTGGGCATTTCTGAAGTACAGGGGTCTGGCTGTGGTCAGTAACTCCAGCAGAAGTACTTAGAATAAAGCAAGTGATTCGCAAAAAAAGCTGGCAATTTGAGATATTGATGTCCCACTGGATAAGGCTGAAAGAGAATTTGACTTATCCAGCCTTTCGCAAGGTTTAAGCACCCTATCTATCTCTATCTCCTCCAACATTTACTTTCAGCTATGTGAAGGTGAAGACAGCTGAGAGTTGGAGGCTGCATTTTGAGAGCAGGAGGCTCAACTAAACCACCACAGCCGTAACTGCGATGCTTAATGGACAGAGACTGGCCAACAAGTTATGCAAGAAGCTTGGTAGGAAACAAGGGAACCTCATTTGATCTGTACCCCTCACTGGGAAACCTGATCATGTCGTTGTGAACACTGGCGACATCAGCAGCATAAACGTGCATCCTGCTGCTGCCCAACACACGCCGATGCTGACAACATTCCTTACCCCAGGATATCGAGACTTCAGGGTGGAGACCACATACAAGCCCCTTGCCCCATTACAGCAATTACTCTGGGGTGCATATTTCCGCACAGCTAAGAGGCTGCTCCACAGCTCCACTGCCTTCAGCAGTCTCCTAAATGGAGTCCTGAGGTGAGGCAGGAGCTCACACTTTACAAACTCCCTGTGCTAGAGAAGTTTTGAAATCTCTTAAAACCACCCTGAAATCAAGTTTCTGCTCTTTTTACAGGCTGAGCTGTGCTTTTCCTCTCCCACTTTGGATATTCTCTATTTGTATTTGGGAGAAGACAGAAAACAGCAACAACAGGAAGAAAATTGTGCAGAGATGAACCTCAGCAATGTAATCTTTCTATGCCAGTGAAAACTTACCCTCCCCTTTTGTTGTTTGGATAATAAAACCTTCACAAGGCTTACGCTACCTGGCAACCACCAACGAAACAAGAGTTTCTGCTGGCTCTGGTCAATGCTCTGCTTTGTGCCAGTCTGCAGACCAGTATGAGCTCAGCATCCTAATCTGTTTTAGGTAAGGACTTCATTACCCCTTCCTTTTGCTTGCCTTATTAAATCCTACGTCAGGCATGGCTCTTGCAAATCAAGCTCTGCTCTGCAAAACTCAGGCAGGCTACTGAGCCTGTCAGGCGTGTAATTTCTCACCTGTGCTGGATCCTGAGTACTGCGTGAGCCTTCCTCTTTTCTCAGGTGGATTTTAGCTTGTGAGTGCTGCACAGTAAACTGAGAAGCTACCAGGAAGGAGTATTGCTTTCACGTTCCTGCTTCATCTCATGGTTAATTAATGCTAAACTTGCTGACACTATAAAACAGCATCCAGGGATGGTTGATAAACCGTGACTATTCATATCAGCACAAAGTTATAATCGTAAGTACCACTATCCAAATGCATCAGTCTATATGCAAGAACCTAGAACCACTAGATATTAATGAGACTAGTGGTTAATAATGCTACAATGGTAAATGTTACCACAGTTTTGCATCTTATGTCATATGTTTGGCCACAGTTTGATTCAAATTCTGCGACTTCCTTATTTACTGCAGTATTGCCAAACTACAGAAATAAAAGTCTGAATAAACACCATAAGAAAAAACAAGCTTGGCATTTCTGGGATTATCTTGGCCTTTTACATTGAAACAAATTTTATTTCAAATAAAAACCTGTAGGTCTTCTAATTATCTACTTCTGCTACCCTAAGCGTACACCACAGTTAGAACAAGTCTGCACATTTGTAAGTGGAGTCCCTAAAACCTTTAATGCAGCTGTAAAGAATGTCAGCTGGGCAGAGAAGAAAATTACGGAGTTTTCCCTCTCCAGATTTTTTTTTTTTTACTCCTTAGCTTATAGATAAATTAGGGAAAATAGACACATTTTTCAAACCTAGACAGCTCAACGAAGATTTAAGCTTAAGCGCCAACTTCAGTCAAAATGCAACAAGAAGGATTTAGAAGGAATGAGATTAAGATAAACACCAAAAAGTAAGATCCTGTTATAAGACGAATGAACGAATGGGCTGGCCTCTTGGAACAGCTTGATCAGTGTTGCTTATCCTAAAAAAATGGTTGTTGAATAACCAAAAATTTTCAAGGAGAGAATAATAGGGGCAGTGAAAAGCTCAGGGTAAAGCAATTAAATCCCTCAAGTTTCTTGCTCTAAGGAGGAGCTAGAGATGGAAGAAGAAAAAGTGTAATAAATTATGAATGATTCAAGGTGTAGAAATCCTGTTCTCCCTAACCAGCAACACAACAGCAAGGGGTCAGCTGGTGGCTCTAGAAGATGATAGCTTCAAAGCTGTGAGAGAGGACAAGCACTTCACAGAATCACAGAATGGTAGGTGCTGGAAGGGCCCTATGGAGACCATCCAGTCCAACACCCCTGCTAAAGCAGGTGCCCCTAGAGCAGGTTGCGCAAGAACGCATCCAGGCGGGCTTTGTGTATCTCCAGAGAAGGAGACTCCACAGCCTCTCTGGGCAGCCTGTGCCAGGGCTCTGGAACTTCATGAAGAGCAAGGAGTTCTGTGCCCCAGGGCGCTGGTCAGCACAGCAGAATTCAGAGAGACTGGACAATTTATGTGTCTACTAAGAATAAAGTCACAAATAATTATACAAATTTAAGAAGAGATGCTTCAGGCCTTAAGCCAGTCTGTGGTTATTAGAGATTAGAGGGGGACTGAGATAGGAAGGGTTACTGAATGAGGCTTTCACACACCCTTCCACACAGTCACCCTTGGGAAGAGCATGTTGGAGGGTGGGTGCACGACCTGTTTCAGGTGAGAATTTTTCTAACAACAGAGCCCTTGCAGTTCACATGTGCACTACTGGGACTCTAAGGGTTTACTTTGGAGATTGGGCCGTTCATTAAGGCACCTGGCCTAGAAATTTATGGTTTCTATTAAAATTTGTGTGTCAATATCCCAGAAGCAATTGGATTCCTTTGCTGTTTCCTCCCTACTTCTTTTGTGAACACATTTGATTTATGAGATTTTGCTTTTGAATATAAGTTAGCACTTCAGGATTCGCTTCTTGTTCACCAATATTACCATGATACAGCAGTCACAGACAGATGGTTGTGCTTCAAGCTGCCTCGGCAGCACAACAAGCAGGTGTTGGCTTTGCCCCAGCCAGCAAACAGCGTTAGGGTTTTCCTCTCAGAGGAGCAATAATCCGCTCCTGAAGGCATTCTGCAAGGGGCCTGGTAACACGCTGCAGAGCTGCTCCGCATGGGTCACTTCTCACATGGGTGCGCTCAGCTTGGCTCCTACCTCACCTCCAAAAATGCCACTCTGCACTGCTCGGTTAATGCAACAGTAGTTTGAGTATCAACTGTCTCCATTAGAAAACAATTAGGCTCTGATCTCTTTTCTTTTATCTTTATGATCTCTGATGGTGGAGACTTATTCAGTCAATTAGTTGTTGATGCTGCATCAGCAGCTTTTTACTTGAAATTCCAGGTAGGTAATTTAGGCCAGATTTTATTATTGTTAATCAGTAAGTCTTGGAGTACAATGTCACAGAAACCTACGTTCCCTCAAAAGTATCGTTAATAACATTGGTTAAGATAAAATAAGAGTTCCAATAGAATTAACAGACACCTTGAAATTAATTGCATTATATTCCAAATGTTATTATTTCAAGCTTCACAATGAACGAGGAACCATGAACTGAATACCTGCTGAGGATGATAGTTATAATCAGGAAAAAGTTAATTAAGGCCACTATGTTTTGAAAGATTGTAAGGCCATTGTTTATTTTACAAAGCAGCAACACTATGGACAGTGACAAATTGTTATAATTACAGTGCCTCAACCACTGGATGCAATGTGTTTGGTAAAAAAAAAATAAAATAAAATATGGATTTTTCCATCTGTAATTGGGCAAGGTGATCTGCAGTGCAAGCATCAGCAACCTTGGTAAAGATCCTCCAGGACTGACCTAGTGTCCTTGGCTGCAGCTGAGCCAGACCACCAGGCAGGAATGTGTTTGCACAGGGGTAAGCGAGGGCAGAAATTGACTGAAATGAGAATGTCAGCTCCCTCTTTGCCACAGATCTATTAGTGGTTTTTGTGATTGAAGCAAGGAATTCCCAAGTGCGCATGGAAAGATGATCCTATTCATTTTAACTCATCTGACTAAGTCACTTTGTAATCTAAAATTAGGGAGTCCCAGAGAAATATAATCTCTTCTGGTCTTCTTTTCTGCTGAGGTAATAATATTTGATCATAAGAAGTTACACAAAGGAATGAAGCCCATTATGTCCGTTACGTGGTTCAGGCTCACCTTCACTTGTCTGCCTCCTCATTAGCCAGCTGTGAGATCAGTTCAATGTGTCAACAGCCTCAGATGTTGCATCATTTGCCTAAGAGGGACAGCAAGAAGGAATGAGACATGTTTTACTGGAGGTTGCATCATTCTTTCATGTTTTTCTTTAAGAGGTAGGACAAAGACTATGATCGGGCAGAAGCCTCTCCACATACATGATTGTCATATATGTATGCTGTGTCATCTGCGCCCTTGTGGAAACCTACAACTCGGTCTCTGTCCGTTCCACAGTCCATTTCATTTGGAGAACCACAGCACTTCTTGCATACTGTGGCAATGCCTGGCATTTTACACCATCTCAGTTTAAGTCCTGCAAAACAAAGATGTAGGAGTTTTTAGAGACAAGTTGCTGAAATGAAGAACAAAGTACTCCATGTTCCCTACAGAAGGTTGTACAGTTCACAGGAGCACTATTAAGAGACTCAACTCAATTTTAACACCAGAGCAGGTTATCCTGTAGCAGAGGCTGATCGCCTCTTCTTCTAGCAGGTATAGAAATTCTTAGATGACTGACAGAAGCCCTACAGTTCCTGAAGTACCGAGGAAATCTGGGAGCCAGAGCACGACTTATGTTTGCATATGGGGAAGGCTGGGGAAAAGCATGTTGGTTTTTTTGCCCCTGCTGATTGCCACATCCAAAGAAAAGGGTAGCAAGTGACAGATGCAAAAGCCAGCATCCCGTCGAGAAAGATCCTTGGTGTTGCATGCTTGGCGGTAGGGTAGGGAGGAAGGAAATCTCCGAACTCTGTTAATTCCCCACTATTTATTATGTAGTTCTTAGTTTTAATTTCAATATACAAGCTTTCCCCTTGGTGGACTTTTGAGAGGCATGGTCACCTACTTTGTATTTAGAAATTCACTGTCCCAGTCCTCTGTGGTGAGAGCGCGAGCAGAGGGAAAACTCTTTTTCACCCAGTATTTTTTAGCTAATAACCTGAAACAGCGTAACAGGGACTGGCAGGGGAGCTTTGCAGCAATGGCTAGCTGGTGTGACACGCCTCTGGGAAGAGAAAGATACGAGGAGGTGCATGAGGAATTGGGGATGGAGGGAAAAGGGGTTGATACAACTCGTCTCTTGTCCCTCAGTGCTTGGGGCCTGGAGGAATGCCCAAACCTTGAAACGTGGGAGGTTTTCATCCAGTGTAGACTACCTAGAGCTCCTGGTCAGCTCGGAGCAGCTGAAACATGGCATGGCCCAACCTCATCTTCTGTGCAGAAAGACAATGCACCTTCAGCTCTCATCATCTTATTAGAGCAGATCCCTACCTCCAAGCCCAATACTTTTAAAAACGCATTCCTTCACTATCTTTCAAGCTCACTCCTAATTCACAAGGGCGCTGCATCATGTTGTCAAATGTACTCCCTGCTCAACATGCTGAAGACGAGAGGTATGGTGACTTAGAAGCCCTTAGCAGCATAACTGATATCCAACTGAATGAGCTCTCAGGTGTGTAAGTCTCTCTTCAGTTCTTAGTGCCTGCCGAGATATTTCCCCGACTTTATCAGTTGTTACAGTGAGAGATTTTAAATCTTCCTACAATTTTTGTCTTGCAACCTCAAGCCATTGCTGCCACTAACAGCACAGCTACAGGATACTGCAGGCAGAGCTGCAACATTTAAGCTGCCTAACACCTCTCACACAAAAGCACAACAGTCGGGCCATTTCTGGAGTGAGGGTATCAGAAGTTGTTCATTTTTTAATTTCACGTCTAAGACGATCCAATGCAGTTGGGCAGTCCAAGACAGCGGCCACAGAAGGTAACTAGGACTGACAACGAATAACAAGCATAGGACAAGGACTGGGACAAAAAATGTCTATGCTTGCTTCAGCATACTCCTTCCCAAACCTGGGATGAAGCCAGGATACCCAAATCTCATCATTCCACTGTTACACATCACCATTTGTCCAATTCCTGGCAAAGGAATCCCAAATCCCTAGCATTGATCAGCTGTCACTGCTGCCAGCTTGTCTATGTGCTGGACTGAGTGATCCACCAGCTAAGCAAATCACACAGACATCACATTCACAGAGCTGATTTTTTTGCTGTTCTTTGGGTTGTTTCTATTTCTCGGTTTGTGTGTAGCACAGGAATGTTTCCTCAAAGAAGAGTGAGGAAAATCACCCACGTTAATCCTTAAAAGGAGATGGAATTATAATAGTCTCCAATAAGACACCACATACTACTTTTACCCCTAGCATTCCTGCCTCATTCAACACAAAGAATGAGAAGTGTTTGCTTAATCAGCAGTCATTCAGTATTTTGTTTTCTTCTTGTTGCTCAGCATGTGGCCCTTGGCCACCTTCATGGCACGCTGTTCAGATCCTGCTGTGGGGACAGAATTCATCATTTCCTTACGGCCTCATCCTCACTGCACATCATTACAACATCCAAGCGCTTTGAAAGTATTAGCAAACTTACTTATGCAATCCCCCTGAAAATGCTGTATCACCCTCATTTCACAGAAAGACAGCTGATGCACAGAAGGATGTAGCTTTCTCAAAAGGTCAAAATCACATATTCAGAGCGCATATTCTGCTAATTTCAGCTTAAATTTTTGGAGTTTAATGCTTCAAATGAGACTGCAGGTGGGCACATCCAGAATGCCAACTGGGAACAACTGACAGCTGCAAAACATACACAGCACCTTGCAGGAGCTCCGTGGCACGGGTGGGGAAGGGGTGCCTTTCTCTACGAACACATTCAGCTGCCAAAGGCTCCTTTTCCCTTCTACCAATGCCTGCCTTATTTGTCATGTGCCTTCTGACTTCTGCTGTTAGTGAAAATGAGGTAGAAAACAAGGATTCAGAGTGAATGGGAATGCGTGAACGGAACCTGGAAGCCATCTAGTTCACTCCCTTCCTTTGATGCAGAAAGAGTTAGCCCTGCCTTATCCTTGATGCCAGTCTCATGTTCTGCGCCCTGGCAATTCCTCCATCTTTCCAGGTGAATATGCCAACATTTTGCTGCTTGCAGAACTACTCGTAATTTCTTCACGAAGTCTAACCTACATTTTCTTGATATGGCTCATATCTTTTGAACTACCCACTGTGGACAGAGAGAGCAGGTAAGTTCTCCTTTGGAGGAACTGGTCTCTTTCCACAACTTCAGTTTCTCACGAGGGCCACTCTGTACATTCACGATCCTGCTGGAAATGCAGTGTGCGATCACACAAGAACCGCATTCATAATATATGGCGGTGGGATAAAAGGAGGAACAAATCAAGATTTGGCAGGCATCCTTGACGCTTGCATGGTCTAGCCAGGTCTTTGCTGTTCACCATTATGATGTTCTTTTAAGATAATTATGTGTAAGTCTATTTACATACATGCATATTGTTCTTTGTAAGCCTACTTACATACATGCATATTTTACTAAGCAGCAAGAAAGTTCAGAAACTGATGCAATAGGTATCACCGCAGCAGTCAAATAGCACAGATTTGGTGACAGCCCTTCCCCAAAATGTAACCATAGTATTGTTTGAAGTTCTAAAACTCTCTCTTTGATACTTCAAGCAAATACTTCCTGCAATGCTCTTAAACAAACACCCAATTAAATTTATCAGCCACTGACATCCACATGTTTGATGTTGATTAGCAACTCTGTGTTAAATTAAAATTTATGTCCAAGCTATTCTACTACGTGGTTGGCCACAAACTGACTTCCCAGAAGCAATTGTGCTCTTTTAATCCTACCTCATTTTCTCATAATCCAGCTGAAGACAGTGGGAGGCTTTCTCTGGGAAAAGCATTTACTTCTCACATTAGCAAATTTCCCAGGAAAAGAGTGGAGAAGATCCTTATAAAAAAAAAATCACCACTCATTGGGTTTCAGTGCAGCTGGCATCATCTGGTGTAGCTCAAGAGACAGCCTGAATATGTTCAAGCCAGCGGGATGCTCTTCTGGCAAGGGTTTAAGAGCTCAGTAAGAAAACCAACCAGTTATTCAAGGTGAATTTTATGAATGCCAGATAGTAAGGAACAGCTTGCAAAATCAATCTCTAAATCAGCTGCCCCAAGGCTCCCTGCCACTACTGTATGTTTCTTCAGCTGCGGAATGAAATAGCAACAAGTTCCCCTCTGTGAGACTCTGCTCAGTGGAGACCTCGATGATGATTGCTTCATCCTGCCCGGGATGAGGCTCGCTGCAAGGGCTGGACTTTTGCCTGGAGAACCATGCTTATTTGTGAGAGGGTGTGCTTTCAGCTTGTTGAAAGCACCTATCAGGCAGGAGTGTATATGTGTTAAGGACAGGAGGGGATAATTATTTTAAAAAGTTTAGTTGTATAGAAAGAGAAATAAATTATGTAGTTCACTATGCTCAAACGAAGTTGAGTTTGGCTTAGAAAATGAACTAAACAAAACCCCTGAGCTTGCGTGTACAGTTTGTATTCAGTCTTTCTAGGTATTTATGTTTTGTGATACAGTTTCAAAAGCTTGCACTAGTAGTGTGATTGCCCCAGAGTCATACCAAACACTTAACCCATCAGCACATACCTCAACAAGAAACTTTCTACTTCTGTATCATCATCCCACACATGCAAAACAGCTGATATTCCCGATTCTCTCAGAAGAGTGGATGAACATTCAAATTTTATCAGTACAGATTAGTTTTGTTAGTACTAAAGAGCCTGAGGGTACAAGTGTAAAGAGAAAAAAGGAAAAAAAGAAAAGCCTTTTAACAACGTATATTAAAACCTCTTCAAATTATCTGAAATAATCCATTTCATTGCTGCTCACAGAAAACTCTCTAACAATTCACACCCAAGGTTGTTTACAACAGAAAACTAGACAAGTAGTGTTGACAGTTTAATGCCCAGAAGCTCACCTTAAAAAAAAAAAAAGAGAGAACAGAAAAACGGTACCACCTGTCCACCCATGCCCCTAGGCTTGCTGCTGGTACCCATCTGGTGAATTGCAGGTGCTCCAGGAGGTGGCAAGGGGAAATCCCAAAGGAAAATTTAAGCTCAATACTGAAACAATTCACAGTGAAGCACACAATAGAGTAGCCTCCCTGAACAGCTAGTAGGAGTCCAGCTAGCTGGACAATTTAGGAGTGGATTGGCCAAAACCTCAGAGCGTGCAAACCCCCACAGTCTCAATCTTTTCCAGGCAAGACAAAATGAACCTACCTAAAAAGCCTTTTCTCTCTTCAGTTGTTATTCCTGGGACACTGTGCACAGAAAACTGCCTAGTTTTAAAGGTGTGGGGACTTCTGTGAATGTACCCCAACGTAGAATTTAATCCATTATTGTTCCAGAAAAAAAACATTTCCTGTTTTTGCAGCAGGAAGCCAGGACCTCAGCATGGTGCTCTGCCAGGAATAATGTCCGTTTTCTCCCCCACTACTTTGTCCTGTGATCTCGTCATTCGCCTGCCATCTGGCAGGCACGGGTAATCACCAAAACGGCCTGACAACTACAGGCTTTCCTCAGTCACTGACTATAAAACACAGCTGATGTTATGGGGCTCTGCAGCATTGCTCAGAGTGATTGTAGGAGCTTAGCTTTTCATGCGGAATGGCCGTTTTTCCTCTCCCAGGTAACATGTGATGCCCAGTTCTCTTCTTGTTAAGGCAAAGTGAAAACTCCCTCCATAGCTGTAGCTCAATAGCACTGCCAATGCCATGTCTCTCCACTCTATAGGTAAAGTTCATTGTACTATGAATGTCCTGTGTTTCTAGCAGAAACATTTTATTTGGTGGTTTCCCTTGCTCGTAGCTAAACTCCAGAGCAGTTACCCCGAAGTAATGAGGGAAGGGTCTGGGGCTGTAGGACGTAACACCAGGTACAAATGAGAAACAATGAGAATAAAACGAGGTCCCCCGTACAAAGTTGATAGTGGGGACCCTATTTCTCAGGTGTTCCTCAAAAACTGTTTTTCCCCATTCATTCTCCTTCAGTAACCCTTGGTTTAAGTATTAGCTCTCAGCAATACAGGATTAGTGAACACACGTGAAAACCAACTGTATTTAAAAGTCTCATTTCAAATACTCTTCCTTTGAATTCCTTTCCTTTTATGTTGATATTTCTGCCGTCTTCACTGTTACCTACAGAATTTGCCAGCAGTGCAGGGCCGGAAGTCAGCTCAACAGATGCTGCAAATGCCACCACTCCCTCTGAGCTCATTTGAGAAACCAGTGCATGTACATTTGGCTCTGATGAAGTGCACCAAGACTGGGAGCACTGCAGAATTAAATTATGCTGCATCCTGGAATTAGTATAGCAAGATGCACTGTTCACCCAAGCTTTCTTCAAGCTGTGATTAGAGTAGAGACAAAACCCACTCTACTCTTTGGCAGTCATCGGCCTCTTTGCAAGGACATATTGAAGCCCGAATTTCTGCTTCCCATGGGTAAAGGCCACTTCATTGCCCACTTACTAGAGGGTAGAACAAGTACCTTCATGCTGTCTCCTCAGGTTCCTCCTCATAACTAGGAACTACTCTACACAGTCAGTGCCAGTCTGCCTTGTTCCCTTCCTCTGTCTCTTCTGCCATGTGGACTACAGAGCGCTTGGATGACTGTTGAACAGGTCGCACGCCTCAAGGTCTCTGCTTCCAGGGTTTTACAGTCTTGACACCCTTGTGCCTTTGTGATTCCATTAGACTGTTGGCTGATTGGCTTTTTTCACTTGAAAGTTTTTTGACTCGTGGACCATCTCATCTGAGGTTGAACAGCTTCTTCAGGTCCTACTGGTTCCTGCACTAGAAATCATAAGCAACGCTGATGTCTGTGATGACAATGTGGCGCTGATGGCGGACAGTTTATATTCTGACCCAAATTAAAAACCAGTCTGAACTTCCAATTCTGATTTTGGACGCCCAGTCCCAATATCCTGACTTTAGATTTTGCCCCAAGCTCTCTCTTTCCGCACCCTCCCCATCCCCCCACCCTTTATTGCATTTATAGACTGTTGAGCAACTGTCAGAAAACCTAGACCTGTGATCTGGAAATTGAAAGGATCAGTAATCTGTCAGGCTCCTGTTTAACAATGTTTTAATCTACTGCTAGAAAGTACTTCTAAAATTCATGGTAATACATACTTCCACATATTCCTTACATATAGAGAAATAACTAAGCACAGCACTAGGCATTAATTTCAAAGAAAATAGTTAGAAGCACCATTTCAGTTTAGAATTGTATAGGTCATTTTCATATAACAATGGTTCTTCAATGCTGTACCATTTAATCCCAGCCATGTAATTATAAACGTTTAAGTTTTTTCCCGGTATGTAATTTTCTCCCCCATCAAAAAATATCACTACAAGCAACATCTAACAGGAAACACAGTAAAGACCATAAACTTGCTTGATTACAGTTGAAGGTTGTTAGGTAAGCAACGCTGAGCAAAATTATAGGTCACCCATGATCCCAAAGCATTAACCCCATGCCTGCAATTATTATATGCATATGGTAATTTCAAAAGGCTACCGTTTTCATAGCCCTAGCACATCATGCACAAAGGATCTGATGTCTCCAAACCAGAGCTGATCGCAAGGAACAAATGCTTCAAAGCGGATGCTCAGAAATTCTACCAAATACTTCTGAGAGCTGAAATACTACCAGTGCAAAGAGCAGGAATGAGCGAAAAAGAAAGTCAGAGGGAGGAAGGAAAGGGAGGGGGGAAATGTCCAATGTCCTTTGACAGAAGACGGACAATGACAATTTTTGGTACAGCCGACATACCAAAGGAACGAGAACAATGGACAGTCCCTGGAGGTCTGTAGGGCAGAACACAGCGTCTATTAAGCACAAAACAAACAGTCCCACTTTGACGATTTCCTTTATGCTTACTGTGCAACAGGGAGAGGGGGAGTTGAGCCAATAAGCAGTTGAAGAAACTTCAAGAAAAATTACAGATTTTGATGACAGCTGAAAAATGCAAATACTTGAAAAATGGGAGCCTAAGTGCTGATAGGCACCTGGTGGCTATGCTGGATTGGATGGGTCTATAGGTGCCCTTACTTCTAATATATGGGCTTCTGCTAAGCAAGAAAACATTCAAGCCTCAGAGCTCTTGCACAGCTCTCAAGCTTATTCACTCAGAAGTTTTTCTTGATTAATAACGTGTTGGCACACTCACGTCATGCAATATGAGATAAGCTTCCTTGAAACCCAGGCAAAACTTTCTTCTTGTGCAAAAAAGAATTTATCTAGAACTCCTGAATATAATAAAATACGAGGGATTAAGCTGAGAGGTTGCAAACAGGAAAAATACTTGTTTGACGATATGAACATATATGTAAGATTTCATTCTAAGGAGATATTGCTTTATTTCTTTTCAAATTGCTAATGTGCAGAACTGAAATGATGGGCTTTCTATTTCAGGATAAGCATATTGGGCTCTGATAGCAATTAAGAGATGACTAATACATTTGTGCTCTTCTTCCTTTGCTCGTTTGTATTGCTATGGTTGATTTTTCCAATTTGCCTATATTTCAACATGGTTCTTTAACCCCTCCTGGGAAGTGCATTTGCTTTTGTTACCATATTCCCAGGAGCATATGGGTAAGGAGCCTGGCTTTGCACACTGAGGTTTAAAGATACTAAACGGACAGGACAGAGCCTGAAGGCCAATGTCTCCATTGTACTTGTCAATAGCTCATCCAGGCTGGTGAAAGCAGAGGGAGAAGTTTTTTCAGTTTCTTCTTGGATCACAGAACTTCCTTTAGCAAACTGCACTCCTCAGCTCTGTTATGGTCATTTTCCAAACAGGGTCTGTGTATGTCTAAACCTAAATAAACAGCAAGCAATGACAGTCTTGGACAATTTGGGGACTATCAGCTGCTGCGAACTCAGGCAGAGGAAGGCAAAAGTTTGGGAACTTGAGAATAGGGGGAATTTTGTTCATTTTGCCTTGCGCTAGATTGACAAGTGAAAACTATCCATCTGCTGGAGTGGGTGGGGAAAGTCCTAACATCTTTCCTTTCACCAGATGGGTCTCGCATAAGTTGAATATTCCTGCCTAGGCACATCCTGAAATCCACCTGCACCCCCTAAGTTCAAAAGCATAGGCTGATCATACATATGAACCAGGTCGAAGCGTCTGCCAGGTAATGGGATTTGACAAATGAAGGAATAATTCCAGCTTGACTTAAAAGATCTAGTGCAGGCTATTTAATAGTGCTGCTCTAAGACTGGTGATGTTTTGTACGATCCCATCTCCTGCTGAGTCTCTCCCTGCATCCCCCTGCACCGTGTGTGTATTCAACAGTATTTGCTAGAACAAGACTTCTGGGAATAGAACCTGGAAAACATCCAGATCTTTCAAGCTTGCAGCCTCTTTGCATCATGTCCTCTGCAAAACAGGCTTCCTTTATGAGGATGGAATAGGGAATCCATTGATGCCCACATTAACAGGACAGAAGAGCACTACACAGCAGGCTTCACAACAGCAGAGAGTCCTGACAACTACAACAATTTGCTGGAGATGCTACAGACCACTGGATTAATTTTCCCTATGGAGACCCTGGGCACCCAGCCAGGTTTCCACCTTGCTCCACCCTGACCATGCAAGGTCTCAGTGTCAGTGTGCTCAAGGGTGCAGCACCCAGATCCACAGCTCTCCCTGCTCAGAGTCCTCAGGAGCTCCTGTGCAGTTTAGTGCAACCAGGTGCTCCACAAAAGGAGAACGGTACATCCACAGAAAGGCAAAACCAGCCCTGTTTTGATTTGCGGATAATGACACCAGCGGCAGCACCTGGCTACCAAAAGGGGAAAGTAGAAAAAGCCTTATGTTAAACTCCCATGATGGTTTTCAGGTGGCTGAAGACTACAGCTGTGAACACAACCATTCTGGAGAAGGGCTCAGAGTAGCTGCGCTGTTGCCTGGAGAGTACCCGAACAAGCGAACTACATAGCTGATGTGAAAAATGCTGTAAGATGCGATACAAACATTTTAGCTACCAGGCTAAAAGTTCAGGCTCTGCATCCACAGGTGAGCACTGAGGGCAATGGCTGGATTTTCAGGAGCAGCAAAGACGGTGCAGAGCTCCTTAAATCAGTGATCTGGGCCATTTGAAAAAGTAGGGCACATAAAAGCAGCCTCCAAAGCACGTAGTTTGACATACAGCATTCTAGATACTGTTGTTCTGAGAAGCAAAAAAATAACTCTGGGGAGATCAGCTACAGAAATTGTTGCAAACAATAGCCACCGATGTGTGCAAAGTTGAAAAAGTTAATAGTCATTTTCCTGAAGACTAAACAAATTTTAAAAGCCTTTTGAAATTAAAAATTAAGCATCAAAATATATTCTAAATGTTAGAGTTTTGCAGTCTTTTTTAAATCAGCTCAACTATTGACTGAATTTGACCTAGGATACTGGATAATTTTGTTCTAAATTTTTCAGTTAATCTGCTGCTCACCAGAAACTCTTTGCTCCTTTCCAATTAGGAGTTCAGTTGGCAAGAATAACAGGTTCTGATTGAAACTAGACTGTACTTAATCATATCACACATCTGAACTTCGGTTTCCTTTAGAAGCTGAAGGTAAATTAAAAATCTTTCAGGCATGATTTCTAGATGATCAATCTTCTAGAAGAGGAGCGTGCATTCATACCAAGCTAGAAAGAAAAAAGTGCAGAACTAAACTGGGAGAGCACTGTTAGAGGACACTACACACATCTGCAGCATTATAGTTACCTAAAGAAAAGGGGGTGTGTTGTCATATTATAGAGCTCCTTTACAACTTCTAGTAATTTGGGACCCCTTCAGCTAATTTGAGTACGCTTATTACAACATTAGAGAAAGGGTCCAACCAGGTGGAGATACCATAAGTAAACCCACATAGATTTCCTAACTGAGGAGAAGGTTGCAGGGTAGATGAGGGAGAACCTCCAAAAAGAAAGACAAACCTCAGGGATGCCAAGCTACTAATATAAACCCTTTGGAAACCACGTGCTCTTAGCTCCTCACAGTACATAGCGGTTTTTTTTTTTTTTCCAGTTTCTTTCACCACTTTCCAAAGATCACTAAAAAATTAAAAAAAAATACAGTCGCTCATATGCAGATAAAGGAAGACTTGGTCCCTTTTTTTGGAGGTTCACGCCATGGTTACACATGCTCAGCACAAGATCTGTACAGAGGCTGGGTAGGGGAAGCTGGGCTTACAGCATAGCTCACCAAGTAAATCCCAGCAGCAATTTTGGCTCAGGCAGTTGCTGTCCCGACCTCCTACCCTCACAGGGACCCACAGAGTTGTACAGAGGAGGTGGCAGTACTAGGCTGGGGGGACTGCCCAGATCAGCTGCAGCAAAGCTGGCATGAGGTCAGGCCTAAGTGCAGCCAGGATTCTCCTCTACAGAAGGTGTTCAACAGGCTCGCTGTTCAAGGTGCACGAATACAATGCAAGTAGCTCACATATTGTGACTGTTGGTCTTTTCCTCTAATCTGTCTCTGCTCTTTCTACCCTCAGCCAGCACGCAACAGTTTCTGGACTGTCCTGCATTACCCCATTTCCCACCACTTGTCTGGTTTCCTGCAGCAGAGCTAGGCTAGCTTCAGACGGCCAGAGATGACCTGAAGAACACACACCTCTTCACCATCCTTTGTAGCCAAGCAAATTTGCGACACGGGTGTGTGTTAATCAGATAGCTACACTGGACACAGAGCATCAGATTCAGAAGACAGCATGAGCAGAATATTTATACCCTGCTCCTCACTAACATGAAGCTGAAAAGAAAAGAGGTAGACTTGCAGAAAAATGGTCTAGCTAGACACAGTCTATTGGCAATGGTAGTTAAAAAAAAAAAGAAAAAAAGAACTAAAGAAAAGCAAACAAACTCCCAATACACACTCTGTTTGGAAAACATTTTGAATGCAAGTGGAGAAGGCTGCAGCAATAACAATGGGCCATGGGGAGTAGCACATAGGCTGCATTTAACTCTGTACCTCCTGAGCAGTCCCAGGCTCCCAAAGAGCAGTGTATCTTCGGTGCTGGGACTTGACACCAGGAAATGCAACTCCTGATAACCATCCACGATGAAGATGTCATAACCTAGCTGGAAACGTTCTTTAAACTCCTTGCCAAGGAAAATGGTCAAGCACAGGCTATTAAGCAGCAACAGCTACCTACCCACTTTATTAGTGTACACTGGATTTGTTTTGTTTAAATGACTCTCAGGGGAACAAAGAGCGGAAACAGGCATTACACTTGTTGCATATTTACTGCTGAACTCATTCAGCTCCATTACAAGTGAGGGAAGATTTCAAAGCCTTTGCTCATGAGTTGAAATGCTTACTGAGTAGACTTTATTCATAGATACAAGCTAGGTCAGCATTTCCTAACATCTAACTTTTTCTTTTAAAGGAACAGTTATTTAAGGCTTTGAAAAAATCTTACACAGTGAGATCCATAGTTTTCATTAACAACCATATAAAAGTTAGGTTAAGCTTGATGTTAATTTATTCCTTTTGTTCCCCTCTAATCCCTCAATTAAGTTTGCTTGCTCACAGGACTAGTGACGTGTATCAGAGTCTGGTCTTTATTTTTCTCTCCTCTTCACTTGGCTATTTATCTGCTAATGTCTTGCAGACCAAAGTGGAGAAGGATTGCATTAAAGCCATTCTCCCTGCCAACCAGATAAACACAGTTTTATCTGGTTGTAAACAGGTAAAACAAAACTTAGCAACTGCAATCTCAGTGTGCATTTTCCCCACAAAATATCAATGAATTACTAAAACTAGAGCATTTGGGAGGTCTGAACATTCACATTTTACCATTAACTTTTTCACACTATTAAAAAATCCTGGGGCTGGGCAGTGTACGTTTGACATGTTTACTACATCTTCTGGACCTTCAGGATACTCAGACTTCTTCAATTTGCCAGAGGACCTCAGCTTGGACCCATCAGGCGTGAACTATATGTTCAAATGCAACAATGCTTTTAAAACCTTGTAACGTGGAAATGTTCGGAGTTGCTTTGCAGGAAAATTTATAGCCAAACTTCTGCGACATCAGTGTAGTCAGCTTATGATCGAAACGGATGTCACTAAAAGCCTGATACTTAAAAAGTTCTATTTTAAAGACAGTTTAATCCTTTTGGCACCATCCTCTTGGATCTGACACTCAAGCTACAGGGTCAACCTCCTGGCTCCTACTCAGAGGGCTTTTTGCTGTACTCCAGTAACCCTCAGCAGATGACTATCCCTGGGAGGAACCAGCGCCTGCATGGCTTGCATTAGTTCTTGTCACACCAGAAGGAGTATCACATCTTTACACATTCGTATAGTTCAGGCAATTCAAAAGGGATGTTATAAACACACATTTACATTTTGGTTAAGAAGTACAACAAAACTTTTGAAAAAGCAGCAGCTGATCGCAATAAGAACAGATACAAACTCCTGTGCTTCTTTTATATCCTGACTCTGTTTAAGTTGTGAATAGTCAGACCGGTTAAAAAGCAACCCTAGGCTCTCAAAGACTAGAGGAAGGGTATATACATGTAGGGATAAGAAAGCAGAAAATAAGATCTTTTTCAAATAAGATCTCACTTGCAGTGATCTCTCTACTTTAAGAGTAAACAATACAAGATAGATTAACTATGCAGAGCTCTCCATCCTAATTTTTGTGTCATCGGTAAAGCCAAACCCAAGAATAAAACCCCAAGTAAATACAAAGGCACGTGTTTATGTTTCCAGATTTACTGTTGCTGGACTTTCCCCTTTCTTCCCAAGAGTAAACAGAGCCTCTAAAAGCCTGTGAGCACACGGGGTGACTAATAACGATAATGTGAACTTCCCTGGGGCTGCCTGAACTTCTTCCAGAAATTAAAGGAAGAGCTCCACGGCAATCCTGCCAAACTGTCCCCTTTTTTTTCCTTGGAGTTTTCAAGCTAAGAGGTTGAAAAACTTTGAAATTTTGTTTACAGTTTTTGAAAAGTCGTATTACTAACTAATGGAGTGGAGGGAGAAAAACCGCGCATCTGTGTTTGTTTTTTTATTGGAAAGCATCACCCTTCCCCTAAGCCATAGCTCCTCCTCTTCAGAAACAGCATTTTCAGTGCTCTGTGCTTTACTCAAAGGCCAAATGTAACCATGTTCTACAGTGTGGCACATTTGTAGTGATGTGATGGGTTTTTGTGCCACAGGCAGCTGCCAGTGTGGCCGGCCTCGTCTCCCCCTCAGAGCAGCCCTGAAAGGCACAGATAAGACATTTTCCTCCTCCAGCAGCAGCTATCAGCATCCACAAGGCAAAAGAATCACCACAGACGTTGAAAAAACAATTTAAAAAACAGAGCCGAAGGGGTCAGTTTCTCCTCCTCCCTCTCACTCCCAAGCAGGATAAAATAAGTACCTGACTCAATGGAACAAAGCCAAGTTTTCTGGTCTGATTATTTTCTACTGCTGAACAATGACCATTTATGCCAAAGATAAAAAGCAAACTCGGCAGTGAAACAGATGAGACCAGGGAGGAACAGCGAGGGCAGGCTTGGAAGGAGTCCATGGAGGAAAGTCCCCACAAAACACCTTGCTTCAAGCCTGCAGCTGGACTTTGGAGACAACCGCTTGCTGGACCAGGGGTCTAGGTCCTTCCGGAAAGATCAAGTAGGTTGTTACAAGCACAAATAAAAACAAATGTCAAAAAATAATACAAAAATATAAAACTCCCAAACACGCTTAAATATAAACAAAACTAACTTCTTTCTTACTCAGAAGTGGGATTCCCCAGTTACTGTTGAAAGCCAATGTTTTGGGTAACTAAGAAAACCAGATTAAAGAAAAGTTATTCTTTGAAAAGATTAAAAAGATAGAGCAAGCCAAAGTGCTCTTTAATCTCTCTTTGAGAGATTACATGCAAAGACTGCAACATGCATCATTGCTGTTTAAGGGGGCAAGGTACACTGCAGCATGTGTCACATGCTGAATCAGCATTTTCATTCTGCATTAAAGGTGAACATGGCTATTTCGAAGGTTAAGGGAAGCCACACATGGTGGGATATAACTAAAAAATGCCTGGTCCTGAAAGAAATACTTTGTACCAGAAGAGCTGAGATGCACTTATATTCCCAGCCCTTGCCACCACCAACTTGCAGAGGACCGGACATTATTTAAACTGCTTTGGAGACTTTCTTCTTACCAGTAGCTCTGGGCATTTGCTAAATATTTGCTTAGAGATATTTACTGGAGCAAATATCAGCAGGAGCCAGGTACCAGCGAGCAGCCAGCTTCTTTCCTCAGGGCACTGCAGCCCATCCCACCGGGGCCTGCAGTCGGCCGCCTGCTCCACGGGAAGGATGAGCAGTAATTAGAGGGAGACATTTTGAAGCGCAAATCCAGTATGCAAGAGACGGACTAGAAAGCAGGTTTTATTCACCGTACCTTTTAATTAGTTTTGTCTTGAATAGAAGACACTGAAGTCTAATTTTCCAGAATGAGGGGGAATAGAGAGGGTCTGTGAATGCTCTGAAATATGTTGAAAATTCAGGTAAGAAAGCTCAGTCAGAGAATAAGTAGGAAAGATACATCTTTCCAATGAAAGCAACGTCTCTAGATGGTCNGCAAGAGACGGACTAGAAAGCAGGTTTTATTCACCGTACCTTTTAATTAGTTTTGTCTTGAATAGAAGACACTGAAGTCTAATTTTCCAGAATGAGGGGGAATAGAGAGGGTCTGTGAATGCTCTGAAATATGTTGAAAATTCAGGTAAGAAAGCTCAGTCAGAGAATAAGTAGGAAAGATACATCTTTCCAATGAAAGCAACGCCTCTAGATGGTCTGAAGAAGCTGGTATTTTCAGCGCCAAATCTTCCCTGCAGGTCAAACATCATTTACCTTCTGCATTTGTGCAATAACTTCTGTGGAGAGGGAAGGCAGTTTTCTCAGGCAAGATCCCAGCCCCTGCTCCCCATTCCCCTTTCACAGCAGCTGGCTTTGCAGCACCAAATCGGCCTGCCCAGCAGCACTGCCCAGGCCAGGAAGGTGCCACCGCAGGCCTGCAAGGGACAGCTACTTCCCCAGCCCCCTTGGTGTCATTCTTTACACCTGGGCCTACAGAGAGGCTTTTCCATCGCCTGCCCTTACACCATAGGGTTGGTGGACAGCTGAACCCATGCCATCGCCCTGCCACCCCTGTCAGTGTACGGGATCTACCCCGGCCAGCTGCTGCTTTTCATTCCCCTCAGCTGCCGTGCACATGCCAAAGAGCCAAAAAAGGGGAGCAGCTGCTCACAGACCCAGAGATGAACGGAGGCTTCTCCAGGCCTGTGACCAGTGATGGGAAAGCTGACATATACAGAGCCATAAACAGGTAAGAGTGGTGTCACAGGAGCGTTGCGTTAGCTTTTGTGAAGTTGTCCTGCTGAGACGAGCCAATGATACACACGTGTGCTTTAGCACTGCGCCCCTTGAAGCTTTCCTTAGCCATTCGGTTTTTAAGCAAAGCAGACCCGAGTCCCAGCCTAAGGNAGAGTGGTGTCACAGGAGCGTTGCGTTAGCTTTTGTGAAGTTGTCCTGCTGAGACGAGCCAATGATACACACGTGTGCTTTAGCACTGCGCCCCTTGAAGCTTTCCTTAGCCATTCGGTTTTTAAGCAAAGCAGAGCCGAGTCCCAGCCTAAGGGCAGGAGCTTTGTGGGGAGAGGTGGGGCACAGTCCTCCCCGAGCCAGGACCCCTATTTGCATCTTCTTGCTAAGCCCAGAGCAAGGAACAAAGTGTTAATTCTCTCCCCTACAGCTCCCTGCTGCTTTCACTACTGTATTACCTGTACAAAGCTATATAGAGGGAAAAACAATCTGTTCAGAATCATTCGGAAGTGAAGGATTTAAAAAAAAGAAAAGAAAATAGTGACACTGTTACAGACACGTACACAGAAAAGCCTTTGTGTGCCAGAGCAAGGGAGACAGCAGAGATATCTCCAAGAGTTTACAGCAGCAGAGCAAGCTAGGATGGAATTAGCAACAAACTCATTGGGATGCAATTTAATCACACTGCCCAAAGTCAGACCCGCTAAATAATCTTGCTAGTGTGCTCTCAAATACCCGCTGCCCTTGACTGTTATTTGATCACTTCAGCTGAGGCGGCATAACTGTTTCTCCATTGCTGTTAGACTATGGGATATCCCCAACAGCTCTGGATTAGGCAGGTAAGAATTAAGAGCTCTTCCCCACTGATTTGCCTAATGCTGCAGGAAAGGAGGCGCAGCAGCTGCCGAGAGAGGGCAGCTGGTTTATTGCACAAGGTGCTGGATTATACCCTTGATATTCTCACCACGAGCTGGTTTCTCTGCTTCCTCTCCACATGCTTTCCAGCCCTTCGTATCCAATATGGGCTTTGAAATATGAATAAATAGTGATTAGCCCTCAGAGCAGAAGAGCAAAACACAGGTAAGCGAGCCAGCCAGCACCCCTCCCATGTGTACTGCAAGCGCAGGGATCACCAGACACAAATGAGGTCCCACTGAGGTCAAACCCTGCCCCAGCCAAAACGGGAAGCAGAGCGAGTCCTTGACCACAGCTTGTGTGATGGTGGTCAGATGTTTTTAACCAGGTTGTTGTAGCTCAGCCAGCTCCCACCTCTCCTACAAATGAGGTTATAAATACCTATTTCATCAGCTGCCCTATAGGAGCAAGTTCCTCAGTTAGTGGGGAGAAAAATTAATCAGTGTGTGAACAAGTCACTGAACTGTAATCAGACCTTTAGCATTAGCGGTCTTTAATAGGCAGGTGTTCAGCAAGAAAGAGCTTGGCTTCCTCCAGGGCAAGCAAGGCATATTGCAAAGCTGTGTTGCCAAAGCTGAGACTGCCTGGCACTGTTTTGCTGGAAAAATGGCAGCATTAGCATTTCACATCTGTATACGGGTACCCTGCACCAGATGTCAATGCTTATTTTTCATAGACTCCTACAGCAATGGATACCAGAGGCCGAATACAGAAAAGTTTCCTAAGGCTAGCTCTACGCTTACCTGAGATTTATTATACTAATGACCCTATTCTCACAGTAGTCCATGTTAATCTGTGAAACATTCAAAGTAAAGCCTCCAAGTGCCCTGGAAACCAAGACATATGATTGAGGCCAGATAGGGGCAGAATATTTTCAGTGATCTTCTGCGACTGTTTTATATAGAACTCAGTCAGCCTATTAGGTTACTCTAATTAAAACATTTCTGCTTTCTTTTTTATTAGCAAAGCTTATTCATTTGAAATTGTGCATAAAAGCCTTGCAGAATGCACTTTGGAAGTGCTGTAAAAGATAGTGAAAAGATGAGATTGCTATTCCTGTAGACCAGAGCTAGTCAGGCTCTTCATTAGAAATGGGAGCAACCAGCTAGAAAATGAAACAGACCATGATGTATGATGCCAAGGTATACTCTGCAGAAAGACATTCTTCACTGAGACATCTCAGGACTTGCTGGAAGTTTCTGCGTATTGCCAGGGAAGAGCATTTGAGCAAACAGCTCAGCCAGGGGAGCAGCAAGCCCTCAGCACAGCTCCTCATGCTGTGGAGATTGCTACCAGCAAAATTCTGGTGTTTCATCCATTATTCAGCAGCTGCTGCCAGCTCTCATTCACATATATCACCTGGGCATAAATAAGTAAAACACCATACGTACAAACCTATGACAAAGGAGAGCATTAAAAGCTAATGAGCAACCAGGCTTCATTCATTTGCTTGTACTACAGTCTGACACTGGCCATTTCACCAGCAACCATTATGCCGAAATCCAGATCTTGGACCATTTTTATTCAGTTACACACCAGATAAGCCTTTTCACCTTCTTTTTCAGTGACAATTATTTTTGCCTTTTTACTTGGACAAATGCCCCCTCAACCTATACCAATAAATATTTTTAGAATACTAAAATAGGCCTATAATGATTTCCAATAAAAGTGTTTGTACGCAGTATGGCATGCCCCAACCTCACTACTGCTTACAAGAATCCTCATACCTCAGCTGTAGTGTTACTTTTTGTCTTGGGACCAACCTAACAAACAAGTATCAAATCTTTGTGTTGCTACACATCCAGCAGAGATCTCTGCACCCATAGGCTTTCTATGCAGCCTTGACTTCAAGCTAGGTTAAGTCCTGAAGTAGTAGATCCTGCTCAACAGCCTGCCTCATTAACCAAGGCAATAATCACGGCTAGACTTTGTGATCCTCTTTCCTGACCTGCTTCCAGTATCAATGTACCGTGCTGGGCAAATAAAACCTCTCTGCATTCTCACATTGCCAGCTAATCCTGGGAAAGGCTTCTGGAGAAAGATACTGCATAATGCTAACACATGCAGTTTGGTACATTGCAAAGTTCATGGTTTGTTTCTTTCTCTTCTCAGAATCGGTAGTTCTCAGGGTCATGCCACAAAACCGCTGAACCAGTGTAGCCAAGCCATAGCCATACCCAAGATAGCCATAGCTCTTGCGTTGAAAAAGAAAACAAACCCAAACAGAGCAAAAATGCACGCACAAGTTTAATCGTATAGAACCACACTCAAGTGGCACCATAATCAACCAAACTGGAAACTAAACCTTAAGGAAAAAAAAGGAGGAAAAAAACCCCCCCATGCTTTTCTTCCCACCAGGAGTCAAAATTGTCACTTGGACACATGGTACTACAAAGAAAAGAAAAAGTGGTCAGAAGTATTCTTGAATGAGCTGGCCTTCTCTATCAACACATCATGTAAGTTATTGCAAAGTAGTTTATATACTAAAGGGTTTTTTTTGAAAAAGAATTCTAGAACAAAAAGTAAACTAAAAAATTAAATTATTGGTCAGCTTTTGGACATCTCAAAACCCTATGACCTGTTTTAATTTATTTATGCAGAAAGTAGCATATTTAAGATTTATTTGGAGATTCATTTTTCACAGGACCTAACGTGGTAACAGATACTCAACCATTCTGCTGGCACTGTGAAGCATATAAACATTTTTACAGTGTGAACTGCCTGTATCTCTTTAAGGTTGTGCTGGTTTGGTACTCCAGGAAATTAAAGCATCTTTAGTTTCACACCTGAGTAAGATGTTTCTAAGGCAGCAAAATAAATTGCAGATACTTCAGAACTTATTAGTTCAGCAAAACTGATCCAGGTACTTAAGATTTCATTACAGTATAGGGAAGTAAAGAGCCTTTGCTCAAACTATAAAGCCAGACCCACTTATCTAATTTTCAGCTTACTATAAAGCAATAGAGATTTTTAAGACGCAGCTTATAGCTAGGCTATACACACTGACACATCTGAATTGAGGAAAAGTCATTTCAAACTTGGCAGTGTGGGCAAGTATGTCTGAGGACAACTACTTCCTGTAATGCTAACAATCTGGATAATACATTCTTCAAAATCAGCAGTAAAACTTCAATGTTTCTTCCTTTCGGAAACAGGGCATGTTTCTGGACATCCACCTTAGCTGCCATCCATTAGCACTTTCCTCCTAAACCAAGAGATTCCTTTCAGTATGTTTGGTTATGGGTGCGTTCACTGTTGAACCTTCAAAATAGCACCTGCCTTAGCTTCAGCCAAACTATACAGAGGATGACATTACATCTAAGAGTTCTGCTTATCTGTGAGTATTTCGAACACACTGATAGAGCAGAGGACTTTGGAGCCAGAAGTTTGCTTCTCATCATACAAGAGAGGGGGATCTCTTAGTGAAATCTAAGAGAATATTACCTACAGGTCAGTAGAGCCCTGGAAAAGAACACAGCTTATGTCCATCCAGCACCTACCTCAGCTTCTCTCCACCCTTCAGCATCTAACACAGCAGGAAGTTCATCTCATTGGCGAAGCCAAAACTCCTAAACACAAAGTCTAAGGGAGAACACCAGAAGCATGACCTCTATCAGCAGAAGACCCTGCAGCAGGGGGTTTTCTCCCAGGTTGAGGGAGATGCCCAGTAAAGAACAACCACAATCAGCTGTCTAGCAAATGCTCAGCTGCAGAGGCCTCACCAGACATCAGATTTTCCCTTGGGGCCACTTGTAACATGGTTTCACCTGACTGTTCCTTCTGCCTCTCCTGAACTCTTGCAGTCAGCACTTCCACCTCCTCTTTAGAGTTCTTTGAGGAGAAAATGATTCCCTCTCATTCCTGCCTTACACCTTCTTCCAGGAAAAAAAGCCTTGTGCTTTAGTCTCCTGGCTCTTCTCTCTCTCAACAGCTTCCTTCCTGACCTGTGCCAGACTCATGGACCTCTACCAAGCTTTTCAATAACCATTCTCTTTTCTACCTTATAGGTCTTTCTTCAGCCAATTCACATGGCAGACCTGCATAGTCTGATCCAAGCCTGCTGCACGCACAAGGGGATGCCAGCCTGGAATTTGTTCTTCCCCTTGGAAATTTTGGGTCCAAGTCACAGCAAAAGACAAAATAGCTCTTGATGTAGCTGGTCATTTATAAATATAACAGTAAAACTCATACAGGTACGTGTTGCCATAAAAACGCTGGCTATGTTGGGCAGCCTGGCTCCTAGAGTGCATCAGCCGTTTTAAAAGACGGTATTTTAGCAACAAGTTGTATTTGCCAAATCCTACTTTGCTTCAAACGTCTGTCGGGAGCAACATAGTTATGGCCAATCCTGCCTTGGGCAGAGGAATGGTATTTCATCCATTATTCAGCAGCTCTTAAGTTCCAAACTGCCCCAGGAACTCATTTCGCTTGTGCACTGGATTGGTCAAGACACAAGGAAGATTCCAGACACACGGACAGAAACCTCACCAGGACAGATCTCCTTCCCAGCTCTTAGCCCTCACTGCACTTTTGCACAACACTTCCACTCCCTGCTGAGAATGGAAGAAGTTATGGGTGACCAGAAAGTCTGCCCTAGTGTGGCAGCTCCAGAAAAGCCAGTAGGACCACACCAGAATTAAATCATTGCAGAATTTAACCCACTGATGCATTTCCATGTGCTTTTCTGGTTACCATAACCAAACCCTTGCTCTGGTGTTTCCAGAGCTAGAGGTCATTGCTTGAACTGTACAGAAAACATTTTAAAACCCCAAACACTTGGCTGCAATTTTTGTCCTGGAACGCCTTTACATTAAGTTGAAGTAGTCTCTCTTTTTTTTTTTCTCCTGTTAAATAAAAAATATATGTCAATTAGAGTGATACGTACTCCTCAAATGCCTTAAAGTTTCCAGAATTCTTTCTGGGCTTCCGATAATCTTAAATGCTCCAAGGCTTCCCGTGAAAAAGCATTTGCTATTACAAAAAAAAAGAAAACAAAAAAACTCCAACCCCGAAACATCAAAGAAGACAGTAGGAAATAAAATCCCAAACAAACAAGAAAAAAGCTGATTTAATTTATTGGTTCCTGAGGTTTTTTCAGTGGAAAAAAACCACTCCAAGCTAAAAAGAGACCTTGGTAGCAACCCTCTGTACCTGCAATTCTTCACCCCCTTGGCAATCATTGCAACCTACCACCTCTTCCATCACTGTCTGACCTTGAGCTTGGGTCCTCTGCACTGACTGCTGACTGCTAGCTGAAAGGACAAAGACATGCTGGGGTAAACAAGGTCATCTCAGCTGTCAAGGACAAGTGCCTCAGAAGAAGCTGCTCACTAGTGAACTAAAATAATCACTGCACAGGCAGATGCATGTCAAGATTTGCAAAGAGATAATAAAAACAGGCTGGAAATTAGTTCATCCTCAACATCTGCGTATACATCGCAAAGCTTTCATTCATCCTGGGGGAAAAGCTGTAGGTCTGTTTCTCATTCCAAAGGAATTAGCCATCCTGCTCTTGCATGAGTCAGTTCCCCCTGCCAGGGCACAACCTGGGTAGGAAATGGCACGGATCTGCTCTACCCACTCAAACTTTCCTGAAGCAACTTGTCTGCAGCTTGACAGGCTCATTTCCCAGGAACGTGCACTAGGTACTATCTGCTTACCCTGCCACAGGGTCAGAAAAACAGCAATATCAAGTGTCAGATAGAGCCTGTCAGAGCTCGTCATCTTGGGAAGGGCTTCATTATTTCTCTCGGGCATAAATGCTCTGCACCTCACAGAGGCTAGTTTTAATGGTGTAAGTAGCCGCAGGGAGAAGGGAAAACAAGACATTGGCCACTGTTATTGCCTCAAGAAAATTCTCCAAATAGCTGACACTTTTATAGCTTGGCTGTGGGGAAAACATCAGGCTTGTTACCTTGACAGAAGTCAAAGAGAAAAGCTTTATTAAGACAAAACCCATATAGAAAGATTAGGAGACACGTGCATGTCTGGTTAAAGGTTCAATCTCACAAACACCATCTTTGCATGAGTTGATTGGCCCAGTAAAGCAACCATTAATCACACGATGGCAGTTTAGTCTCCATTTGGCTCTCCCCGGACAAATTTCCATAACGTCAAACCACAGCTGGCACCTTCACTGGTCAGAAGAGAGAAGCAGTGAATAAAGATGTGAAGAGGCAGAGCAGACTCCAGCTGAGGGGAATCTCCCAGTCCTGTTTTGTCCTCATCAAGGGTCTACTGGATTTAATTGGACTCTGCATTTTAGACAATACTTTATTAAAAAACCTGCAGAGACTGGTTTCTAGTACTACCTGTACTGACATCATATCCAAACTTAACTTTTAGAGCATCAGAGAGAAACATCACTGGTTTATCCACAAGGGATAAATATCCCTTACAAAGTGTAAGGAAGGCAGCTAATTAGAAAGCCAAGAAATTAGAACCACCATGGAAATATTATTTTTTATGTATACTTCCAAAACAACAGGAAGCTACATAACCAAGGAAAGACACCCGATTCAAACATAGCCCTCAGTTTTATTTTTCTAAGAAGGTATTAATATTATATGAAGGCTAAAAAGATATTTGAAAATAAGGATTTAAAGTAGACTGCTTACGCTCTGTTACAGCCAGTGAAGACAAGGTACAGCTATAGCACAGAAAATGAGAAAAGGAGATGTATTTTAGGAAGAAATTAGCATGATGTTCAGGAATGCCAAGAAAGAGCTGTGGCTCCACCAAACACTGGCTTCTCGTCTCAAACATGGTCTCTGTGTAGTGTCAAAGATCTCTTTCCCAGCTCTCGGACTACATCCTGTATCACTTATTGCTAATGAATCCCTGAGGGGTTTAGATATTTAATACTGCAACATGAGAAGATGTCTTAGAAGCAAAAAAAATAAAGCAGAGGCACCTAGGATTTAACCAAAGAATTAATCATAACCAGCCAGATTCCCTCCAGAAGCAGAGCTCTGCTCAGTGCAGGAGCAAAAGGACATCTTCTCCAGCTGCATGGGAAAGCTCAGTCCAAGCCTGGTAAGTGCAGAAGCAGGCCAGGGAGCACTCTGATTTATGTCATCGGCCTGAATTCCCACAAGGCCATCGTGGGCAGAGGATCAATCATGCCCACACTGTTTCCTGACTCACAGAGCGAAAACAGAAGTGAGAAATGGGTCCAGGAGTTTGCCAGATGAAGTTTCCAGGCTAGTAGGAGATTTACCACCAGCCACTTGTATCAGGAAACTAGCCCATGGTCTCCTTGAGGGGAGAACTGGCCTTTGCGTTGGATATAGATATAACTGTATTGGCAAGTGCTCCTCGAATAGAGGCAGCAACAGAGATTTTGCTGGTAGAACTTGCCTTGGTTCTGCTGGCGACAAAGCCCCACAAAGCCAAACTGACAGAAAGGGACTGCTCCAGGGGCTTCTGCCAAATATTTTTTTTTTAAATGACATTTAATAAAGTTCCCTTTTTGCGTAGTGTTATTGTCCTGGTAACAAATCTACGTGTCTGTGGAACAGCGCTACATAGCATGAGCTGACAAGACCTTAGAGGGTAATCCAAGATTGCGCCTGCAGAGAAATGCGGTGTGGTGCCTTTGTAACACCTGAACTGCCCCACAAGCTCTCTTTGGGCTCCATGTGCGGGGCTTCAGAGGACGCAAAGACATTGCTCTTACGCTCTGCGTGAGGATGTTGTCCACCTGCCTGGGGTAGCACTGACATGATACAATACCTCACATATCCAAGGCAGCTACGGTTTTTGCATTCATAGACGCAGATTTGTAGTCAAGGTACGGATGCCATCATTATCCGCTTCGGCTCCCTGAAGAAGTACATGTTTAAACAGTATTAGGATGAGGGCCTATCACATCATGGTTTGTCTGAAATTGTCATTATCTCTAAAGCACATGTTGCAATGTCAAGATGGAAACAAATTTAGCAGCACTTTACCCAGTCAACAGAACAGGACACCATCTAAGCAGTTTAACAAAAAAGATAAATGAGACAGAAAACCGATCTAGGATGGAACAGGGAAAATGTTGTAAAAGAAATGTANCAGGAGTTTGCCAGATGAAGTTTCCAGGCTAGTAGGAGATTTACCACCAGCCACTTGTATCAGGAAACTAGCCCAAGCTAGCCCAAAGCTTTGGGTATGGTAAGTTGGCCTTGCGGTCCCATTCCCACAGGACAATATGGAACAGTTTATATGCAAGACAAAGGGCATCTTCATGTATCACACCTATTAGCTTGAGGTCCTTAACTCCACAAGGTGCATCAGGCTATCTTTGACTATAAGGCTAGTCACCGATCATTATACAACATGACCAGGTGCTGCCCGTCTCGCTTAAGCCTCACAGCAGCCTAGGTCTCAGATCGATTTCCAGTCAAACCAGTATCAGATGACATACTAGATTTATATCATCTGTAGCAGAGATCCTCATCTGCCTTACCAGCTCTAAGAGCCCGTGACAAACTCTGAAGTTGGGAGCTAATTTAACAGGAACACACAAGAGCAGGAAGAAGTGAAACTTACTCGAAGTATCTGGTGGAGCAGAGCTTGCTTTCTTGCCTGTGGATGCTAACAAATAATGACTACCATATTTCAGTTAATAACTACCAAGTGCTCCAGGCCACCAGATCACACTACCCAGGACAAAGATACAGGGCATTTCCACAGTGTCAGGCAGCTGCTCCATCTACTGGATTAAGCCTACAGCTAAAGCAGCTTAGCTCTATCCATGCATCGTGAACATAGTCCTTGGTGTCAGCCAGTCAGTGAATCATAACTGTGAATAATTTCAGCAAGCCTTGGGGAGGTCATGAGTACTATAGTGTAGTGTTATGGGTGAGTTGAGTCACTGGAACGGGGAATAAGGAGAAAAAATAGTAAGGCCATGGGCAGGCTGGCTGGTCTGCAGTTACTCTGTGTTCAGTCAGGCACTTGAAAGTTAATTTGTGAAGTAATGTGACCGAAGTCAAACCATAAATGAAGTTCCTTAAAATACATAAACAAATTAGCATTGATGTTGCTGTTTCTAGGTTTCTAGGGTATGCAGAATGTCAAGTGACTGATGATGCATACAGAAAGCCTTGCAACAAAGGATCAGTATTTGCTCAAACAGAGCACATCATAGAGTTTTGCTTTCAACAGAGCTGAATGCCAGCGTGTTCAGTCTTCCACACTGATAGACACAGTCATCTAGGAGAAGAAAAAAGAATTTTCTGTATCACTCCACACCTTGTGTGGCCATTTTTATCAGGATGAAATAGAAACATTTTGGTTTGGTTTTTATTTTTTAAATGTATATATACATTCACTTTGCACAGCTTTAAGTGGCTGCACTGAGATGTAATCTAAAAAGCTTTTGCCTTAACTGCCATTGAAAATAAAATAAAGATTTCAGGAAAAGACAGAGATACTTTTCTTTAAAGTGACCATCACACTTGGGTACTGGGCAGGATAACTCAGATGATGTACTCTGAGGAGGTTTGCTTTCATTTGTTTCTTTTCCTCTCAGCATAGACAGCATTTCTTCCTGTAAGACCTCAAAACCCAGAAGTGTGATAGGAATGAAGACTGCAAACAAGGCAGGCTAGTAATAAAAATGATGTCAGAGTAAAGTGCATCTGATAGAGTCATAACTTCTTCATCAGTTGAGGCAAACTCCTCTATAAAAGACTGCATACCATAGCTACGAGCATGTACAAAGGTTGTTAGTCAATATCGCAGTTATGAGAAGTTACAAAAAGATTTCTTGTTGAGGAGGATACTGTTTTGGGAACCAAGGACTAAGAGATTCGTATTTCATTCCCAACTGCAATGGAGAAAGTTTGTGTGNTTATGAGAAGTTACAAAAAGATTTCTTGTTGAGGAGGATACTGTTTTGGGAACCAAGGACTAAGAGATTCGTATTTCATTCCCAACTGCAATGGAGAAAGCTTGTGTGACATTGGGTTAGCTGTCATTTTCCCATCTGTGTGAAGGTTGTTATACTTTAAGTACAATGCCTGTATTACAGCAAGATCACTTGCATCCGAAAATGGAAGGTCTAGCATAAACATAAAATATCTTTATTTTTAAAATGAAATTATTTACAGCACCTGAAAACTAAACTATCACCTTTATCCACCAGGATACATTTCATACCATGAGAGATGTCCCAGGGAACAATTCTCAGAACAGAAAAAAAAAGTGGCCTACCCTAAAAACTGCTGTGATGGGAATTATCTTTTGGATTCTGGACATCGGTGCAGCTGTTTCATCTGCTGCTTTCGCTGATTGGTGGGATCTGCTGAGGACAACCGGCTCCTGTCCTCATTTATGGTCTTTGGGCTAGAACCTGGGCAAAGGACTAAGGGCAGGGGTAGGTCTTTTGTCCCAGATTTCTGCTTTGATCATTTGAAAACACAACTGCTCACCAGCCACAAGGAGCCTGTGCTGGCTGCCTGCATTTACATCTTCATTTCTAACCCTGAATCATGGTGGAAACAACAAGATAAGCCAAGAGGACTGCAAGAGACTCATGCAGCATACATACCTGCACGGGTGCATAGCCACACAACCCACCTTGTTTCCTTCATCGCTCTTACCCTTGTCCTTTTGCCCTAGTTCTCTCTCTTAGTTTTAGTATTGCTTTATTGCTTCTGGTCCAAGCAGACTCCAAACGCTAGCACTCCGCCTGCAGTTGTGGGTTTCTGGGCTGTCTCACAACACACAATAATAGACAACTGTAAGAATCGCAGTAGCACAGCCCTTTCTCTGCGAGGAAAGGCTCTCACAAACCTGACGAGCAAATTACAGTATGGAGCATTATGCAGCCACCAATACAAGTCAAGCCAAAATACTCAGTATTGTGTTAAATGTCCCAGCAGATTTTACTCCTACTGCCTCACAAAGACTGACAGAGATGTCTATCAGAAGGTATTCAGAGACAGCTATATCAAAACACAGGGGTGACACATACACAGAGCCTTTTCTGATATAAATAGGATGTAATTACAATTCTTTGTTACATGCAATTATAAATACCCACTTAAGATTATTAATTTTGCAATGTCACCAGTGGTATAGGAGAAGAATCCAGAGCATTTCCACTTAAAACATAATATGCTGCCAGAGTTCTGCAGCCAGAGATTGCTTTATATTTCTTGTGGATTTCATAATTAAAGTAAGAAGAAAATAAAGGACTATCCTTTGAGGCTTGCAAGCTCCTAATGAGCTTGGTTCTGTGGTGAGAACTAGTGGAGCCTGATGCTTTTCTTGAACAAATAGTCTCTGTCTGCACAATGTGTACACAGCTCAGTGAATTTACTGAGGGTGAACTGGGAGTACATCATACTGCTTCCCACCCTTTATACCAGCTCCTCAGAAACTGATGCCCACCCTGTCATCTTTTAATTTAGGAACAAGGTCCAGGCCAACAGACTGTGATTATAAGCATGGTATTTTTTACTTATTGTAGTGAAATTTATACTGCTCATGGAGATTGTTTAATTGCAAAAACCCCCATCCAACCACCAAAAGAAAAAAAAAAGGCCAAGAGCCCTCAAACCCTCACAACACAGGCAGAATGAGGGTGAGCTGCCCAGATTCTCACGTACTCCTTCCCTGACCCAAGAGAAATTAATCTTTATGCCCAATCCATCAGCGAGTTCTCTGCTAAGTGGGCTGTCAAAGGTGCCAGATAGTGCTGATCAGTGCGTGATATAGATGTCTCATGATCTAAAAATGGCATTCATGGCATTTTGTGCTAGCTGAGGCAATGTGAACTCAGCTTTGGGAGCACAGGCGGTGCTGTGAAGCACAAGCCTGAGGTGCAGGAGCCAGGCACATGGAGCCACAGTTTGGGTCCTCCCATGCTGGGCTGATGGCAGGTAGACCAGGTCTGGTACCTAGGCCAGGCTAGGCAGAGTCTGCTCTAAGCGCTTGCATTTGGTGGGGGAGGTTGTGTTGCTCTTCGCAAACAGACGATTTTGTGCCCATTAAACCACACCTTGTTTACAATTGCACAAGTCAGTGAACAGCTGTTCTCATTACCATCAATATTCCAGATGATGTTTCGAACCCTTTGCATCTGGATGCCTAAGGGAATGCTGTCTGAGCTACCATCTCCAAAGATGCTATAAACTGTGTGATCTATGCTCTCACTGCCACCTGTTTCAAACATTTGCTTACCTTCTCTGCCCATACACAGCAGGATCATTGAGGATATTTCTCTCTTCCTTACCACTGAGTCAAAGTTTTCTTTGAAATACTATTATCTTCCAGAGACAACAATACTGTTATGTGTGTGGCAACAACCTACGCTATCTCAGCCAGGGGATGGTGGAGTAGTATAATGCATACCCTGGCTGCTAGTTCTTAGGCTAGGATTTACAAATGATTAATACTGAATCTATGCCCAGTGCAAGTCTGATCCAGGTTAGACATGCTCACAAACACATTTGTATCAGAAGGAGCTGACGCACACACTAAAGGGTTTATACACTTTACAATCTATCTAGATCCAGAAGCATCTGTCCAGGTGGTACAGATAAGCAGTAACGGATCTACCAGAGCCTGCTGAGAAATGGGTGATACTTTGGTATGCTTTCAAGAAACCTGAAGCAACACAATATAACTATACTGTAGCAGTAGTTAGTGTCATATGGTTGTAAGCATTTTATCTAGTTTTAGGAAGACCTTTGTATCTTCCCAATAGTAACAAAATAAGTGATGCCCTCCTGATGCACATAGCTCTCCTAGCAAAGCAGATCCAGGTGTCAATCTTCAAACATTCTCCAATGTTTCTCCCCAGGTGCTGCCTTGCAACCCTTCACCTGATTCACTGTGAAACCTCTCAGCCCCAAGGACTGGTTTACACAAAGTACTTCCCACCAGTTTAACTACAATTAGTTATTACACTGATTCAGTTAATGCTTCAGAAACTCCTTTGGGGACACAGTTGAATTCATTTATAACAGTTAAGGCTTAGAGCAATTTACCTTTCAGTTGGTAAGTTAATTGTGATACCAATTTAAAACTTAGTTTCAAGTTAATAAACCACTAAGCTAAGACATATTTGCTATCAGCCAAAATACTGTGTTTCCAAGTGGTGTTTTCCATAACTGATTACAGTTAAGTCAGTTCAGCTACTTGTACAGAACAGCCCAAAATCCCCTGCCCCAATTACATGGTCTTTGGTTTCAAGTGTTGAGCAATGCACAAGAGAATGATCCATCTGTCCCTCTGGTAAACAAAAGGGTAAGGCAGGCAGAACTTGACCCTTTTTAAAAAGCAATAGCTCATCACGCAGAAAACTTGTTGAGGAATCATAATGAAATGGCAGCAATGAAGAATTTGACCCACAGATTTCCCTTCCAGGCTATCAGTCCCCAAAACCTCAAAGACCCCCAGCTCAAAGACCCCCAGCTTTAAGCACAGAGCATTTACCAAATGCTGGGTTTCACACACTTTCCCCCCCTTCCCCAACACGTGCTTATCCCAGACANAAGAATTTGACCCACAGATTTCCCTTCCAGGCTATCGGTCCCCAACACCTCAAAGACCCCCAGCTTTAAGCACAGAGCATTTACCAAATGCTGGGTTTCACACACTTTCCCCCCCTTCCCCAACCCGTGCTTATCCCAGACACTAATTATGGCATTGTCTTTGTGGTGCAACTGTACCCTAGGAACAAAACTATTAGCTACTTTTGTGATACGTGAGGGAACAGGCTTGTGTTTCCAAAAGCCTGGAGCTGACATCGCTGGAAACTTGTTGAGACAAAGGAAGCAGTTCAGCTAAAAGCAGATGCTTCTGGTATGGTGATCATCCCAAAAAAGTTTTAATCCTGGCCAGCACCTTCAGATTAATTAGCTATGAAACTTAATTAAATAAACCAATAGAATTAAGTTAATAAAATTAATTAAAAAACATTAATAAAACAAGATTTTTTCGTATTTCTAGGACGGGAAAGGAGCAGCAGGCAAGAAAGCCTTGATGCTCTCATCGGATGATGCTGCCAGTACCAAAATAAGCAGCACTGAACTACTGTGCTTACTTAGACCTGTTTAATCAGACCATGGCCTGCTGCAGACTCAGCAGGAAGCAGCCTGGAACACACTGACAAACCATTCTGGGGAGCAGGGTGCACCCAGGTCAGCCAGAGGCTGCTGGGGCACATGGGACAGGGAAGCTTGCACTGCTGCGGTGCAGAGCAGGGCTTGCTGCCGGCACATCTCAGGCTCCCACTGCCGCACAGCTACTCGCCAGGACAGGGAGCCAAACAGCTTTTGGAGATGCTTTCTTTTATAGCTCTACTCTTCACTAGCAGAGGGGGAAAGCAAGGATGAGGGGATTAAAGCAGGCTGAGGCAGCATGGATGAATGTCACAGGGCATCATGCTGCACCATGCAGGGGACAGTCTGCGGTGTCAGGAGGGCCTGATGCCCACAAGAGAACAAAATAGCTTCAGAAGAGGTGAATTACTCCAGTCACACCTTTTCAATTACACTTAAATGGCATCTACCGCAGGCCAGCACTGCTGTGCCCTGTGAGAGCTGCTCTCTTCCTGCCATTCTCTGCTTCTCCTTATAAAGGTTTTTAGGACTTTTTCTCTACCTCGTGGGGGCTGGCCTGGGTTTGACACCTTCTTGGACAGAGTTCACATCCTGCCCCTCAGCACCTGCAGCACCTATGTCTAGCATTGCTGTTATATTTCAGCTCAGTGATTGGGTGGTAGGTTCTTTCTTAATTTCATCATCAGTGGAGAAATCTTTTCCATTTCACAGGCACAAGTTTTTAAAGCTGTGTACCACTTTGAGAGGGTACCAGGTGTCACAGCTATACACTGAGCTATGCTGAATTGTTCATTTTGTTTTGGCTTGATTTCTTTTCTTTTAGCTTCAATTTTCCCTGGCTTAACTTTTTTCCGAGGTTCCCTTTGGGCACTCCGTGCCATCCAGGCAGAGAACTCTGTTTCATTGCTAATGTTTGCCTTCCACCATATTAGTACTGCTTGATACAGCATCTTCATTAGTGCAACTGATGTGAACCTAACTACTTTGCTTTTATTGTTGTTTAGCTTTTACTGTGCCACTTAGTAGCAATAAGTGGTTTATAAAGTTAAAGTCTAAAAATATCCTTGTCACCTACCTACGCAATGCTAGCCTGTGTTGCTGGAAAACCTGTTACTTCTTCGTCATCTGGTCTATGGTAGTACCACAGGGTGGCAAAGAAAGAGCTAGTGAAGCTAAACCCACTTCCTTCTCAGGTCACCCTCTCCTGCATGGCACTCAGCATCTCTACAGCCTTGTTCACCATAATGCTGAAGGCCTGATAGATGGTGCCATACCCATCCATACTGGCCATCAAATGCCTTTCAAAATCAGTTCCAACAAACAAGGGAGCCCATCGTTCTTCACATTCATCTGGCACATCTTCAGCAGGAAGACGTGAGATGTCTCGGGGTTGAAGCTGGCCTCACTTAAGATTTGCAACCATTTCTTCTTTCATCCATGACTCTTGTAAAGCTTATTAACACCCAAACAATCCCCATGAGCCTGCATGCTCTCTCACTCTGTAATTATATCTGTGGTGTTCTCTCGCACAGCCAAACCCTGCCATGTTCTGAAGCAAATATGCTGACAGCCAGGCCAGCCTTATACAGCATGGTGGAGACATCCTGCACCCATGCTGAGGGCAGCCTGCTTCTCTTCCACAGCAAAAATCTACTGGCCAGGGAAGAACCCAGGCATCACAGTCCTTTTCACAGCTCTCTAATTTTAGGACTAGGCTGAGAATGGCTCTTATTTACTCTCCTGGCATAGACCTATTACACCAGCAGCAGATGAACCACAGCCTTTCTGTTCTTATCATGCCCTCTGCCCACCCTGAAGATAATTCCTGCAAAAGCTGCCTTTGCCGTGCTCACACAGCTGTGTTAGCTCTTTTGAGACAGGGAGCCTTCTTAGAAAGCATCTGCAGCCCCTTCCTACCCACTGCACCTACGTGAACAACACACCCTGAATAAACTGGATGGGTAAGAACAAAAGAGAGAACAAGCAATCCTTGGGTGCTCAAGTCCCTAGAGGAAAGCCACCAAGCAGGGCTAGTGAGACTCTCATTTTCCATTGGAGACATAAACAGCAGTTCCTGCTGAAGCACCAGTACAGCATCCGACCAGCTTTCAGCAACTCTTGCCACTACTTTGCAGCCTAGTCCATAAGACTGCCATGATTTACAGAGGCTTTGCTTTACCTTTTTAACAGAAAAGCAAGAGCCAACCACTGAACGGTTCGGCATCCTGCAGGGCTGCTCGATATCTCTGTTAGGTACAAAGAATACAAAGCACCAAGGAAGAACCAGACATCAGAAAACTACTTCCTAAGGCACCAAAATAGAGATGGAAAGTGGTAGATACCACTGAAATGTTATTTCACACTGGGGGCAGCAGGGGTGGTGGGTACAGGTAACGCTGAGCGACTCCCCTCACAGCAGCGCTTTGAACTGTGTTTTCAGGGTATTGCCCACCACAGCACCCTATTAGCAACACAACTGGATTGCCGAAACGCCATTTCAGGCCCAGTGGCTCTTTATGCAATGGTTGGTTTCTGTCAGTGCCTGACATAGCCGAGAGAAGGTGGTGTTTGCAGGCAATAAGATCTGCTCTGCACATCTGTGCAACAGGACCTGCTTGTTTAGATATCTGCCTCCTTCACCGGCATAGTTAGGAGACGTGATATCTAATGTCCTGGTTTTCATGTGAACTACAACAGGAAATACATTAAATGAAAAATGAGTGGACTTCTGCTGAGGTGGTTTTGGCTTATAAGCCTTTAAAAATATTGTAAGTGGCCAGCAATCCAAGACCAGGACATTTGATGGTTTTTTCAGTTCAAGAGACCTTGGTTTATTGTATTAAATTAAGTGAGTCAAAGAAAGTAAACGAAGGGAAACCAGCCACCTCAGCTGGTTACAGCCTCATGACCTTGCAGTAGGCTTGGTTCTGGATCTGTTTTCTTGTAGTGAAGAAGTTTCTGCCTTTAACCCAAAGAACACATTACTCCTCAACCTAAAGAAAGTCTCAGCTGCCACCCAGTGGAATTAGAAGTCTCTGCATTATACCAGTGTCTCCCCTACCACTGCGTCATCACTCCTCCCAGCTACAAGATTTTAGCGACCACCAATTTGACTTGGTTTGTCTGCAGTATTTCCTGCCTAGACATCATCTAGCACTTCAGAGAAGTATCACCATTTCCATTTTTCACAATGGAAACTGAGGCACATGTGCCAAGCGACCTGCCCAGTAACACTGCAGGCCAGAAACAGAGTTAAGGATAGACCATCCTTCTTCATGATGGGTGTCCTAAACATTGGTAGCTGCTGAGCCAAAGATGATCCTGTAGCTTTGTAGTTTGAAGAAGAGAGGACAGTGCAAAGCAAGGAAAAGAGACAGAAACACAGCAGGGGCTACGGGTGGGATTAAGCCTGTCACTTTTAACCTGGACAATTTGTTGACCGGTTTCCTTCTCTTTGTGGTCTTGGCTGTTTCGTTACAACTAAAATGAGCAAGCAGTCTGGTTTAAGAGATGCCTGCAGGGATTTTTGCAAGTTGTCACCAGTTATTTTTCACTCTAGGAGAGCGCGCTCCGGTTACTGCAAGACAGACCTTGACATACGGTAGGATCTAGAGGGGAAAGACACAGAGCTGCCTGTACTACTGGCAGTACAGCTCCCTGCATAAGTGGGCAGCTAGAAAGTCTCAGAGATACTATGAGTGAAGAGAAAGTGCTGCACAGAGGCAGGCACAGCCCTAACCAAAATGCAGACAGAAACTTCGCCATTTCTTTGGGCTATGACTACTTTACGTGAAAAGGGAACATGACCTACATGTTGGGTCTTATGGGGGCCCTGATGTCTAACAATCCACCCTCTGTCCACTCACAACTAACATAAGTTTTAAGCCTCTATGAGTCTTTTCAGTGAAAGAATGTTAAAATAGCTGGAATATTTCTTCCCCATCCTACGCAAGCATGTAGCTCAGAGCTGCAGCTCTGTCACAGCAGGGACGAGAGCCAGTAATCGCCATGCACTGGCACGGGTGGAAGGCCCCTAGAAATTGGTAGTGGAAGGAAGAGGAGGTATTTATTTCTGAAGACAGTGTGTCTGCATGCATGCACGCACTTGTGCATATATATATATATATATATATATATATAAACACAAACACATAAACACAAACACACATTGCTTCGAAGAAGAAGAACAATGTCATATTTACAAGAGATACAGATTCTGAAAAAGAAGGTAAAGTCTAGCCTTCTCTGACCTAAATTACAACAACAAGCTAGACATAGAAACAAGTTACTTTTTAGGAGAGGAATGCTTTGTGCCTTCTGCTATGCTCATGAAGAGCACCCAGCAAATGATCATCGTCATCAACAATGACAGAACTTTTCTATAAGCCTACATTTTCCTCCTTGAATAGCTGGATTTGAAAACACATCTCCAAAGCCCTGTCTGGAGATCCAGGTATCTCAGAACATAAAGCATTGACCATTGGGATTTTAGGGATTCAGGGGAGACTGCCCAGCATCTAGCAACTCAGGTTGTTCCTGGCCAAATTGGAGTCTAACCTTTCAACCTACTTTCCAGTTTGCTGTGCCTTTACTCCCTTTAAAAGGAAAGGTGCAGCAGACACTGAGCAGGAGGTGAACATATGTGTTCAACTGTTTGCCAAGGTCACTGAAGACCTGCTGTGGTTTCACAATATTTTCACTTTCCTACTGAAAGTTCACATCACTTCAAACCAAGAACAAACAGTGATCCAGTGCCACAGAATAATTCCAGATTGTGGTAGCATTATATCTATTTGATAGCATCATCAAGCAATGACAAAAATGTCCCTTGCTAGATTTTTGAAGTGGAGATTATTTCAGAGAAGGGTTTTCAAGCTTTATATTTTAAAAGATAAAAAAATGATGTACTTAGCTTTTCGTCATACCTGTGGAAGAACAGGCACTTTTTATGTGAGGGGATTTTAAAACAATTTCCATAAAAACATAAATCTCTAAATAGTGTTTACAGCTGAAACAAGCCTCCCGTGCTATTATCTACTTAAGCTCATGCACTGTTGCATCAAAACCACGACTGGTGCAAATCATTGGCTGACTGACTTCAGTGATGAGGGACCAAATTATGTTGATTAACAAGAAGAAAATAATGAGCTGTGGTTTGAAACCCAGTCAGCCTCATGCAGCCAGATCTAAGGACAGACATGTCCAAGAAGAGCAATTTCATGAAAGCCCCAAAATTTGCAGGTGGTGGGGTTGGGGGGGGGGGAGAGGCAGGAAACAACTAGGGAAGAGAAATCTGTGTAAACAGAAACCTTGTTTACCCGAATACTGTTAGTATTTATCTGTTGCTCTGGATGCACAGTAAATTAAATAGAGAGAGAATGTACTCTGCCAGGCAATCACATTATGATGGACACCATGTCCACGCACACGGGCTGTGAAATTGCTGCCAAACCTTCAATCTGGAGCCATATAAGACATAAAGACATAGTTGGGCTGATGGGTTTATTCCCTCTTTAAAGAGGCCTTGACAGGGAAGACACCATCATGCTTCCATTAGACAATCACAGCAGAGTGTGTGTATATAATGCCATTTGTCTCTCTCCCTTGGGAATGTGCATCTTTGGATACCCAATTGCACTTCCATCTGCAAGTCCTGCCTGTGCCCATGGTATGACTTTCACAAGCATCAGTGTCCAAAATGCCTTGATACGCTCACATGGGTGTTTTAAGATTTGCACCTTAAAACTGATGTTGTCCTGGCATACTTGGCCTCCTTTAGAAAAAGGAAAAAGTACACTTGCTGGTCTTGAGAGCTGAAATGTCAGAACGATGTCTCTACCTATTCCAAGGAGTCACTTTACAACTGTCCCACAAAGTGAACCATATTTATTTGCTTAGCACAGAGGACGCACATGCACAGACTGACTGTGAATGCATGTTGAAGAGGAATGCAGGGGACAAGTGTAACATTGGAGTTAATCAGCCTTCCCCAGCAAAGCAGGGCCTCCTTATACTAGTAGATTCCCTCACACGAGAACAGGTTTCACTTTGCCCAAGAAATCCATCCTGTCAAGCTCCTTCAATACAAAGGGGTAACTCTCTTTTAGCTTGGTGTTGTGGGAAAGAGTTGCTGTAGCTGTTGTTATAATTGCTTATTTACGAACCAGAACTGAGGGATCAAGAGATCCTTTCTACTGCCAGGCTGCTGGCCAGGGCGCTGGGCTGTATTCAAGGAACCCACATTGAGAGCTTTCCTTTCAGATCCTACGGACCGATTTGCTCCATGCAGGAAGAAGCACCACTACATGGGCCTCAGGAACCCTCTTCAACCTGCAATCTATCTTCCCGTTCACGTCTGGATCCTGATGAGCTCTTTATCCCAGTGCTTGTTGAGGGTCCTCCAAACACAGCCATTCCGAAAAGACAAAGTTCAAGGTTAACAATCAACAGGAGACTGGGGTTTCCAAAATTATTTCCTATTACAAAAAGATAGTTCAAATAAAGCTACTTGAAGTCACAGGCAACTACTATTCCCCAGACTGCTGTTAACCAGAAAGTTGAGCTATACATCAGTATTGCATCCTTATTTCTGTTTGCATTAACCACATAGTAATGAAAATATAGGTGCAAGTCAAGCTCAGTTTAGGAGCTTTTTCTCTACAAATACACTTTTAAAAAACATCGGGCGTCTTTTCATCACACCCAGACTCTAAACATGTGATTTTTTTTTTTAAAAGCCAGATGAGTTAGAGAGAAGATTTTTATTCCCAACTTTTTTTTCCTCATGATCCAGAAACATGCCAGAAAAGGCAAAAGACTGCTCAAGTATGTTGGTGTATGGTTCAACTCTCTCTCTAACACTAGCTATATGCATTGATCTTTGCATGAGAGTTAGAGATAATATTAGTAAATAGGCTTATGACATCTTTTTAAGGCAGCAAATCAGTTGAACGTAATACACAGAGTGAATATATCTTAATTTCATCAAAGATGATACTGCAAGTATTTAACTTGCTCCATGGAAATCACTACCTGAAAAATCACTGAGAACACCCACTCTTCCCACTGATAAGACAGGGATTAGAGATGTCTAACTTTGCTCCTCTCCACTGTACTCTTGTTAGACATCCAAAATAGGCAGCTTAATACATCCAGTAAGAATCCAGCTTCCTCATAGTCAGAGAAAGTACCTATGGACCGGAAAGTGCGTTTCCATTTCACCTGTGTCCAACTGGGGCAAGACCCAACCGGGCTGCTTCAGAGGCTGCCGCAACAGCAGGAAACCTCTCAGAGGCTGCCTGCTGAACGTGGTCTCTCTAGTTGTGGACATGACATACAAGAAATTTCATTTTGAATGGAGCTTTGTTCGAAAGCAGTATCTGGACAAAAGTCTATGAGGATTTACCTATCCTACCTTCTATTGTTAATCCGTCTGTCAGTAGGGAACAGCAAATGAGAGCAGCTAAAGTGGAAGACACAGCCATGAAAGGATTTAGAAAACTCAGATGTGGGTACCAGGAAATGACAGTTTCCGTGTTTATTTGTAATATTTTGTTTACCACAAAGAGAGTCATTCTGAAGATATAGAAAAATGTCAGAGTCATTCTTTGGAACCTTTTATTCCACATGATACATCAGTATTTTGCAGTTATTATGATGTCCCGGCTGTGAGGAAAGATTGCCTTGTATTAGCTTCAGTACAATACGATGGTTCCTGCCTCAAAGATGCTTAGTAAGTCATTAAATTATTGAACAGACAGGCTACCAAAGAAACCAAACCCCAAAACATGCCAGGAGAGGGAATTATTTTGTTTTGCTTGTGAAAAATCAGTGTAATAAATAGGAAATATCTAGTCAACATTAGCAGCAAATGCCAACTCTTTTGCCTGCATGAAGTAAAATTTCTGGCAAGATTAAGAAAGAAAACTGATTCTGAAGAAGAGCTGTTCTGGTTGGACGAATGGCTACAGGAGGGTGGCTTATTTCTGGAGCCTAATGGGATTTCTTCACACTTCAGAGGAAAGACAACAAGATTCTTTCTTGTAGCATTCCCATATCTTCCCTGTGAAGTGCTTGTCCACAGGATGCAAACCAGAATACAAGATCACTATTTTTATGTCTGCCTTCCCCACCTTCAGGCCAATTGTAGCTTTGGGGACAAGCAAACAACGTAGTCACAGATTCCAGTATACGGGGATTGCTGTTGTCACCAACTTCTCTGCCTGGAGAGGTGGAAGCAGGCTTCCCAGGCCATATCTCTTTTTTACTCACCTTTGCATCATCTTGCGGCCATCTTGCTTATCCGAGGTTGTAAACCTCTTTTAATTGCTCGGTCTGACATTGATCTTCATTGTTATTCAAATGTTTTTTAGCACAGATGCTCTAGTCCTGATCAGCATAAAAGAACGGTTTCTGCAAGCATTTCCTCATGGTTACAAACTGCCACCCCAAATCAGCTATTGCATGGGCACATGAGGCTTTGGAGTGCAGCAGTAATCAACATACAAGCATGACCTACCGCAAAGCCTCTGACCTGACCGACTAACCCTCACAAAACATACCTTTTTCTGGTAGATTGTGGACGGAACATGTCACATTTATGAGATTGAAACAGCTGGAATGAAGAGGATGATTTAATTGGTTATTTCAAGCAACAAGATAATTGCTTTTCCTCTAACAACTCCCACTACATTCACAGCCTCCTAAAGCTATCACAAAGACGGATTCCTTTCATACTAACAACATTATCAGTCTAAACTAATGAAGAGCCATTAGCCAGCAGAGAACAGTAGAAATAGGTTTGTTGCTTGATAAAAGGTTACGATTTTTCTCTAACTTTGGCTGTTAAATCCCAATCTATTGGGATTTATGAGAGGCAAGAAGTAACAGAAAACCAGCTAGAACTACTGCAGTGATACAGCTGAAGCTTCTAAACAAACTCCAATGCATAGGTGCTGAGGAGAAGCTAGTTGTCTCCATGTGATACTGACTGTGATTCACCATTGCCTCATTTACAGCTGTGTCCCCACCATTGCCCAGGGTACCTGTGCAGTTATGTGATGAGGCAGCAACAGCCAGTAGAACAACACAACAGTCAACAAAATTGCTTCTTTGAAATCCAACACACTTACAGAAGCCTGAAACTCTTGTAAACAAATAAGATTGAATCAGCCCATGCATTTCAATTTTATACAAGCACGTAGAAATTCATGCACTGAAGTATCACCTACCACCTTCTTTAAGGGCCATAGGAAGGACAATGGATCTACTGCCAATTGCTGGTTCAAGCCTCAGGGTCTTGTAAGTCATTCTCAGAGGCAAGCCGTACCTTAGATTTCTTAAGTCTGTTGACAGGCCTTTGTGGCTCTGAACTCAGCTAGAGGAGCTTTGTCTGGGTAAATACAGGCTAGCTCCTCCATGAAGTGCCTTAGTGCATAATGCTCCACTTCATGTGAGAGCATACACACTGTCGGTAGAAGCAACACCTTTAATAAATTCCATCAAGCCCATGCCTTATATGCCTGATATTTTAAATAACATGTTAGGTGTATTGGTTGAGTCTTACGCTCCTTTCCACAGGGACAAATGTAAAGCGAGAAGCAGCCAAGAAACACAAAGGTTGGGACAGAGCTAGTGAAATTAACTGATCTTTTTTTTTTTGTTCTGGCCCAGTACTTAGATCCAAATTCTCAAATTCTTCCTTTAAAGTGTAAAGCTTCTTCAGCATATGGAAATGCTAGTGAATATTCAAATATATACGTACATATATGTACACATATACACATATATGACTGTGTACAAATATTTAACTCAAATATTTATATCTGACTCTATGAAGAGTTTCATTCCTTCAATCACACTAGAAAAGGGCAGTCCTAAATGCAAATTTTCCCTAGTAACAGCACTACACTGATAAGAATGACATTGTGGAGTCTTTCCAGATTGCCATATTGAAATTATTATGGTATAATTGCAAACAAGAACAACATGTAATCACAATATTGAGTATATCCCCTAATATGGTTTAAACTATATTCCTTCAACAGCTGAGATAATAAGGTATTAGCTAGGAAGTAATTCAATATCATAAGTCCTTTCTTATGACAAGGAAAATAATATGACAGCTATAATAAAAATGAGAAAATAGATCTCAAGAAGCCAGCCCAGCAGTTAACGTCCTGCCAGGGCTCAGTTTGTAACTCCAGGGCTGGAAGTACAGCTGACACAGTGCAAACACAGCTGCAGCGAGTAGCATGAGTCTCTCACCATGTAACAGCTGCCCCCTTAATTAAGGGCACCAGAAAAATGGGTGTACTGGGGGCAGGATAGGTCTGAGGGCAGCAGGAGGTTACGCAGGGTGGGAGGGATCCCAGACGCATGTATGTCTTGTAACACGCTCCTTTTGCACTTGGTGGAAATATCTCCTTGACTCTAACCCAGCTACTTGCACCACTCAGTAACACCACCACCACTCCACAAGAACTATGCCTTTAAAAAAGTAGATCCATTTTTAGTCCCATTCAGTTCCAGCACGACATAAGTGTGCGTTTGAAGTAATTAAGAGGTAAGCAGAACAGCAAACAACAGAGCCGTCAGAAACAACTGAGGTAATCAAAACCAGCTCCCTGCAATCACAGGCTATCAGGACACAGACAATAAACTTAAAACATCACCTTCACTTGCTTCCTGTGTGCCATGGTCCACAGACCTTCCTCAGAAGTCCTAGATCCTCACCCCATGTGAAAACAGAGATTTTCTTTTTAAACGGTAGTTGCCATCTTTCTCTCCCAGCTAGAAGTGTTCACTATGCCCAAGCACATCTAACAACCTCGGGGAAGGAGAACATCGTCTTTCGGAGGATGCTCCTAAGACAAACAGTTTTGTTTTACACAAAAACCAAAGGGACACAGGAGGATTCAAGTCTCAGACAACCTTACTAACGCAAATATGGCAGCCCACCACATCTCACAGGTAGTGATCCATTTGTGTACCTGAGCCTGTACTTCTGCCAGGATGAGGAACTTTAGGGCAGATGAGGGTGTGAGATTATCACTGACACTACAGCAGGAAAGGGAAGGACTCAAGCAAGAGCCTTAGCTATTGTCACAGCATGGGCACAGAAAGAAAGCTGGTGGACAAGCTAGGATGGGAAATACAGCCGCTGGATAAATGGATATTTGCAGCAAGGAAATGATGATAGCATTTATTTTATATTTATTTAATGAGCTACTGTCCTGAAAAGCGATGTGTCACATTTTGGAAGTCAGATTTAGAATTCTTTGCTCGCACAAGTGACAAAAGAGCAACCATTTACAAGAGCAGCTTTATATTCTTTCCTACCAGGCAGCCACAGTAGGCTCAAAGCCCTCCAACCTAAGAAACAGTCGTAATATTGTTATTTAGTAGGTTTTAATAAAAGGCTCTGTCTAGCATGAATGTGGAAGGCATTAATATTTATGCCCAACTGAAAGAGGGCTGCTTGTCACTTAGTACCATTCATCTCCTAAAACACCAAAATCTAATCTCTCTAGTCACTGCTGCTCATCTTTCTTTTCCTTAAATTTAACTGCCTTTCTTGCTGTGACCTACATTCTAAAGAACATATACTTAGCTAATGCTGGTAGATCAAATCAAAACTGTAGCTCTGCTTCCTTTGAACAGAGATACATCCTTTGCATTCAAAATAAAACAAGTCAGATTTTTTTCTGGCATATATTTCTAAACAAAAACACTAGATCTGATGGATGCCTAGCTTAATATGGGACTCAGTCATCCTTACTACCAAAAGTATTTTTCAATTACAGCAACAACAGCGCATTATTTTCCTCAAAGCAGGCTGAGATACCTCTACAGTTAACTCAATTGCTATCTCTTGTCTACAGTATCCAATGAAAAGCAGATGAGAACAGCTCTGCTGATCTGATTTTTGATACATTTGTCCCCTGCTCTACCTCTGTGGGTTTGCTTGCCACTTCTGAAGCCTGTTAGACCCTCACCAAATATACTAACTTAAATGATAAAGCTGAACTCAGTGGGAGGAAATAACTTTGTGATTCTTCCTAGAACGAGCTGAGCACAAGACATGCTCAGTTCCGCTTTGGCACCTGGTTACAGCTCAAAGTCTTTCCACGCTGTAAGGTATTGCAAAAGAGCATTTACCTTCATTGCCCAGCAGCAGCCCATGAACTATGCAATGTATGTTCCTTCCTCAGTACATGTTCTGGGATGCCCAGTTCATTTCATCAGGCAACATCAGCAGAACACTTTGAGCTGAGGACCATATGCTGGGCTTCCCGTTGCTGCAGGAGAGCAGCTGAACTCTTAGACGGGAACTGCAGTTCCATCCTGCACAGGGACAAGGTGCTGCTGACCAAAGCAGTGATTTGCAGAGGAGGGAGCTTGATCAATCCGCAGGAACTGCAGGATCCTCGAAGCAGCTTGCAGCTGAGTAAGGCAATAGGATGTCCACTTGCAGCGGTCCAGCAGGAGCTAGGATCTCTCTTCCCACAGTAACCAGCTTCTCCTGAGTAACAGGATCTTACCTCTCAGAGCTTGTCTTCATTTCACTGGCTCCAGGTTGAGTGGTTTAAGTTACACCCAGTGGGTGTAACACCCCTATCTTCCAGAATACATGCATTCTCCCCAGCTTAAGCCATGAGGTTGAGGCTATGCATGGGAAAGGGAGATCCTGTAGGGGCAAGTTTCTGCCTGGCAAAACCAAACCTTCCTATCTGTCACAGTTGAGCTGCAGGCTTGGCTATGTGTTGCAACATTAACAGCACTGGTCCTTAATGGCTTCAACAGAGCCGGTTTTCTCGTTACTTAATCGCTGCTCCTTGAGTATGTTTCTGACCTGCGCCTTTAGAAGGCCTGCCTCTACTATTTTTCCCTAAAGGCTGTGCTTTTTATGGGCTTACGCACACAGAACTCTATCCCTAAATATTTGGAGTTATTTTAAAATATCTCTTCTTCATCCCCCCAAAAGGGCACTGTTGATAGCCTGTGCAAGGCAGATACTAGAAGACAAAATTATTATATAGACAAAGAATTTGGAGCAAACCTAGATACTACAAAAGGCTCCATTAAAATCTTTTGTCATAGGCTAAGAGTCACCTGTAAAGCTCCTCACATTAATGGGCATCTTTCTACTTGCTTCACTAAGAGCTGGATCAAGATCTCTGCTTTCATCCAACAGCCCCTGCACTGTAAACTGTGCAGAATTTTTTTACCTGCCGCAACTGGAAAAAGGCTGAATTGACCCTGCAAGTATTTGAGGCCAAGCCTCAGGGGAGAAAGGTGGGCATACTGACGGAACGAGGGCAGTCATGCATTCATGTTCGCTTTCAATTAGCTCTTCATTTTTAAGTTCTACAGATTATACACCTAGATCTTTTCCATATTTGCTTTTGGAACTGCAATTTAAAAAATGTTTCAATTAGAAAAAGAGGAGATCGTGTTTTTATGGGGCTTTTACTCAATTTGGACAATTTTTAGCTTGCATATATGTATATATATAAATGTGGATACTTGAAAAAATTCTATAAAAAAGGACATTTAAAAGTATTTTTCAAAGTTAGTTTTTTTACTGTGGCAGGGAAAAAAAAAAAGAGCCAGATCTTCTATACCAGACCAGCTGGAAAAGACACAGTTCCTTTAAGATATCATGATGCCAGGTCCCCAAATAATTTATCCTTACTTGTTTAACGTCCAAAGAGACTTTGCCTTGATGAAGGATAAAAAAAAGTGCTGGATTTGATCAGCAACCAAGAAAGTTCCGAGGACAGATTTCCTCCTCCCCATCTGTTTCTCAGTTTATGACAGACGACCTACAGGACTTGTGCTCTGAACATGATGATCGAGGTTGTGCTTCTTGTTTGTACAAAGGAGGATTCACGTTTTCTAATGCAGTGTTATGCTCTGAATCACAACTGCACATGCTCTAATGTGAATTTTTCATGTATTTCCTTCTGCTCAATATTGGAGGCATCTTAAGAATTGTTCTCTGTAAAATGAAAATAGGGAGTTTTTTCCTCTTTCCGCATAATTTCCAGTGCAGACCAGATCACATCTTGACAACCTTGAAGAATTTGATATAATGGGTTTACCACACAGCTGCAGACATCTATTGCAAACTTCTGCAAGATTATCTTCATCTTCTAGTGTTTCACTGACCACCTTTCAAATGAATTATAAGCACCCTCTTATTCAAAAAGTAGTGGCACAGAGGACTAAGGGTCAGAAGGAATTACATATGAAGGAATGAAAAAAATAAAGTTATCCTTACATCCTTACCATGTTCTGCATTTTTGCCTTTAGACAACCAGAATGTCTTCTAACAACACAGTCCTGGGCCACAGGGGATTTGGAGTGCAGCTTATGAGTGAGGAAATCAAGTACTGTGGGTTCATTTGAGTGGACACTCTTGAAAGGAGAAAGATTTGATTCTGGAAGAGTGACTCAGTTTTCGAGTGCAGTACTTCTCCAGAATAGTTTCATCTGTGTCCCAGTGGAGGGAGCGACCCAGAAGTAAGGAGCTAGCTGAAGGAAACCCACCACATTACCCCAAACTCACTATAGCAGAATAACACACAACCCCAGTCAACAACCCCAGTGCAGCCAGTTCTGTGTCCCAGTTTACAAAAGTAGCTACTGCTACTGCTGTTTGCGTGCCATTTCAGTCCAATTTTCTTTTGGAAAAGAGGATGTGAGCTCCTCAGTCACTTAGGTATTACTGAAAATTCTACCCTACTCACGTTAATTAAGAGGAGAGTAACAGTCATTACAGATCCTAATTAGCACTAGATTTAGCAGAGGGTTGTATATCATAAACGTGCAATGTTTCATGAGTATGTGTCAGATGTTAGTCATCTCATTTAACACGCAGCTGACAGGTTCCTCAGAGTAGAACGGTGAAGAGGAACCAACCACAAATACTGCTTGGACCTAGTCTGTCCTTTGTAGAAGTGTTTCTATGCCACTAGCTGACCTGTGGTGGTGGTGTTTTGGGTTTTTTTTTTTTCCCCCCTCCCATCCCCGATTTCTAGAGGTCCAGCTCGGTTTTTGCTCAGCTAGCACAGCCTCACATTTTTCCAGGGCTGATGCATGTCTAAAAGATGAAGGCCAAGCTGTAAGAGGTTATTTTTATGAAGTAAAAGGGATAAAACCCCACAGAGCCAGCCAAATGCTAGTTGACAGAGGCACACATACAATTACTACTGCATATCTCAGAGCGGTCCCAATTCTCTCCAAATTTGGTTTGACTACAGAGCTGTGTCCTATAGCTGCCAGCTGTGTAAGAAGTGACTGCCATAGCCATCTATCAGGTGATTAAGAACATCTATCAATATCTGTCAAAAACTCTCCCCATCAAGGGGCTGCTGCCTTGTCAGGAGAGGCTCACGGCTGGCAGATGGCCCTTGTGGTGGCCGAGCAGCAGCAGCAAGCTGTGCCTGGCCACGTGCTCTGCTGAAACACATCTATCACAGCAAGTAGTTCCTTAAACGTTCAGCACTGGTGGCATTACAACAGTGTTCTATTAAATATGAATACCCTATGGTGTTAAGCTGCCATCCGCTATAAGTAAGCGAGGCATTCATTTAATAATTCTATTGGAATATGGAAGCCTGGGAGTGTTTTGCTGTGGGATTTGAATACTTATTGCCATTTGCAATGTTCTACTGCTTGGTAAGCTCCCCTAAATGGTTAGCCACTTTTTTCATTAAAAACTCGTTTCATTTTTCTTGAGTGCTGCAGAGCTGTACTGTAGAAGTTGCAAACAAAAAGACATCTGCAGCTTGGGCTTTATAAGAAAAACACATTTTTAAAATGGGGTGGCTTTTTGGGTGTACTTAGCCAAAAGGCTCATTTTTAACTGTAGTTAAATGAAGGATTTATAACAATTAATGAAAATAAAACCAATTAGCATAAAACCTTTGATAGTCTTGCCTGGAACATCAGTTAGTCCCCTAAGTGCTTTTATGAGCATCCGTGAGATGCAGCTGCACTCACCTTGGAAATTTTGTTGATGCTTGCTCAAATGGACAGTTCTGTGTTAAAAGTGGTAAAGAACCACAGCTGAACACTGAAGGAGGAGAACAAGAGAAGTCATCAAGTTTAATTTCTACTGTATGATTTTTCTTCCTTTATTGCTTTTTCTTTCCCCTTTCTCTTCACTACCGTCAGGATTCGCAGGAGAGTGCTAACCAAAGTTACCTGATTGGCAGTTAACGCTCCAGATTAAAAACTTACTGTAAAGGGTGGCTTAGTTATCCCCTAGCTCCTCACTCCAGGCCACAAATGTGTGCAGAGGTGCTGTGCTGGCCTTTTCAGAAAGGTCTGCTGATCCACCCTCTGCTTCTGTAGTGAAGGCTTCCTCAAATTTTGTAGCAGAGGCAATGAGTTCTTCAGTGACAATCACGGGACCAAGGCTTGCTTCAGGTGCACAGCAGCCACCTAATGCGTGAAAACACAGCTTCTTCATCAGAAGATTTTTGTGCATAGTAACAAACACATTTAAAACACTCCCTGTACTCCTGGAGAAGTGGCCAACTGTTCCTGGGTTCAACAAACCCAGTGCTGTAAAGAGCTGGTCAGAGAGCCTCAAGTACTTGCCAATGCTACCAAGCAGCGTAAAGGCAAGGAGAGAATCATTTCATCCCTCCCAAAACTCTGGGCTTCACACTCCCATTTTGTTCTTTCCTCCAAATAAAATGGAGGAACAACCCTGAATAAGAGGGAGAAAGCACTTTTCTTTCTTACACAACAAAACTGCACAACTTGGTTCAGTAACATATTTTGCAACATGTCCTGTTTCCTGCCCTTTAATACTCAAGAGACCACAGAAAACAGTGTGCTTTCAGCAACCTAAAAAAACCTAATGGTAAAGGAAAGTGCTACATTTCTCAGTAAGACAAGGGGGTTAAGAATAACATCAAGTTTTCCAATTTTACACTGGCTTTTACCTAGGGTGGAATGGCCATTATGGATACAAAGCACATTTTCCCTGTCCCGGATGCACTGGTTTGCGTATTTACTCTCTGCAGATTTCTCACTCCAACAGCAACCGTATCCTCGTAACCATGGAAACCACTCATGGCAAATTCCCTCAAAACAAAAGCAGGATGGAAAGGAAAAGTATTTTAAGAAGGTCATACACAAAGACCAAGACAGCATCTTATCTTCATAGAAGCGCTCCCAATGGCTTGGGGAATGCACAGAACTGCAAAAAACCCTGGTTCCTTGATGCCGGAGGGTCAGCTGCCAGGCTGCTCACCTTCGTCACTGGACAATAAAACAGAGGACTTTGTCTAAGGCTGTTCTTTAGCATTGTAGTTGTATTTTGTGAAGACTTGCATGCAGGCAGTCTCAAAGCTTTTCTGAACATATGGTGGATCAAAGGACTCCACACTGAACTTTCATGGCAGTATATGACAACCTTGCATCATGCCTAGAACAGACACACTTGGAATTAAAAGAAGTTACTTACATTTTTGTCTTCAAATGTTCAGCCTGCTTAACTGTTCCTTGAATAGATCATCTCATACCTTTGCTCACACACTGCCTTTCTTCAGACTTTATTCTGCTGCAAGATATCTTGAGATAAGAGGACCAGAATTGCATGGAGGAGGTGAACATATTGGAGTCAAACAGCAGCTTTTTTCCTCTACTCGCTTCCCAGAAAACAACAACATTTGATCTTTTTTCCAATCACTGAGCACTAAACTGTTGGTTTTATGGAGCTGTCTGTTGTAAACCCACAGTCTCACTCTTAAATGACAATAATGAAGTCCCAGCTCATCATATTCCATGTAAGGCCAGGACTACTTTTACCCAGGAGCTGCATTTACCTACACTGAATTTCATCTGATACCAAACTATCCATCTCTCAAATTCAGCAGTTCTTTCTTCATTATTCAGTCTACCATCAAACTCCTCCAGAACGCTTAGGTGATTAGCACCAGCCCTGGCAATCAGTTAATTTTCATTTTGTTTATTTGTACCTCAACCTGTTCCATAATAACTTCAAGTCACAGGCTGATCACCTGCTGAATCACTGCTAAAAAAACCCAAAAAAGCATAGGGAATCTCCCCAGTTTCTTCTACAGCAAGCAGACAAATAATTATCTTCTCTGCAGTAGTCCCATACACATTGCTATCACATGGCCCCACCAACTTTGTGGTGGACTTTCTGTTCTTGGTGTTAGGTCCTGCAGCTTCTCCTCCCCCTGCCAGGGCCTTGATAGCCATTGCTCAAGGCCAGCTCTGATACAATGCAGTTGTGTGACCTCGGACCTGACTGCTGGGAACAGAGCTGGGAGAAGCCTTGCTGGGGGCCTCTGCTTTTTCCACAGCAATTAAGCTCAAGCCGTTGCCTTTGGTCCTTGCCCAAGCTGTGCTGTAGGTGTCCCTGTGCCCATTCTCGCCCCTCACCAACCCAGAACCTAACCCAATGACTTGACTTCCCAGCCTTGGACCTGCTTGTCACTATGGACTTGTCTGGCAAGCTGGACTCCTGGCTGCCCCAGGTCACCACCCAACCTGCTCTGCTCCCTCTGCCTGGACACTGTGTGACAGGACCCAACATGGGGGCACTGTCCTACCTGCTTTGCTTCACCTTCACTCCCAGCTGCCCTTCCCCTGTGGAGCAGCCTCAGCCTCACTGCTGCCTGGCAGACAGGATGGAGGGAGGACCATTTCCTTTACCTAGCTAATCCTCACTTTTGGATTCGTATTACGTTATCATAACATATTTCACAGTCTTGAAGACTAAACCCGAGGAACAGTTTTGGAGAGGAGGAAGAACAGAGGCCTCCGGTTTATCCTGCCATTAGCAGAGGAGGTTCAGCAGCTGCGTGCTCCACACCCATCCCCTGCGCACAGCCTTGAACTGGTTGCTTAACTGCTCCCTGTTAGTTTCTCTTGCTCTAAAGCCAGATTAAGCTTTCTCCCGAGAACAAAAGAACGGTCCTTCCTCCCTCCGTGTAACAAATGTCAACAGCCCTGACTAGAGCTGGGAAGACTTGGAAGTTTGCCACTAACTTTAGTAAGTCAAGCAAGAGGCTTCAGTTACAGAGCAGGGACAAGATGAACTACAGAAAAGAGCTTGGTCCTCCTCTGTGTGCCACGTAACACACTAGCACGTGAGGCTCGGCATCAGATATCTTTCCTAAGCCTTGTAAAAACACACTTAGAAACTTGCAGAAAACAGTTTTTCATACTGCAGCACCAGGAATAATCTTTATTCATGAGTACAATGCATTAAATGGCTTGTATCAATGCAGCCGGCTTGTAGCCTCAGCTAGCAAGTTCTCCTTTTTAAAAATCTGTATTTTTGCAACAATTTTACTATGCCAAGCTACAAAGGAGACGACCCACAGTCACGCCCTCGCTATGCTTCAGAAAAATCACTCCTGCAATAGTAATTATCAATCCTGCCTTCAAAAGGTATGCTAATGCAGTTTTGATAACTGCGCTGAGGTACACACAGGCACAGAAAGTTAGGAACAAGACTCAGTTTAGGCTGTATGGTCACATTTCAGCAAGCCGTAAATCTGAAATTCTGCAAGGGGCGGGGCGGGTAGAAGTACAGAGAGGACCTCAGAAGGGCAGGAGGTCAGAACGCCAGGTTTTATTGGCATAAAACCCACCTGTGATAATAAAAGGCTTGTCCCTTTTCCAGATTCTATTTCAGAAAACCAAGGTAGTCTTACATTGCTCTATATTTTAAAGGGAATGTTTTTTCCCATTCCCTCATTCTTTCTTTTTTGTTACACATTTCTCAGTGGTAAAGTGACAAAAAGGAGAAAGAAGAAAAATGGGGATACAAATATCAGGGGGGTAGGGGGGAAATTAAAAATTAGAATATGTCTTATTATAGTGAAACTGTTCTGGGTGAAAATTGCTTTAAAAAAAAAAAAAGCCTTGCCATAATGGTCTAGGATTACATGGAAAATCAGGCCTGGAGGGAGAAACGATGTTTGTGGGTTGGGTTTTTTTGTTTTGGTTTAAACCAATAGATATAGCTTGTAAAGTTTTTAGGAACACAGCAAAGACTATGAAGAAAGTCAGTACCCAAAAGCTTCACCTTTTCTCTGCCCATTCATACCAGTTGGTCTTAATGAAACATAATTCATGAAATAAAATTGCCTATTAAAAGAGGTTTGCATACCTACATTCCATTCTATGTGTAGCTCAGCTGCCTGAAATGTTTATTCTAAATTAGATTCCAGTGTCATCTCCAAGATTAAGCAGCGCTGGTGTTAACAGGGTAAAATGAAAACAAACACAGTGATTTCCTCACTTTTAATATTTAACATTAGTCACGCATTTGAGTATCCGTACTTGGCTTCTGAACAGGGAATGCCATACAACATCTACCCAGAGTATGGAAAAGATTATTCACAATAATAATTGCAATGGATCACAAGACATTCCTCAGCCCTGCAGATTAGATGGAGTAAGGACTTGAAATTCTGGTCCAAAAGACTCCGAGACAGGGCTTGATGTTTACTACATGAAATTAGGCAACTGGTCATAGTGAAAGTCCCTAAGGAATCAGTATTGTTCATTGCATGTCACATCCTTTCTCCCAGGTCCTTGTCATTCAAAAGGTTTAAATTGTTGCACTGAATCTAAAGAGAGACATAAACAGCGCTTACCTTTAATCTGCAAGGTGGTGTGTCTATGCTGGGTGACTTAGTAGCAGATCATGCTATAAGCCTTGTGTTGACCCTAATTTAGAGGTGTCTTATTTGGGAATAGCTTGGTTACCTAAATGCCATGTAGGAGTGTGCAGAGCAGAGATACCTCGAGTCCTGATCTAAGCGGAAACCTAATTTCACCACTTTTTGAAGTGTGTTAACAGCCAGGTCGGAAGCGGGCTGTTCCCACCTGGGAAAATTATTCCTATGCTCTAGAAAGCTTACTACAGGTTTTAATTGTTCAGAGTAACACTTCCAAATATGTGCCACATACATCTCCTTTAACCAAGAATTCAACATTCATAAGTGCTGTCAGTATCTATGTTTCTAGGCTGTAACTGCAGCCTCTGCTGCGGTTGTAAGCGGTAGGCAGCTATTTTTAGCACAGCAGCCTGGAGTCCCATTTGATGTGTGTTACATTGGAGGCTGCTTCACTGACCGGAACGATAACAGTACCGTAAACAGGGAGCATATTTTCAATCTTCAGACTAATTCAATGTGTTAGGGGAGGTTCCCAAGCGAGAGCATCTAACTGCATATAAAATACAAAGGTTATCCATCTTCCTTCACAGCTATTAATGAATTAACATTTTGATGCATAGTAAACTTGCACATTAAATTCTAATCGCATCCTGCTTCCCTCATTAACCCAAAGAACTCTACTGGTGAAAAACTTATTCTTCAAGGAGGCACTACAGTGCCTGATACTCCCTGATCAGGCTAAAACTCTGAATCTGGATCTGCAATTTCAGAGCTGCCTAAAGCGGTAATTCCATCTTTTCTATTTATCATGGCTATACAACTGCTCTGCGACTCTCTCCTGACTCCCTGAGCTATATATTTCTCTGCCCTGTTGCTTGCTTTATAAAAATCCTGTCTGGCACTGTACCTCTATGGAAAATAATGTCCATTTCCTATGTAAACCCTTCAGACAGTTTAAGCCAAAGCCCAGTAAGTTCATTATATATTGCAATAGTGCCTGTTACTATATCCCTCAACTGGCATTCTTGCTTCTGTTTAGCTAACATCTGTTTACACCCATTAGTAGCCAGTTTTTTCTCTCCTCAGTCATGTATCTAATCACCCATCCTCCACAGCAAGCTTGCCTTCTTCATCATTTCTCAGGCTGTTAAGCACAAAGGAGACAAATTCTATCGTGAGTTTTCTTACAGCCTAGAAACTGCAGTTCTGTGCATTTCAGCACAGATTGGTTAAACGTTCCTATTGTCTCCTTGACTTGAAGAGTGGGACACCCAGCCCCCTTAACTTGTTCACAACCAAACCCCAGGGTATTATGATATTCTCTCATCTACACTTCAGTAGCGATTAGGTAGAAAGGAGATCAAAATTGCTCTTTCTGAAAAGTGTATTGCTTGCAGATTCAACATGACCAGCACCAGCAGTGATTGTGCAGACTCCCATCATTCCCGGTGATGTGCCACCCATGAAAACCCCTACCTGCCTTGGCACACCTCCACTCTTCCTCCTGCGATAATCATATTTACCACCTGGAGTCACAGAGTGTATGGCCAAGATGGGTTCGAAGGTGTGATTACTATAATGCCAGCTTGTTTGTTGGATTAGATATTTACTCGCTCAACAGAGAGAGGATGCCAAAAAGCCATTTCAAGTGAACTGCCCATTGATAAAGTTTCTACCAACACAGACTGGAATCATAAGAGAAACACAAGCAAATCTTCCAATCATCAAAGTCTGTAAATTGATTACTTCTGCAAGTTACGTGTGAACCCATTTCGTAGTTTTATTCTAAAACCTAGAGCATCATTAATTCATCATAAATACTAATGTCATATCAGTGTTTTCCAGCAGCTGATCCATCAAGCAACTATACTCTCCACAACAAGCTAACTACACTATTAACTTAGGCGCTGTACAAAGGACATATTCCCAAGCATAGACTCTCTTTAGACAACATCTCTGGGAAGCACTTCCCTGTAAGAGAAAAGTTCATGCCGTGATCAGTAAAGGCTTATGAAGATGAGGTCTATCATGAGCCAAACAGGGGAACTCACTGCGAGCAGAGCAGAGGGGTGACAGCAATGGCTCCCATCAGCCATCGTACATGCCAGGTCAGAGGGCAGCCCAGGAAATCCCCATAACAACGCAGGAGCAGGACTAAGGGCAGCCACTCTTGCAGCCCATCTTAGGGAAAGACTAAAGGCCTCGGGCTGAGCTGAAGTAGTGCCCCAGGTGGGAGGGTGTGTGTGGTGCCCCAGGTGAAGGTGGTGAGGGCAATCAAAGCCTGTTAGTGCCCTCACACCTGCAGCCGTGTTCATTTTTAGTCCTAAAAATATGGAAATGATGCATGGAGTGTAAGATGTGTGAGGGACTAACGGAAACAGAATTTGGATAGCTAAACCCTTTACATTAGCTGTGCAGTGATTTAAAGGGGCAACCACAATAAATTTTGTCAGTGCAAAATGTCTGTTTCAAAAAAGTTCAGCACACTCACTTTACACAAGGGCTCCTGATCGGACATAGATGTCTCCTCCTTTCAACAACACCAACCAGGGCTCATACTGTTCCTTTCAGGATAACGGGTGAGGAACAGCGTGACTCAGCGCCCAGACACTGCCAGAACAAGAGCACACAAGCACACCCTCACTCTGACAAAGATGACTTATTGCAGCTTCAAGACTGAAACTATCCCTGGAGACCTCCTCTGTTTGCATTACAATCCTTCCATTATTTCTCCACCCCGCTCCGTCCAAGCCATCCCTGTGCCCCCTGCCCACCCCCCATACACCCACTGCTTGCTTTTCTATCTGAAGGTCACTTCAAGACAGCTGAATGCAGCACGTGGTATCACTGCGCTCAGTCACTGCAGCCAGCTCCCAGGACACAAAGGGAAACTTGGCAAAATTCGGGAAATTTCTCCTTTGAAAAAAGTGTATGTTCATTCAGATGTCATGGATTCTGTTCAACTTAATTTTAATAGCTACAAGGGAAAATAACGGACAATGGTTGTTTTGCTGGTGGTGGTGCTGGTGGGTTTTTTTTCATTTTACATAGCAAAGTTGGCTTCTGGTACATGCAATTATTTCTGTCTCCAGCCTGCCCAGCACAAGGTGATACAGCTAAACTAGAGGTTGTGATTACTTGCAGATGGTTTCCAAAATAAACTTTGATGCTAAATCAAGCTAACTTACTAATCAAAATTACTAAAGCTGCTTGGACCCCCCAAAATACTGAAGGCATTTCAAGGTTATGACACAGAGCTTTGTAGAGATGACCAAAGCCTCCAAGGAGTTGAGATCCTCATGTGAGATGCTAGGGGAGCTGAAGGAGGCTCAGGGGTTCACAGACCTTATAAACACACATACCACAGCTGTAGCCAAGTATTGATTTTTGCCAGGTTGTGTCAGAAACAGCTGCACCAGAGGGACATACAAGGTCTTATAAGGAGATCAAGACCTGCTGTAAAACACTTGAGAGAAGAATCCTCTATTTTTTGAAGTTCACTGGAAAAAACACATACAGAGCTGATGCTAGGATACCTTTAATCAAGACTCAGTTTTCACATTTGTGTTTTCCTCTTGCCAGTATATCAGCTGTCATTTCTATCTAAAAGTTTCTGAAAATTGTTTAGCAGAATTTGAGGGCTAGAAGATGGGTGTTGAAGGCATCTCCACAGTCTGGGCAGGGGCTGGGGTCTAATCCAGTCCTTTCTGGCAGCAGCTGGCCCTCATGCAGCTGAGAGCTGATCTGGAACCAGTCAGCTCTTCAGTTCAGACATGCAGGTAGTCTCACTAGGCAGCAGAAAATGATTTTACTACTACGCAAGGTTTGACAAGGCACCTTTAGAGAATAAGGAGCTTTTTCAGGTAAAGCCTTACCTGAGCAGGTTCCTTTAATAGCAGCCTTTTGAGTGAAGAGCAACCTAAACATCTGTAGCAACACCCCTCCTATGGGGCAAGGCATCTTGCCTTCCAGATGTCCTGCTGGTACAAAAACTAAGCACTGCAAAATGCTGTCTTAGCCACCTCTTGGTGCCCCATGTCTCTCCTGTGATATGGAAGTTCAAGCTGTTCTCTCTCTCACCAAAATTTGGCGGGTTATACACATTAATTGTAAGAAACACAGACATGATAATAGGGGTTGGGAGACCCCAAGAAAGTCTGAATCCATACAATTCAGTCGTAAATGCATCCAAGCCATTTCCACGTCTTCACTGCTGCTACGGACTTTTAGGTGAATGCAAATTCTCCATTAATTAAATCAAGATATATTATGTATATTACCTTGGTATTTTTCCCTTATGTAAATCCCCCAACGTATGTATTACTAATAGTGTTAATTATAATGAGAATGGGTTTAGACCAAGAAGAAATTACCTGACACCACTGAAAATGGGAATGTTCTGTATTCTGTGAAACTTGGGAACTGCACTTCAGGGTGTGAATATTTCCGTAAGAAAGCAATTACATTGATGAAATCTGACCAATAAAATAGCCTGAATAATTTGTGTGAAGGGAGTTCAGAGATAGCTGACTGGAACAGGAATGGACATTATTATAGGAAATGTTCTTTTTTGGGGTTTTTTTTTAAGAGTTTGATGCTGAGCTACAGATTATTGTTGCCATAAAGAATGGCTTTGGAATCCAAGAATGAGCTTTTTAAAAGTATTTGCTGTAACAAAAAAAATAACAAAAAGACTGCTGGACAAGATGTAGCATAGTGTGGTACATGTTCTCTTCCCTAACTCTTGTAAGATTTGGCAACATTATAATGCCAGCATATTTCATGACTTGAAAAATAAAACCCAAATGATTTTGTCATCACTATTTCTCCCAAGAGACACACATGTCCTGCTCCTTTACTAGATACCAGCATACTTCAACTTTATTCTGCTCATGCAGCTAATAGCGAGGACTGGTACATATGATGCCTGTGCAGCATGCCAAAGGGAGAAGCCAAAGTTGCAGAGAAAATAAAGACCAGCTATTTAACAACGTGGCTTACATAGGAATTGGCTTTGCATTGTGGAGAGGGATTTGGGGATAAAATCCTTGTGCCACCCATTTCTGTTAGAATCATCAGATGGTAACTGAACAAATAATGCCAAAAATTACACGTTCATTGTTAAGTTTCTGAAGAAACACACTACCAAGATGGATGGCAGCACTTTGCATCCCCAAGATATTTTTCACAGGGTTCTGCAGACCTGGGCAAGAGGGATTTTACCAGCTACAACTGGTTCACAGTGGAGAGGTCTTGTTCAGAAATCTAAGAGCTGTGATTTTATTTCAGCTACATTTTTCTTAAATTGTGAAAGACTGGATGTTTTTTAACACAATAGTGCAGCAATAACTGAATTCTGCACGATATTTCACATACCCAGAATAGCAGGGTACCTATTTATCTGTTTGCTGCAATGGAAAAAATAAGTGTACCTCCAAAACATGCAGGACAAAAATCCTGAGCATCCAGTATCCAGGCCCCAAGAGCACCCACAGGTGACCAGAGGTCACCCCATGTCAGCCCCCAACCCCTGCCCCAGCGACAACACAGCAGCACCAGTCTCCAGTTCCCCACAGCAGGCCCATATCCCAGCCTGTCCTTGACCTGTGCCCAGGGAGATGCCCGATGTCCGTTGCTGCCCCAGTGCCCTGCTCCTGGCAGGAAGTGGGCCAGGCCCCGGCTGCCAGCCCCTGCCCTGCCAGCCCCATGGGGAGCCCCCGCCACCACGGGCCCTCGCAGCACCCTGACAGTCAGCTCGATGAACCGGAAACGCAGGAAAGAGAAGGAAGAAAACACAACGTGCCCAAATAATGAAAGGGAAGACCAATTACCACAGTGTACGTTAAGCACTTCGGCAAAGGACTGCAAGGCATGTTTGATTCCTGATCTGTAAATTGCTTTCCTGGCAGCAATCACTGCGAGCCCTCCTGTGCTAACCTCACTGGGCTAGGCACGAGGTGCGCCGTCCGGCACCAAGCCCGGCGGTAATGCAGGTCCTGCGTGCCCTTCCCTGGAGCCAGGAGGCTGGGGGGCCGGTCAAGGCCAGGCACAGGGCAACTGTGGCTGCCGCCATGGCCCCAGCAGGCCGAGGGAGGGGAAGCTCTGCACGCTCAGCCTGCTTGCTGAGACTTCCTGTCAACGTGACAAGTTGCCATGCAGCAACATGGGGACTGTGCTCCGCTGACGGCTTTTGCCTGTGTGTTTATGCCCTCGGTACGTCAAGAAGATTGTTTATATGCAACCCTACAAATGGGGAGAGCATTCCCATACAGACAGATGTGCATTAATCGCCCACCACCATGGCTACAAGTCATGTATAAACCCATCCTCTTACTCCTTTTCGACAGGAAATGACTGCTTCCCCACCAGCTACCATGAAACACGACAGGGGAGAGCCTGCCTGTGCTCCAGGACCCCCTGCGCCAGCCTGGGCATCGGTTTGTGCCGCTGCCACCCCATCTGAGGAGCGAGCTGGGGCCCTGATGCAATCAGGCAACTGTGATCTCCATGGACACATGCTACCAGAAAGTAGTAACAGCAGCCCAGTGACAACTAACCGCAGACAAAAATCCCCAAAACAGAGAAATTTCAGGATGAATTCCTGTTTCTCCAGACCTTTTTTTTGATGCTCCCAACCGAGAAGCAGCTGCAACAAGATAGGAACATTTTTTTGCAGTCACCAAGATGAAAAAAGAGGAAGTATCGAAGATATTTTTTTAGCTATTCACTTTGTTGAAAAATAAATTTTCTTCTGTGAGGGGCTCTGTTGTGACACAAATCCTCTAGCTTAAAAATTCCCTAAAAAGGCTCTGTGGAAGGAAAAAATGCATGCAACTCTCCTGCCTCCCAACAGATATTTGCAAGGCTGTTTTGGAAGAGAGTCACTCCAAGAGAAGAAACAGCTTTGAACCACAGACTGAGCACTTGGAATTACACTTTGCCATCTTTTACTTGCTTCTGAGCACTTGATGCTTTAGATGAGGCAAGTACCACAGGCCCAGATCTCCTCTCACTCCTGTGTAATGCCAAGGACATTACTAGGAAGCCAAGAATAGTGGTCGAATCCGTGGCAGGATACAGCAGAAGTTGCATGTTTGCTCCACAGCGGACTTGTACCCTCCAGCATTGTGGGTGAATCATGTGCCAGTCCAACCCCAGGGAGTAATTCAGAGTATTATAAAACATGAGCAGGAGAACCAGGGCATGGCAAGAGTGAACAGTTCAGCTGGAGCCTGCCTTTTCTCAGCAGAGTGAAAATTGCTCATATGGGCCCTCTGCTCTCCAAAAAATTCTCCAAGAGGGCCAGGCCCACTCTCTCATCACTAACACATAAGCCCAGGGCTATTTTATCTTTAATGAGTAATAGGTTTACATCTTAGCGCGCTATTCACAACTCACATGTATTTGTAGTATACATGTTGTGTATACCTGTCAGCTCTTTATCACATTATATGGATTGAGGAATATCTTTACTCTTCAGCACTGGCTTAACCAACCACATTTTTAACCATAAGCTTTTACACCAAGGCCTTATTCTGCCCTGATGGAAAAACTTTCTCTTCAGACTGCAGATTTTTCATAACTACCTATGCACTACAGGCCTATCCTCTGGATCCAACATCCCTTCCACACCTAAAGTGTTTAGAATTGCCATATTAACCCATGTACTTTTGTAAGTGACGCTCTCTTTATATCACTGCCACAACATGCTACCAAACAGAATGCAAACTGAAGCACAGTTGAAAAAGTTAAGCATTCTGCTATATCAAAAGACAAAATTTAACCGAATGATATCTGGACAATGAGTTTAGCCTATCTTCTTGCAGGATGTTACTAGTCTGTAATTAGAGCTGGTTGAAAAGAAGATGATGAAAAAAGAAAATTCTGTTCCTTTTCAATCATGTGTTCAAACTAAGATTTTTTTTTTTGGTCAATAGTAAGATATGTGTACATATGAATCAACTGTATGCATAATTAATACTCTGAACCTCTCCAGTTCTAGAGACCTCATCCACATGAGAAAGTCGCAGCGATTTAACAAAAGAAGGGTTTTTAAATTGACTCTATGGACAAAGGAATACACATGGTCATTTGCATTCCTTTGATTTATCAAATAAACATCTCAGCTAAGTGAAATAAATCACATGACATCATCTCTGGAAAATACTTGATCAAAATGGCTTTTGAAAAATCCAAGTGAAATGGATGCAATTTCTGTTTGTAGATTAGTTCCTTTGCATCAGACTCCCCCTTCCCTGAAGACTTTACAGTGCATGCAGCTTAGCTGGTCGTCATATGAGGAATTTGGTTGCACATTTTAAAAATTAGCAATACTTCTCTATTTATTTTTTAATCCACACATTTTAAAGTGCTTTAAAAAAGAGAAGTAGTTATCATGTGGTTAAAAATTCACAGGAAATTCAAGGGAATCAGGGGGCAATATTGCATCAAAACCCAATGACACTTGGTACTTTCCAAAATATTACTCAAGGGAAAATCAGAGATAGGGAGATGAAGTAAAATTACCCAAAGCAATGTCGTAGTCTGACAGTAGAGCCAGGAATTCAAATCAAATATTCCAGTTCCCAGTCAAACACATTTGTTTACTAGATGCTATTTCTACCTCATCATAGTTAACTAAAAGCACTCACATAAGAGTTAAAACTAATGAGAGTAAAACAAATAAAAACCCAAAATCCCTTCCCAATTCTAATTTAAGAGGCCTCTCAGAAGGCATTTGCATGAGTGAGAACATATCCCTTTCTATTCCAGAAATTTAACATATAAGAATATGCTTTATCTTCAAAAAGAATAAGTGCCAGATTCAATTTCACTTATGGTCTTGAAAATGCAGAATTCCTCCACCAAACTTAGTGGCATTAAACCACATACACCTAGACACATGATCAGCAGTTAGGTGGAGAGGTTTCACATGGGTATACACCATATCTATAGTATGGGCAACGCCTGGACCACGAAAGAATTGCCAAAACTCAGTATGTTTCCAAAACTACTAGAACCAGAAATAGGATTTGGCATGGATGGGAAGAGTCCTCAGTCAAAAAAAAAAAAAAAAAAGTCACTGTTTTAAGCTGCAGAAATGTACTGAAGGTGAGTTATATTTTATTTCATTAAAATATATTTTAAAAACATACTGTGTAAAAGAATTAAGGTTCTCAATAATTTATTATTTACATTAGCAAATTCTGTTTGACTGCTATTCTACAGATAGAAATGAAAAGTCTGCAGAAGGGAGTTGTATCAGCTTCTTCAGGACCAAGCAAGTCCCCTTACCAAGAAACAAGTCCAAAATGCATTCCTTCCCATTTTGATCCCTTCAAATTCATGTTCGCAAATAGATTGCAAATAGCTCAGTGAAAGGTCATGTTGCTGAGTGTTGAGCACTCACAGTGAGAGACGGGATTTTGAAGCACTCTGCAAGAGAGAGATCCCGAGGAGATTTTAACATTGCACTGCTCAGTAGTTGAGAGGCTGCAGGGCCCAATCCTGCTCTTGCTCCCACTGTCCTACCTCCACCAAAATCCATGGCATTACACGGTAAGAGGCTTGCACCTGGCCCCACAGGTGGATCTCAGAAAGCTAGACAGACTCCTTGAACCAGGCTGGCAGTAGAGAGTGTTTTTCCTGCCACTGTAGACACTCTGTAGCTTACCATTCTTTTTCAGTCCAAACACAACATAAATCTTGTTGTCTTCCTCTCCATCCTCTGGGGAGAAATATGCATAGGGAATTATCTCTCTGATGTAAACAACTGTAAGCACCATTCACATTTGCTGGTCCACACGAAAAAAAAATCACATTCAAGTGCCTGCCATAGCCTTGACCATTCTTAGCAGGGCAGCTCAGCTTTCCCATCAGCTTTCCAGATCTCTGAAATCATTTGGGTACCCAAACATCATGCACAGTCCATTGCAATGCCAGCTGCTTTCTGCTTTACTATGCCAGGAAAGAGTAGTCACCTCTTCAGTAATTATATAAAACCCCATGATTAAAAGAAGTAAAGTGGTCAGCTCATGTGTTCTGTTTCCTGGAGGCACTCAACGGTATTTCTGACATCTCGTGTAAGGCACCAGTCATACGGTAGCTGAGCGAAAAGTGACCTGCAAGACCTCCATTAAGCAACCGCAGAAGGAAGGGACAAAATTCAGCTGGTTTGCTCTCCTTCTTGCTTACATAGCGTAAAAAGTGTGGTCACGCCATCTGGAGAAGTTTCTGGTGGTATTCTAAAAGAGGAAGCCTCAACCTGCACTGCAAGCCAAGGAGCATGGGTGACAGCGTATTACAGCACAAGCTTCTGATGGCTGCGTCAGAGTGGCAGCTCCCACAGACATAGCAGAGATTTCCTCAAGCCGTAAGAGGCCTCTGCTGCCTTGCTTTCATGGAAAATGAGTTTGTTGTCAACAGCAAAGCATCCTTACAAGATGTCTCCACAACACACAACAGAGGCCTGGACTACGTAAGCAGCTTTGTGGTATACTTGCTGCAACTTCTCTGCTGTTGGTCCTGCCTGCACAGCCTTATTCACAGAGATGCAATGCCGGAGATAGCAGATCCTATGGAAGAAGAGGTCGGCTGGTTGGTGGCTGACTGCGTCACAGAGCAGCCTCAGTCCAGAATATCCGTCTCAAACGGGACCAAGTGGTAGTATGTCAAATTGGTGACATAAGCTGTTGGATCATCACTGTCTTCTAGCTCTGAGGTAAAGTCACTAACACTTTCAAACCTAAGGAGAAATACATAAAAAAAAACCACCAAAAGGCATTAAATCATTAATGTTCACTTAGAAAATCAAAGTCAAAGGAACTGGAATGGAAGTACTGAGGGTGAGGGAGAAGGCTAGGATATCTGAAGACTGACCCCTGGAAATTTTGAGGAAAGACATTTGTGAGGGGACTACTTGGGAAAAGGGCTGAGGGCAAGAATGCTTCTGCTGGTACTGCAAGTTCAGTTTCTGAGTAAACATAATATGTGGACTTGCTGTACACCAGAGCAGTGTGGCAGTAGAAGTATTTGTAATGCTGGTTTGCAGCTTCGGTTTTGTGAAGCTCAGTTTGAAAGACAAAGATCTAGAGTCCCAACTCTTTTTCCAAAGCTTCAGGATCTCACTCCCTTTCTTGGCAGCTTGACATTCAAATTCATACCAGAAGTTGTCAAGCAAGGTCCATGCAGATTAACTATGAATCATGAACCTGTAGTTTCTCTGACATCAGCCTACATATCATTGTGCTAGCATAACCTACTGGAGTCAGCAGAAATGGCATCTACTGTCACTTTCATAAACCAAGATTCAACATTTCCTAGTGAGAGCTGAGAAACAAATGGAAACCACTGCTTTCCATGTCCTTGAGTAAACAGAAAACTTGTTTCTTTCTAACCTATGGAAATAAACGCACAAAGAGTTTGATTTCAGCAAAACAGGATGGCTATTCCCTTTTAAAACTGTGCTAAACACAGTTGTGCAGCATACTAGGAGAGCAACTTCACATCTCTTTACATAGCAGTTTTCAGTAAGTGGGACTTTTGTGAGCCCTCTCTAGTGTGACACCAACTCTTCACAGCACTTGTCATTATAATACCTGAACTTTGTATCTCATGACACCTGGTTAACACACTGTGTTTAAGATGAGCCAGAAGAAAAACTTTATTAATTTGTTTTCATGCCCCAGGGCTCCCCTCCTCCTAGTGAATGAATGATTTCCTGGGACATAGCCTTTCTTGTCAGGCAATTCCGGGTACCTCTACGATGAGGTTTTTATAAGTCTAGAAGAGCTTTCACTGTGCTTTGTGAAAATCTTCACAGAAAGTAGTGAGAGCTGATCCCATCCACGCCTTCTTCTCCCCACACCCATGTGTATACAAATAAACCATAGGCCAATGAGAATCATGGTGCATGTAAGAAAATCATCTTGTCCTCCCTGACTTTCAAAGCTACTAGTGAGGGAGGGAGGAAGGGAGGGAGGAAGCAAGCAAGCAAGCAGCAAGTGAGCTCTGGAAGAGTGAATCATGCAGCTGAGATCCATATCCTTCCATCTTGTTCTCACAGCATCTGGCAGCAACACAAAATGCCTCAGTTCCCACACAAGAATGGAAAGGAAATTGCCTTTGTTTCCCATCTGAACTTGGACTCTCACCCTTTCACTTCTCGGTTTAGCTCTTCTATGAGGCCAAATGTCTAACACAAATAAGAAACAAATCATCCTTCCTCCAGAGCCTCGCTGACCTCCCCATAGCATGAGATTTAGGTTTTGACAAGCAAAGAACATCTGAATATAAAGAGATTCCCAAATTTAGTTTCACTTGTTTTGGTATTTTCCTTCCCACTTCCTAACTCCTGTGTTATAACCAGAACTTTTGCAAGGATTACCCACCGTCTCACGCCTACTCTCAACCAGAGGGCATCAACTTGTTAAAATCTCCACTTTCCTCAGTTACATATGTTCCTGTTCCAAGGAGGCTTGAATTTCTACAGTTAAGAAGACATTTTACTTCTTCCCAGATAGTCTAGCCGTTAAAGGCAGTCTCTGCAGGCCAAGGATTAAATCTCATCTAAGTTCAAACAAGATGCTTGAAGAACTGTCAAGTTTCTTTTTCTCACACTCTCTAATATTTTGAAAGAACTTGCATTCATTCTGATGGAGTGAGAAAAAAATAAAATAGAAGGTGAAAAATTGCACAAGATGGAAAAATAAATCCTAACCTAGCTCTGACTATAGGATGTGTCTCTAACATCGTTTTAGGCTGGCATACTTCAGCTCTCTGAAAAGCAGGTAAACAGATGAAGCTTTAAAATAATTTGGTTTAAAACTGCATCTCACCTACACATGAACTAGTTAAGCTCCTTCAGTTGAGGCAACTGCAGACTTCCCTCTAACCTCACCCTAGAGAGCCCTAAGAGTAACATATTTCAGAGGACCCAAAGAAACAGATAATCTCCCTCTTCCATCTCTGCCCAAAACTCTCATTCTGTAGAAGCATCGCGGGTTATTGGATAGCACGGCCTATGCATCCTGCAGTGTATGGACACAGCTCTGTCTCTTTTTCACTCTCCTGCCTGGTCCTTCTCACCTTGATTTTAACTATGAGGAACACAATGGTTTTTGAGCAGAAACTCAGAGATTTTGTCCCGTGGTGCTGCTGCTATGCTCTTTACTTACAAGCAAACTGAAATGAGAATGAACTTTGAATGTTTATTACCCTCATTCCTCTACTCCCTCCAGGCTTTTGCTTGCCTGCATGTGTGGAAACACATGCAGAAGAGAGCTGAATTGGTATCTTGGAAGCACTTCACAGATCACGTTGTGCTGTCTTATGGACTGCTAGTGATCCAGAAAATACAGATTGTGAAATACCAGTGGGGCAGACAGGATGCAGAAAGCAGAAGGAGTCAAGAAGGCTATTCAGATTCTGCTTTCCTCTTGGCAACTGTACAGAACTAGATTATTACAACTGGAAGGCCCCACAGATTTTGTGGTTCTTTAGCCTCAGTGATAGGGTACTACAAGCAGCATGTGAGGTATAAAGCAGTGGCATTCGCACGCCGTGGTTACGCACAAAGCCTTCCTTGCCACCAAAAAGGAAGTGTGGGCACAACAGTCTGCAAAGCATTGGTCTGCAGTGCTCGTAGGAAACCAAATCCGGTAAGCCAGGATTGTTTACTACGGCTAGCAGCTGTATAGGACACCCAACAGTCAAAATGCTTTTGTGCTGTTACCAACAGGTCTTTTTTCCCAAAATAAACTCTGTAAACTACTATGGACATGCAGACTCCTAAATGCCCGAACTGCTGCTTTTGCTATTTTTTCCAGAAGTACCTAGACAGACACAACATCTTTCACAAGGGCCTACTGCTTGTGCTGTAAGACAACCCTCTTTATCATTGTAACCCCTAACAATGCATTAGAATTACTGCCAGGAAGAAGAGGGAAAGAAGGTACATAGAAGCTTGTTAACACAGAGGAGAAACCCCAAGTGTAAACACGGTGTGAGACAACAGCCCAGCTCCTCTCATCACCTTATGTGCAAGCAGTACCTGAACAGACCTCCTCCCATCTAAGATGAAAAAGCACAGGGAAAGCATTTTCTTTTCCTGTCAAGAGTAGGATTTTGTTTTCACGGAAACATTCTGTATCTCACTTCACCATCTCTGTGCTGCTTTTGCATCACCATGCATGAAAGCCTCTCCCATGGACTATAAGATGATTGTGACAACAGTAGCACTGTCCTGAAAATGCACATCTAGTACTGGAGTGAATTTGCCAAAAAGGCAACATGTCCCATGCCACAGCCTCTGCTGCTGGCCCAAAAGACAGAAGTGCAAACAGTCCTGGCAGGGGAATGCGCCTCTGTAACAAAACCAAAGCGTAAGTTTGCATGCATTTATTAACCACCTTTCCTTTAGAAAAGACAGCAGAGTACTGAAAGAAGCACGCATAAAATGGCTGTTTATGGCACATGAATGCTGAACACACTGAGTTCACCACATTTTGCAACAGTATGGTGTACTGCCAACTAAAATTACAGAGAAAATGAAGGAAGCAGAAAGCAACTACTTCAGAACAACAGAGTAAGTAACTCCAACTTGCAAAAACGCTGTATTTTCATTTGCGGCAAGTATGAGACTTTTCAGCTGGTGGATCATTGGGTAGGTAGAGCTGCAGGCTACAACAGCTAACCAGTGCAGTGTGACTTTGGGGAATTAATGCTATCTATCTATCTGCTGAAGCTCCAAGTGCTTCTCTCAAAAAAATACAGGTTTGCTTTGCAAAACGTCTGATTCAAGTACATCGGCAGCCAAAATTCAAAAGTCGTACAGAGTTTAATGTTGCTGAAAGGAAAAGGTTCCCATCTGAGGATACACAAATTTACAAGGAATTAAGTCTAATTTCAGAATGGAAAAGACCAATCCCATAAATCCAATTTTACAGAGATCAAAAGGAAACTGCATAGCATTTTGAACAATTTTAAAGCTTCCTTTCTGGGCTACTAACCTGCATTCAAAGCAACAGTATAGAAAACTTCTGCTTTCTAAAAAAGATCAGTTTTCACAAAACAGCTGTTCTACACAAGTGCCATTACCTCCTAGTCTTTACCTCTCAGCTACAAAATGCAGCTACAGAATGGGCAAATTTAGGGCACCATGTAAAGCAGACATTTGAAATTTATTAAATTAATGACTGGTGATTTAACTTTCTTCAGGGAAGTCAAAATACAAATGCATAAAGCCAGGCTTTTATCACAATTTATTTCTTCCACCACAGTTTCTGGGAAACCATGCCTACCATACAGTTCTTATCCTATTAATACTTTCTGGCCTTAATATTCTCTGACTTCAATGGGATGACAATTAGAGGATGACAATTTCTGATACCATATAAGTGAGTTTTGCTTGGGCTACAACACGTTTTTTAAATCAAAACTGGATTTTAGTATTTTTTTTTAATCTTTTTTTTTTAAATAATCAAAATAAGGCAGGAAAAGGCTTTCTTTGGTAGTTTACTCCTATTATTTGTCACTCTCAGTGCTAAAAAGCGATCCACTATGACAAATTTAATTTCCAGGCATTGGCCTTAAAGAATTATCTTATGTCTCACTTCGGCCTCATTAATACAAGCTTATAAGCTTAAATGCTGTTAGCAAGGTCAAGGTTCAAAGCACTAAGTGATAAGTTAATAAAAAGACTTCAGTAATTACACTGGAGATAGAGATACACTCCAGCCCCTGACAAAATATTGTCAAGCTCTAAATCTTTCTACAAACTGGTAACAACCACATTTCAAACATGGCAAGACAGAGGGCTGCATTTAAAGCTAAAGCCTCCAAAAGGCTTTTAGTGCTCCGTTTCCATCATTTTGACTGCTCTAATGAAAAAGTAGGTCAATGTTTCTCATTAAAAATATTCAAATGCTTCACTACCTGAAGCTCATTGGCATCATCAATCACCTGCCATGATACAAATCTGTAGGAGCTGATTTCCACCAACACCCACCTGTCAATACAGTCACTGACTTAGGACCTACATGAAAGCCTTCCTGCTTATAGGTCTCTGACCCCAGAATACCTACATGCATTAGGAGGCAGAATTTACAAATAAGGCTAGTTTAACTTCCCTCTTCCTTAATGAAATACACATGCATCACAAATCCCAGCATATGGCAGCACATGAGCAGCTGCACAGCTTCCCTTGATTAAGTTCAAGGGTGTGCTCCCCTCCTCTAAGGATAGTGTTTTGCTTCCCAAGTATAGCATATCCTTCCTAGGATATTCTATTTGTAAACATGTTTGAGTTTCCAGATTTGGGCTGATGAGAGAAAGAAAAAACTCCTCTATTTTCACCTGGTAGGACCCCTATGACAGCCACGGCTTTTTTTCATATACAGAGGACTGAGCTCTTTGTGGTCAATCGTTCTCACTGACAGCCATTTTATCCATTTTAATAGAAAGAGCTGTGAAGCCTTAGCAATCAGGCCAAGTAATCTTTAACCAGTCATAGTGACAGCTGTACCAGTCCTGCTCCTAGACAGAGGATAACATTTTGCTAGGAGGGGGAGGAAAAAGAGCTACAGTTCATCCAAAGCTGAGAGCATTACTCATGCACAAATCCCACTTACAAGTGTTCTGCTGAATCTACGTCCAGGTGCTTCTCTTTTCCATTGGGTATACTGTGGTCAATTACTATTGTTTCAGTGTTGGCTAAACAAAATCCATTTGATCGCATGATTTCTGTAGAGAGAAGAAAGAAAAACAAGACAAAAATCATCTCCACAAAAAAAAGCTGGCAAAAACCTGCATATCATATGGAATTGACATGGTTATGAACCGGGATGTGTGTGTGACATTCAAAATCTGTACATGAAAGCAGGAATGAAAAGCGGGCTTCATAGCTTCTTACATCTGCAAACCGCCAGTGCTTAAGCAATTTTATTCATGTAATCAATTCATTATACAAAGTGTTTGAAGCAAGGCCCATTTTCAGTCCCGTTATCGCCAGTGGCAAAATTCTTGTCACCCTTAGCAGAATGGCAGCCCATCCATCTATAGCAACCTACTACTACCAAAACATAATTGTGTTTTTCCTAGACAGTCCCAGGCTTAAGCCAAACCCAAAAAGACAGGAAAAAAGAGATTAAAAATGACCTTCCAAGTTAATTCAACAACCATCTTTAAGGCATGTAAAACAGTGCCATCTTCTACACTGCGCTCAACTCTGCTTATTTGTTTCTGACTGTGTAAGAAGCCTCCAATCCGGAAGAGCTAAAATTTACACCTAATTCCACTGACTTACTACCACGGGGAGAGTTTATAATTAAAGAATAGCATTTGATGTGAATGAGAAGTTAATCCACATCTGTGCTACATGAAAAGGCAGACTAGGCAAATCACAAGGATTTCTTCCGGTCACACGATCCCAGATGAGGCTAGGGCCACCACAACATGAACTTGCATCTCTATATAAATTAGCACTGATTTAAGTGGGATGACTCATGATTTGCCTCAAGGTATGAGGATCCTGTGTTACACCCTTGCATTGTCAGCACAAACAAAAGGAAATTAATTAGTCCATGACAGAAAATACGGTAGGCACAAAACATACCTACAGGGAACCCTCAAACAGACCATTTTCAACTATACACAGAGCTCAAGTAATGAGCAGGAGAGGAGACAGGAGAAAGAAGGGAGGTAATTTTTTAAGTGCACATCTACATGTTCCTACTTTAAGGTAAAGCCAAAACTTGCTTCCATACTTCTCTTGAGAAAATCATCTTTGGCTTTCAGTCTGTGTTTTACTGTGCCTGACTTGAGCAGAATACGTTTTGAGGTGGTAAAAACACTGAATCCCAGCAGAAACACACTTCAGTCATAACTCATCTTGAACCAACATTATACTGCCGAATATGATTTACACCAAATTCAAATCCAGCTTTCATCTAAGAGGGTGGCCCTTTCTCTCTTCCTCATCACCTACCACTCTGAAGAGGACCATGTGGGGGGCAGTTTGCTTTTTCAGAGAATATAGAACATTTTTGTGTGCTTTTCTAAGTCTGCAAGCCATGTAGAAAGTTGCACTATGACTAACAGGAATGCCACAGTGTTTTCGCAGTGCCCTTGACACGACCTAAGAGTTACAGCATTTCATGGCTGTGTGAACTCCTTTAGGCGTTAGCATTTACTGCCATCTACTGACAACGCTGTCAGACTCTGGAACCGTTTCCAATGTGCAATGCTCAGACGAGGCAAATATCAATTGTCAACAAAGTTCCGCCTATGTTCTTAAATTCTTTGCAGCAATCACTTAAACGATACAACTAATTACCACAAGATGCTTTTGGGTAGCTGCATAGGTAGGAAAATCTTCCTCCAATTAATTAGGTATGACTCATTGCTACCAAAATTAATTTAGAATTAAAACAAAACATGTTATTATTGAGCTAATGTGGTTTCCACAGGTCCTCTACATAGAGGCTGGCAGGAGAGTTTTTGCCTTTGCCGCTAGCCTCTGTCCATCAGCCAGGCACCATCTCTCTGAGTTTAGGGTCATCTTGGACATCTTTCTGTTGTACCCACCACGTGATGTATTCAGTCACACACACATGGAGTATGTGTGCCCTAAGGGTGTACACACCATCACCATCAAATATTATATGAAACTCTTCCAAGCAGCAAAAAGCCCTAAGCCAGAGCAACACTGCAGTTTCTAAACAATGCAATTCCCAGTACATTTATTCTTGGTATTTGCCTGTTTGCAAAAAGAACAAGGTATCATTGACAGAAGCTACACTTTGAAACATTTTTACAGCAAATAATTCAGGCATCCTTCATTTCATGATGCACAGGTGCTAGGACCTGCTTTGCAACTCCCATCTCATGGACTAGCAGCATATTTCAGACAAAACCAGCGAACATGCTCTCAAGGGTCAGTGCTGAGAATACATCCTGGCGTTCAGAAGCAAAGAGTGTAACCACATCCAGCCTTTGGAATATGACTAATGTCAGGAGCACACACATGAGGAATCTTACCTGAGGTTTCCGCATGGAATTGAGACATTATCCAAACTTCCCCAGCCACAGAAGGGGCATGAGACACACACGTTGGCTTCCATCTCTCACTCCCAGAAGCCAGGCCTGCATCACCCCTCTTTGCAGTAGGGCCCTGGGGGCTCTTCTTTACAGCCCCTGTGCTGCACTGTAGCCCAGGCTCAGGGGCCACTACAAGAAGACACCAGCCCAGACAGGCCAGAAAGACCATGCTTCTCACTGATGCTCTGTATTGTGTGGTACACTTCTAAAGAGCTACTCATAAACCATCTATTGCTTAATTAAAAGGATATTTATTTAACAGAGGACTAGTTCGCTTAGAACCAGAGCTCAGGATCAATTACAAAAAGTCTGCCCTGTGTATAAGACACACACTGTTTGCATCTTTAGCATGTTGACACATTGACTGGCCATTAGCCGATGTACTGTTAGTACCTAAGAAAACCAATACCAGTTTCATTCTCAACACTTTATGCACCATGGAGGAGGACTGTATATTATTTCACTTTATTTCACACTCTGAAATAAACTCTTCTGGTGACACAAAACCAGCAGTTGCCATTAGGCTCAACAAAAGGTTTCAGTATAGAAATACAAACTCAAGCACACCAAAAGCTCACAAATCTTTTAACAACGATCAGTAGCAGATGAAGAGGGGAAAGGCTGAAAGAAAAGGCAAGGACAGAGTAATGCTGGTCTCCATTTTACTCACTAGCAATCTCTGGTTTAGCAACTTTCTATGTCTCCACCTGTGACAGGTCTCAATGTACTTTTCCTTCACTTGCTTATCTAATTCCTTGTTGAAGTAATTTATGGTTTCGGTTCTACCATATCCTATGACAATGAGTTCCACTCCTTAACTGTGCTCCATATGGAAACAAAATAGTATTATAACCTTTCTTTTGTTTGTGTGAAGCCTGTTGTCTGTCAATGTTATTGGATAACCTATAGTTCTTGTTTCATGACAAGCACAGGGTAATTGACCTCCTCCTATTCACAGCTTTGTAGACTTCCGTCATATCCCCACTCTGTTACCTCTTCTAAAAGTTGAAGTGTCCTTCTTTATTTAACCTTTTCCTTAGACAAGCTGTTCAACAATCTGTATCCTTGTCCTTTACTTGTTGCTTTTAAATTCTATTATATCCTTTCTGAGATGGAGAGACCAGAATTGTGCACACTGTATTCAAGATGGGGTGGTGCTCCTTTCTGCTGTTCTCCCCTCCTTTCCCAACAATATCTAATATTCTCACTGCTGGTTTAGCTCACTGCTTGGCACTGAGCTCACATTTTCACAGAACTGTATCAACAGCCTCAAAATCTCCTTCGTAAGTGGTAACAGCACTATCATTCATATGTGATGATAGTGAGGACTGCATTTCCCTCACATTCACTTCTTTGCATTTATCAGCCTTCAATTTCACCTGCCACATTATTGCCTGAATGCATGTTGCATAGTATGTCAAGGCTAATTATATGTTCTATATTATAAAGCAGACTACGGAGAGCTATCTTTTGACTTGCCAATGGAGAAAGAATAAAGGGAACAGCAAATAAATTTTCATTCTGTAATTCTTGTGTCAACTGTAGGAAGCTAACTATTCTTACCTGATATTTTAACTGGACTTTGAAAGCTTGGCTGAATTTTATGGACATTGTCATTTTTAAGAACTTGGTCCAAAGGAGATCTCTCAAAGAACGTGAGGACGACTTCAGATCGTGAATACTTAAAAAAAGAAAAAGAAACAGACATCCATTCTTTAATAGTAGTTTGCTTTGTCCTTCTTCTCCCCTTCCACCCCTTCGTAGTATGACAGACAGACTTATTACAAGCAGCAGCCTGTAGACATCATTACACGGTTCTGGCACTCAGCACTTCTTCAAGATACTCAATAAATCGGTGCTTCTTTTAGAGTTTGGCAAAGCCCATCACGTTCTAATCTGCATGAGAGTGCGTGTCACCATCAAGGAGGAGTCAAGCTGGGCTAAATGTGGAACTTGGCTTACTCACCTTCCAGGGCATGTTTATAATAGTCTTCAGAAGCTTTTCCACTTCATTAAGTCTAGCTTCTATATCATGGGCTTCTTTTATTGTGATGAGCCCTAGAAACAAAGCAAACAGATCGTGGGCATAGAGAAAAGTACACTTTCATGCATACACATACTTCAGCAGCCAGAAGCAGCCCCTCAAAAAGATGTGAAACAACCTTAAATATCATGCCTCCCAGAAATGTCTTTTAAACCACACTAATGATGAAGCGTGTACCCTGAACTGAGGTGGGTGTAGTTACAAGCAGAGTTGCAAGCCTGACAAAAATTCAGCAGTTTATGATCGTATTTAGGAGTTGCAAGACAAGCAGAACTACCTACTCCCTCACCCACAGTTTCACTACACAGCATTCCCAGCAGTGATAATCAAACAGCCTGTTTGCTGCTTCTAAGAACCATGATTCATCCTTTTTTCTGTCAATAAAAGCAAAAGAAAACCCAAGAAAACAAAAAAACCCACAACCCACAGATAAAAGGAAAAGACTAAACACAAACTAAACAAAAGGCTTCGAGGGCGGACTTGTATTTCTCTGAATGTAAGCCCCAGTGAGCGGCCCAAGGAAGATTTCTCAGTATTGTGTTCTTCAAGTGCAAAACAACTTTTGTGAATTTTTTTTTAATCACTAAATTAGCATGGTGCTGCAGAAGCGATTAAAACAGAAATTTTGCTGTCCAGTGTCCAGAATGATGCATTACAATGCTTCTAATTGTGAATTGCTCAATATAGGGATCTTCAACTGTAATGCCATATTTTGTATGTATAACCTGCAGGACAGCTGTAACCTTCCTCTCCTCTAGCAGACTCCAGAAAATACAGCAGAGGTTGTAAGCACGTACAGGGAATACGAGGAGAAGTAAACAGCAAAATCTTGAATCCCTCTAGCAGCCCTTTTATTTCTGATCTTTGTAACCTACTTTTCTAACCCAATCATCGTTTCATCTTTATGTTTGGGCAGATTTTCCAAAGCACAGAATACATGCATGAAAATGAAATACATAAGAGAGAAATTTAACAAGCTTCACTTGTAAAAAAAAACATGCAAAAAGCTGGAGGAGAAAAGGACCCAATAAATCAAAACCATCTAATAAAAATCGAAACTAAAAATCTGTAAAGCAGTCTGTGAAAAACCACTTCAATATTTGAAAATTTTAAGTGCTGAACTCTAAGGGCATCTCCATCTCGTGATTCAAAAGGCGAATGTACAGAAAACATCAAACATGCACAGTGTGGGCACAACATCCACAAAATGTTTCAGTCTGTATCAGTCCTTGTTGTTTGTTACTGACGAGATATGATCCCATACAAACTTTCCAGACAAAAGTGTGACTTTGAAGCTGTCAGCTCTCCAATTACAGAGATTGTCTCCGCAGCAACCAGGTTTACTTGATAGGTGTCCCACAAAAGTAGTCTGGTTGAATAAGCCTTTCTACTGCTCGACGGTCACTCATTTTGCCTGTTTTTGCCAGCGTCACTACCACCTCACCCCGGTACAGCGCGCTCCCTCTTCTTACAGCAGAGCAGAGCATACTGGCAGGCATATAACAAAGGCAGCCATGCATTCTGCTTTGACTGGTGTACACTACAGTCGGGTAGCTTTGCACGGAAGTTCTCTGAAAGGATGTAAACGTGAATTAACTCATCTGCATGGGCCCACAGGCTTTATTAGCTGGGTTGCGCTTGACATTACAGACCTGAATCGCAGACCAGCACCCTTCATCTTCCTAACTACTGGGTGAGAGCAGGCCTGGGTGGATCTGCTTCACCCCTCCACAAATATGTTCCCATGCCACATCTGAATGAAGTTCAAATCTTTTAAAAAAAGTGGTTTCATCTCCCCTAAATAAAAGCTGCCACCAGCCTCACAGTTCAGACATCCACCTGTGATGTTAGAAACACTCTGTTGCCTTGCCGTAGCCCACATCAGAGAAAACAGAGCCAGCCACCATGGTGCCGGCTACCACGGGATGCCTCCACTTCTGCTGGTCTTGCTTCAGTCTACATAACCACTGACTGTGGCTCCCACCTTGCAGGCAAACACCTCATTGCTGACCCACCTGGGATTTGGCATTCAACTGCTCTCCATCAAGTCCTCCCTCAGCCTCGGACCCTTTCCCAAACAAGCATTTACTGTTGAAATTTGTATTTTACCAGGAAGAGGGATACTTTCAAACAAATGAAGATACTCAGACCGGGGTGGGGGAGAGGGTGGGGAAGAAAGAAAAAAAAAAAAGAAAAATACACCTCACCAAGAACATTGATCATTCATTTTGTGAGGAAAACCAGCCAAGCAGCCAGGCTTTTCTCTCATTAGTAATCAGGGAAAGCATCTGCAGCTCCACACAGCCTGTTTATGCTTCAGCAAGAGAAGTCGGACAAGGCTGCCAGCCTGTCGCACTGTCACAGATCACCCAGTGGGAGGTTTTACAGCTTCTTGCATTCACCAGGAATTTCCAGCCCTGGTAAATTCCTCCTTCCAGCTCCTGGAAAGGCACCAGCTTGCAAACCCACACTCCTACTTGGAAACTGGCACAGACAACTTGTGACATCTGACACGATAAAAACTGTTCCTTACTGAAGCTTTTAGTAATATCAAAACCAAAAAGCAGACAGCGTAGGAAGGAGAGTGAGTGAGTGATACATCTGCCTGGACATCTTCCTACATACATGCTTAACGATTACAGATGCAGAGCTTTGGGGTGTAAAGCTGCTGACCTTACATGAAGTCCCTGTACAGGGAATTCAGTTTGGCTGTGCTAAAGCCTTCCTTTTCATACGTCTACAGTACAAATACAAAGAAACCACCTGAGTGCCTATATATATATATTGAACTCTGTAATTTCTTCTGCAATAGCCACAAAGTTTCCAAGGCCCTCATTTATTTTAATTCTACAAGTCTCTGTTTTTAAGAGTTAACAGATGCCCTTGTGGTTTTCAGTTAGTCATAGCCTATGATCTCATGACTCAAGGGATTGCTCACAACTCGACAGCCACACTAACCGGAACAAGGCACTGCCTGTCCAAGCAGCTGGGAGGAGTGGAGGCTCCAGTCCCTCCTTTTGCTCCCTTTCAGCGCCTACTAACTGGTTTCTGTCATCAGCCACAGCACATAAGCGCATAAGGAACACTGTGGTTTCGTGAGGTGAAGTCTCTGGTGGCAGCACTGGTTTAAGGTGCTCTCACCTTCCCCTGAAACGCATTTCCTCTCCCACACCACAACACAGGGCTGCCTCTGCTTTGCCAGAGCAATTAGTTGAGCAGCAGCAAATACCTTGAACTGCTCTTGTCAGAGGCTTCACCTCAGGAAACCTTAGCCTTAGCAGAACCAAGAGATTGCAGGTTAGGATGCCTGGATTTAAACTCCTTTCTCACCCAGGCACTATGTATTCTCGCAAGTAGCCCAACTGAGTTTGAGCAGGAATCAGGACTTGTGTAAAGAAAGGCCACAGAAGCGCACCCAAGCTTTCGGTCTCTATTCTTCACTTGGTTGGGATTTCTCCCCTACCTGTTGTCTTTTTCCTGTTCAGAAGCTTTGATGAGGCAAAGAGAAAGAAAAAAAAAAGAAAACGCAAGAGACTAGTATAGGATGTCCTGATGCTGGAAACACCTAGACAAACAGACACGAGGCACATGCCAGCTAATGCTGCAGACAGAGCCCAGCACCTCCAACATTCATTAACCGCGACACCAACACACCACAAGCTGGATGCATCTGGAGTGCATGGGACTCACTGGCCACATACGCAGCACCTGTACAGCATGTTCTGAGGTTGTTGTCTCTCTGCCCATGACCACAAATACATGCCTATTTTTCCATCCGGGGCCTTTAGACCCCAAGAACCCTTATCAGACAGTTTGCCATAAAATAAAAATAACATACTAATAAAGCAACCAGTAGCCTGGAAACAGTTGTGCTTTATTCCACTTGTTCAGTCATGCAACAGAGCTGAGCTCCAAGCTGGGAAATCTCTTCATGAGGTCATGGTGAAAGGCTGTTCTCATGCCTTTTCCTCTGCCCTGGCCCCTGTCTGACTGCTAGTGGAAAACATGCACAAACTCCTCCCAGGAAACTTTACTCTCTGTCTTGTTACCCGTACTGTGCTTGGACAATTAACTATCATTTCAAGTTATTTAAATGCTATAAACACCTATGTTTATAGGGCTTGACGTAAACTGGAACCCCACTGGCTCCTTTTTTACCACACCACCTGTTGCCAAACACCACAAACCTCTAAGATCTCTCCACCCTGTGCACAAAGGAGCCCGCATGCTGGGTGATGGGAAGGATGACACAGACACACTGCCTAACCCAGGGTGGCACTCGCCTGTACCTGGGATATTTGCTTTTAGCAGTGTTCTGCTATGCGCACAAACCCCATAGTCAGAATCCTCTTTTTAAGAAAGGAGGAGACAATCCTTTTGACATCTTCTTTGCTTCTTTCCTGACCAAGAGCCCTAAGCGGAGTCCTTAAGACTGGGTGAAAAGGATTTGCCTGCAGTTTGAGATGATGCATACATAGCAACTTTATGCACAGCAACACATCTCTGGAAAAAAAACGGCACAAACAGCTCCAGAGGTCTGCAGCATCCTTCCTGCTCTGGGACCCTGGTGCTGCAGCAGATGCTGGAGGCTGAGAAAGCAGGCCAACAGCTGTGTACCTGGCACGCTGGCTCACGGCGTGGGAGAGGGGCCCAGAGCTGCAAACGAGCCGGAAATTAGCTCAGCAGAGGAGTAGAAGGAACTGGGAGCCAATTCCTGATGTCAACACAGAAGCCTTGGTAGGCCTGTCCTATTACTGCCATGTGGACTGCAACTAACAATATTTTGACAACCGCAGATAACGTGCTGTGTGCTTCTACCAAAGAAAGTGGGACAGGAGTCTCAGCACGTGCTCCACGGCTCATAATGATACCACAATGCAGGCCTGATGGTCGACGTCCACGATGAGCACGTTGTCTCACCAATTCTCTAGTGCCTTACAAGTAAGACTGAGTGCATGCCTAAGTCAAGTGTGTCTCATATGCCATCTCTCAGTGATAGACACAGAAAGGTCTGTTCTTCTGGAGATGTGCTGCTATGTACAAGTTGCTATGTATACATGATCTCAAACTGTGGACAAACCCTATTTCTCCAATCTGAAGGACTCCATTTCAGGCTTGTGGTCAGGAGAGGAATAAAGAACGTCCAAGAGTTCTCCCACTTGCTCAAAATCAGTTCAATATGTGTAGGAGGCCGAGCAAGAGCAGAAGCTGAAGTGTACTTTCTGAAGATGCGTGCAAGACAGAATGGCGGTACTCCTAAATACTGTGTATCTTAGTATGTAAATGAAGACTAAAATATTGCCTTAAGCCCTCCTGACCTAATCCTCTCTCTGTCTCCTATGGGAAGACTGCGGAGTAGATATGAAAGTGAAAAAATGAGTAGCAAATAAATCCAGTGTGAAATCTTACTGTGTTCTGCTAACCCACACTGCAAGAAAGATTTAAGGCTTATAGATTCAGATCTTGAGCCCATCCTTCTCTCTTTGCACAAGCCCATGAGCAGCAGTTAGTAGTTTCAAATCTTTAGGGAAGACACATAAGGTGTCTTGCACAGAAGACTGCTACTCTGCTCTCTCCCCTGACCAGACTGTATGGCTTCAATAGGAGATTTGTTATTTTTCCCCAGTTACAGTATTAATTAACACCTTTTTTATCCTGTACCCTCATTCCTCCTTTCCCTCAGATATGGTCTAACTCAAGTGCGTGCACGCGCACACACAGTTTGGGATGTAGATGGAGCAATAGCAGGAAGGTCCCAGACACGACAGGAGGTACACAAAATCACATCCACTGGGAGAGTTGAAACTGATTCATCCGAAGAAGGCCCAAGTCCAAAGTCAGATCAGGCTGCTGAGGATCGTGTTCAGTCAACTTCTGAATATCCCCACGGACAGGTATTCCACAGTATCATGCAGGAACTGAAGCTACTCAGCTGGGACATGGATCAGGGCTGAAAGGTGGCAGCTCAGCCCAACGATTCCTGCTGTTTTGTTCCTTTGCACTGCTTCCCATTTCCTCCCTCTGCTGAACTGGGCTCTTCTCAATACCACTTCACTGGCATCTTTTCCCGCTTCACAGCACACCGTCTTTCTCCTCCCAGCAGCATCTCTGGTGGCATCCCTCCTCTCCACAGACACACGTTCCCTGAACCTTGCTGCCTGAGAACTACGGCATTAACCATCTCGGATTGACCATGAGGAGGCTGAAACAGCTGCCACTTACAGCTGCCTTCTCTGTGACAGAGGAGAAGAGGATAAAAGGTTGATAGAAGGACAAAGGAATACTCAGGAAGGCATGAAATTAAAAAAAACAGCAGATGTGAAAGCCTGTTTCACACAACTTTTCTTCAATAACTCTGCAGAAATAACACCGCAGGAATCCCTTAAGTCCAAAGACTTGATAAGATCCAGAGAAGGGCAGATAATTACAGGCAATCAGGGATATCAGATCTCAAATTACTAGAGGCCAGAACTATCACTTTTCTGTTCTCTGCTGGTTATTTATGCTGACTTGTGGAGTATCTGGTTCTCATCACTAGGGACAGGATCCCAGAGCTAGCTATGGCACTGGTCTGACTTAGTCTGGCAGCTCTGGCAAGTCCTCTTTAGTGCCTCTTGCCTAAATCTACGACACCCCTCTCTTGGGACAGACAAACTTGTCCCTTCCCCTCACAGGGAAATTCATCCATCTCATACATCAAGAGTCACTACAGTCTCTAAAAGCTTTATTATTAAAGGTTTTACTATTTATGCGATATCACTGATGTGATCCATCTTGGTGTTATCACTCAGGGAGCAGCTAAAAGGATACGATGAAGTTGAAAAGAGGGGCGCAGTGGGGTGGATTTTTGAAATTTGTGGCATGTTGTGCTGCCCTTCCTAAACTTGATGTTGAGGAACAAAATAGGGACAGTTTTTTTAAGAGGCATGAGTACACAAAGTGCATGTAAGTCACTCCATACTTTCAGAAGTCCCACTAGGTAGCAATGAGCATAGCGAAGATACTGAGAGAAATCTGTCAGATGCAGAGAGACAGAGAGCTCTCAAAACCCTGCCCGCACTGTGCACACCTATCTCCAACACAGGACGTTTCTTCTTTTGCAGTTCATATGCAGCAGACGTAAAAATACAGACGGAGCAAAGTCCTATCAAAGCAACTGTTCAGCTGAAATCCCCCAGAGCAGGGGTTGCGACCATGACCATCTGAGGACCCTGATACACTCAAATACCCGTGCAAAAGAAGGAGGCAAGTTAAAAGCTGAGAAGTTCAGCCCCTCCAGCTGATGGGTTTTCGACACGTGTATTATTAATTATGGGATCTCCCAGGATCTCTGGAGGGGAGATGGCACCTCCTGGTGACAGAACTCAGCAGACAGGCTTTCACGACAGAGCTCCCTCTCTTCATGCCTGATGAGCCATAAAAACCCAAAAAATGTCAAAGAAGCATGAGATAAAAGTGAACAAAGCAGTCAAAGCCTGAATGAAAAATGCAAGCTCTTACAAACATCGTTAGTGCTGGTTTCTTATCAGGTGAGAACTGTCATGAAAAAGCAACCTCATTTTCATTCCTTTCCACCAAAAGCCTCTCAGACACATTGCCTCAGTCCCCCACAAAAAGGCAACTTGTGCTTTGCTTTACAACGACACAGCCAGCTTCATTTATCTCCATCATTACCAATGAACCATGAAATTCAGCTAATAAAAAACAAACCCAGAAGCCCCAAACTTAATTTCGGTTATACAGCGCTGCTGGAGCCTGATAACCATCCTTTGTCTGCCAGACAGAAGCTCTGAGCAAGCTCCACTAATGAACTGTTGACAATGTCAACAATGAAAAGAGCACAATAGATGCAGTGTATTTATCTATATTGTCAGAGCACCGAAACAGCTGCTGGCTGTGGAAACCACTATGCTGCTTCTGTAGAGCTCCCTCTTCTCATAAATCACACTCCCAGATGGTCTTGTAAACAACAACAACGCTATAATGCAGCATATAGAAAACTGTAAGTTATGAATGCAACATTTGCAAGCAAACATAATGTTCCTGGGCCAGCTCTTCAGGAACTGCCTTCTGCTTTTTGCAGATCCTTCCAACGGCAGTCCTGGAGGAGCTTCCCATGTGCTTCCTGGTGTACAGACACTCGGACACAGAAAACAGCCGATCATCTGCTTCCCACATGAGCCAACCATGCCAGAGGGCAGGCACAAGTCTCAGAACTAGAGCCCAGCGTTAGTCGTCTGGGATGGACTGCTCAGGTTCTGCTGCAGGTGAAGTCGTGACCTCTACGCTACGAGGGNCCTGGTGTACAGACACTCGGACACAGAAAACAGCCGATCATCTGCTTCCCACATGAGCCAACCATGCCAGAGGGCAGGCACAAGTCTCAGAACTAGAGCCCAGCGTTAGTCGTCTGGGATGGACTGCTCAGGTTCTGCTGCAGGTGAAGTCATGACCTCTACGCTACGAGGGAAGCTCCAGAGGCAAAGTTTCTATCGGAAATCTCCACCTTTACTAGAGAGCTTCTATGGATGAACAGTGGTTGAGCGCCAGCAAAGCAGAAGGGAACAGAAAAGTTCTGGAGAGACACAGATAACCACGGGTGGCAGCAAGCTGGCGAGGGAAACCTGGAGGCAAAGAAAGGGAACAGAAAGCAGCTCAGGGAAAGCAATATGGAGGAGCAGAGAGAAAATAAGAGAACGGAGAGCAAGGGGAAAAAAGGCCACGACAGAGCAGAATGAGTCAGAAGGAAGAAGGAAGGGGGAGGAAAATGTGTACTTTGGGAAGAGAGGGCCCATCTAGTAAAAAACAAATCTGTAAGACTAGAGAGAGTTTCTGACTTGACGGCTCAGAGTATCGAGCAGGACCAGGTGATACACGTAGGCATGATATGAACAGCGCCATTGGAAGAGCATCTGAGCCTCTGTTCTGATGACAAAGGCAACAAAACAGTGGCAGAGGAGGACCGCCAGAAACCACCCTGCCACTCCAAGCGCAAAACAAATCCCAACTTTGACAAGCTTCTAACGCGCTCTTCTGGCTTCCTGGTCCAGCACTAAAGGGGCTGATCCTGCCCAGAAGGAAGTCAGAGTCAGGTGTCTTACTGCACTGAAGTTGGATCAAGCTCTAGGAGAAACCTTACACGAGAACCCCTCAGAAGTAATATTTAGAGAAAATAGGAGGGGGGGAAAGGAGTACTTTTGGAGGTTTATACTTCACTTCCAGTGTCTATTGGATCTGTTGCAACTATTTCTAAATCATTAGTTTTAAGTCAGCTTCTAAGTCCATAGTGCTGCCTTTCTCATGAAGACTGATTTACATACAAAAGTTGTTTATTTTGCATATAGAAACAGACAGTTTAGTAACATTAGGCTGTGTTCTGGCTCTGCTAAGAGTGAACTAGCCTGTGTTTTTCTGCGATCCTCTTTTGTGTGTTTGCCTAGAGCAAGGGATGGGCACATTTCAGACACAAATAAAATACTAGCAGGTTACTGGTAACATCACAGTGAATCATATTTAGTCACCCTGCAGGTATGCACATATCTAACCTTGTTTACCAGCTTACTAGTGTTGCTGAACGTCCTTGGCCCTTAGCATTATAGTATGCTCCAGCTGCAGAGAGTGCACTTCGCCACATGTTCTTATTAGTTACCAAAGATAAGACCAGATTGAGCGAATGCCATACTCCCCCCCAGGACCTCCCCTCTTCTCATATCAAAGAAAGGGTAAGATGAACAGCCAGTGCAGAAAACTATACCTCCTATCCTCTCCTCTGCCATCTCAAAGTACTCTGCAGATCTGAGAAATATGGAGAGGGAGAGTGTTGTGGAAGTCAGTCCAAGGGGACGAGGGGTGGAGAAAGGAAAGGAGAAGATGGTTTGCTGTTGCTGAGCAAGAAAAGGAGCATGCTTCCGCTCAGTATTAGCTGTTTGCTGAAATCAGCAATAATGGTAAGAACCAGCTCTTTCTAATATTGCTGATGTTTAAAAAAAAAAATCTCCTTTTAAAAAGTTAATAACATCAAATAGCTCAAGCTTTCGTCCTCAATCATATCCCTTAAATGTAATATACTGCAGCTTGACTGAGCTGTAGGATAATGCTAGTCCTTTTAATGCTCCTTAGGCAAATCTGTAGGAACTTTGGATCTCTTCAATGCAATGCAAATTTGGTTTGAAAGATTTTACCACTTCCTCCAGATAAAAGGCACAGCTAATATTCAGCTTCTTTCAGAAAGCCTAAGATAAACACACATATACAAACCCGCATACATATGCAAATACATTTGTATGTGTATAAAAATACACACAAACATATATGACTGAATGTTAACACTCACAAGAGTGTGCTTTTGTCAGGTGTGTTTGTTGGGTTAAATATATTGAGCTTTACTGTAGGCAGCAGGACGTCTGCTTTGAAACAGGACATTAAGAAACCAAGCTTACTCCACAAGCTTTCTAAAGACCGGACATGCTCCATGCAATCTCCTTACAGCCAAAGCTTTGTAGTACTGTCACTTAGTTAAATAAGATATTTATGTTTCAACTTTGTGAAGTTACACAGGGCTGTGGCCAGTCGCTTTAAAATGCCGGTATGATGAAGTGTTCTCCATGCAGAGAAACACACTCTGCAAAGTAATTTTCTTTAGAGAAGGAGCAGTGTAATTTTAAACAGAGCATTAACTGAAATTGTGAAGCACGCTGTGTTTGCTTAGAAAATACTCCTGATTTTTATTCCGTCTTGGTTGCAAAGTTAACACCACCACCACCACCACCCCCCCCAAGGTGAACAGACCATGATCTGCTTATATCAGATTTTGATTTTTCAAATCCTGGACTGATGCTTTGCTCATTCCCCATTCTACTGAAGTCAGTACGCCTGTTCCTGAGATAAGGGTAAGTGAAGGTTGCTGGCTCCAGGTAATAGGCAGGAATTGAGCATCGCAGGCTGAGGATGCTTACGCTTTCCCAGCTGTCCATGCACTAATGGTCTGTTACCCGGGACTGCCAAGTAAAGACAGTGCAAGGGACTATAATCCCATCTGACTCCAGCTGCACAAACGATGCCTCAGAGAAACGTGAAAACAGTCTAATATTTTGCAAAAGCTGTGGCGGGTCTTGAGACAGGAAGAGGAACCATGCTCACTTGAGAGAGGCACTGAGGAATGAGAACGGCTTTAGGACGTGCAGTGGCTCCTGTGCCTCAGTGATGGGAGGGAGCACGCTGGGAAGGACAGGATGCCAGGGCCAGCAAGGACCAAGTCCGTCTCTGGCCAGACCCAGCACGCGCCCCACCTGGCTGCCAAGGTGCTCTTCAAAGCCCCATAAAGCCAACAAGCAAAAGGATGACTGGAGCCCTGGGAAGTCAGCAGTGACCCTGGCAGGTGCTGTGCCCTGTGGGCCACAGGCAGGCTGCCGCCAGACCTACCCGGCATCCTCAAAAGCCAGGGCTTGGGTGCCATAGACACTTAAAGGCCATGTTATTTAGAATTTACCGCTGCTCAGCACTACTAAAAATCACGCTCAGAGTACTTTAGGTAGGGCACCCGCAATGGATGATAAATTTTCGCAATATTTGAGCTCCCTGGTCAGCACGCTGAGACACGGTTCAAGCACGCGGTGCCGGGCACCCAGCAGGGCTGAGAGTTGGGGGCGCAGGGATCTGCAGGAACAGCCAGAGGACCCCCCCGTTCCCAGCCTGCACCCAGGTGGGGGGCGACAACCTCTCCCCCGCTCCTCCCGGGCACCCAGCGCCCGCAAGCGTCTCCCAGCCCGCACCCCGGAGCGGGCAGCAAGCGGACAGGGGGGAGCTGCCGCTAGCCCGGCAGCCCTGCGCCCATCCCCGCCGACTGCAGAGGGCACTCGGGGCCTGCGAGTGGCGGCGGGGCCGAGCTCCCACCTCCCCGCAGCGGTGACGGGAAAAGCCCAGCGCCGGGGCACCCCGGCCGGGCACCGGGCTGCGGGTCCCACAACCGCGGCGGGAAGAAGGGAAGGAGAGGGGAAGGTATAAGCGTCTATACATTAGGCACAACGCCCTCCCGCCCCTACCCCACAGGCAGCGGTTAGGGATCCGGCAGGACAACAGAAGACGACCTGTCTCGCTTCAAGCACCCGTCAGGAGACATCCTTGGAGAGGCGGCCCGGGAGAGACTCTCGGGTGCTTCCCGGCCGGCCCCGCACGGCACAGAGCCCGCTGTCACATAGGTAGGACCCAGAAATAAGTCCGGTGGATTTTACTCCCGTGTGCACGGTGGAGAACCAGCCCCGAGAACGTCAAAACGCAGACCCTCTGCAAGGGGAAGGTGACGCTAGCAAGGCGTGAGGCGAAGTGAGAGCAGGGGGAGGACTTCTCCATCCTCCCACAGTGGAAAACGTTCACAAAATACCGGTTTCTCCCCGTTCCTGTTCATTCAAATCATTTGGGTGGTTACTCAAACAACTGGGGAGTCTGGAAGTGCTACGCACGCGTCTATTTTCAGACGAGCGGATGCCCCGCACGACTCTAAACGCTCGAAATATTTTAGAGCAAAACACATAACTGTATCTAAAAAATGCCCCAAACGTTAAACAAATTAAAACCAAGACGGCTTAACAGGTACGTGCTGCTTCTGCACAGAGACGCCTGAGCATGGGCAACATCCCCCGGGTCGGGTTAATCCACTTCAGAAACGAAGAGCGAAAACACGGCTTCAGCCGCTGGTGCAATTCCCGTGTTTTGCAGAAGTTATGCGAGGAATCATGCCAGCTCCCAGAGCCGCTCCGTCCACTGGCAAGCGCCGCAGCCTCTTCCCCCCCCCCCCCCCCCCCCC
>VZSC01010554.1:18068-39524 GCA_013398225.1 Steatornis caripensis | reverse complement strand
CCCACGGCGGGGAGGGGAGCGGGGCTGCCCGCCGCCGCTGTGACTCTCCCCGGCCCCGCAGCCAGCGCCCACCCCCTCCGCCAAGCACTCGCGGTCCCCGCCGCGGGATCCTCCTCTTCCTCCTCGGGACGATTTCGCACACGCCACAGACATGACGAGGAAATTTTTCCCCCTCCCAGTGACCCCAGAAGTTTTCGTCTTTCTTTCTTTTTTCTTTTTTTTTTTCTTCCCAGAAGTTCCAGCCAAGCCAGCTGAAGAAGGAAGGAAGGAAAGAAGGAAGGGGGGAATTGCTTACGCTGCATCCAGCTGCGTCGTGCGAGGCTGTTAGTCCTCAGCACCGTGCACGGTTGACAATCGTCCCTCTGTGCCCTGGGAAGCCTAAAACGGAGACCCTGGCAGCCGTGCCGGCATCTCCGGGGAGAGGGAAGTCCGTTACAGAGAGGAAAACCGGGAGAAAGGGAGTATGCAGCTGGCGCCTGGGACTCCTTCGGCCTTTTCGGAATAGTCTGGTGGGATGCCATCCCTGAGGGAGCCTCCAGCAGCACTGCATACAGGAGGGAGATGGGGAGGCCTGTGCTTCCAAATATGTCCCCTCCTTCCCACCGGGACCCCAAGCACTCTCTTAACGCACAGAGAGCAGGGCGTTGGGAGAGCTGGGGGTGTGGGGGAGGGCTGGAGCCTTCCAAAGCAGTCATCTGGCAAAACCGGAGACGCACTGTAAAGGGAAGAAGTGTGTGGGAGAAACCCGGATACCTGAAAACGTCTAGAAGCTGCAGGGTTAAGATATACATACTGAAGGTGAAGCGAAATACAGCGCAGTGATGTGAGATGCATCATCTGGGACGGGCCTCTGCATGAAGGCGGTGGTCGTCGGCACCGGCCTTTCTGCTGCAGAGGGACTTGGCAGGGCCGAGCGAGGCAGTGGGCCACTTCCTGGGGTCATGCTGAGGCCTGTTGCGGGAGACCCTTCCTCTTCGTATAATTTGGGGAAGCCAGAGGTCGTTGCACTCACACTACGTATTATCAAATTTAAGCTGGTTTTCACCAGCGTGACATCTGTGGCTCAGAATGCCAGAAATTCACATGGTAACAATTTGGGTGCCATTTAACTGCTCAGAAAAATCAGCAGAGCCCAGAGAGAAGACCACTGTAATGTGTATCAGCCAAAAAGCGGTGCTTGGCGAAATCACAGCTGAGTCAGCTCGGGACAGAACAAATAAGCACAATGAGGTGGGGGCACAGAGGTGAAAGATATTCCATAGTTTTCTGTAAAGTGCATAAATACATAGCTAAATCATACTCTTTACAATACATAACATGTTGCTAGTAACTGCTTAAATCGTTCAGGTGCCACATGCCACGAGGGTAAACCAACCCCAAACCAACAAATACAACGATGTCCCAATCTCTCCTTTCAAATACATAATTGTATGTTTTCTCGATTTTACTTCCACGTAACAGAACTGGTTTTAGTTTGCTCTGAAGCAGAGTCATACATAAAGAACGCAAACAACTGAGTCCCATTTCTCCAAACAGAATGGCAGGCATGTGCCTCTGCTGCAGCCTTGCTCTACAGCACCTGCAGACATTTCTTCAGAGAAATCTGCATTTTACAAAACAGGACGGGTGATACTCAAGATGTCGGAGTGGATCCAATTCCCACCAAACTGACTTTACTGAGGACAGTGCTGGGCCCGTAGCTGTGATACAAAACCAGACTCAGCAAACAACCTGAAGCCACGTGCTTTCCACGGAGAGCTGTGTACCCCCGCGCAGAGCAAAACATGTGGCAGAGGCCCTTCACCTTGGATCACCACAGAAAAGGTTTTCACACCACTGTCGGGCTAGACATCTCCTGAGTACCCCATATACTCTGTTCAGAGTATTCAGTGTGGCTTCACAGGAAAGGAATTATTGTGAACTTTTGTATTGTAGGAAGATCTCCACACAGCTCCTTTTGTTCAGGGCAGGCTTTTGTAATCCCTCCTCTTGTTTGATACATGGTGGTCTTCCCAGTTCCTCCGTGTAAAAACAAAACAAGAAAATAAGATGCCTTCTTTTCTGACAGTTGCTGTGGTAACCCAAAATAACCACATATCCTAAGGAAGCAAAACTTCTAGAAAGAAAACTGTGAGAGTAGCCTCCCTTTTTTTAAAGATGTCAGCCAGGCATCACTTCTATTTAAGCAAGGAAAGCACTTGACTTCTGCTTATTCCGACTGGTATTTTCTGCTTTTGCAATAGAATGATTTTTGCTTTGTCGGCCTGCCCACACACTGCGTCACCCGATAGACCTCCGAGGCTCTCAGCACCTTGTCAGAGCTCTAGCTTCAGCTGGGTTCTGCAAGGTCTTAGTTAGGGATCTCAGCTTCTGCTGGGCTAAGGGTAGTGTGCACTGTCCTGTAGGCTCAAGCATTGAACGTTTGGTTCTATTTTTCTGTTTCCAAAGGGCTTGAAGCTGACGTACTGATGCCAGATCCTGAATTTTAGGAGTATGAAATGTAGAAGTACTCCTATGCCTAATGCTGCACACGCAGGATCAGTTCGTTATTCTCCCACGAGTACAATCCTGTTCCAGAAAAAGGAATCTTAATCCAGTAAATACAGAAGTACAACTTCCCGTTTTTGGAGTGAAAAGTAAAACTGGCACAGCTTTAAATCCTGCCACCGAACACTTCTGACATGGCCATCTGTTGCCTGTGGGCGAATCGGTAGCCCATTGCAATTCAATCTCATTCTCAGGTCCAGCACCAGGACGTGCAGATAGATGTCCTCTCACCTCCCAGATATGCTCCTAGCATCCCTATTACAGCACTGCAATGCCAGCCAGCCATTTAATCTGGGCACAACTGCTGTTCATGAAATTTGGGATAGTAATAATCATCTCTTACTGCGTGGCTCCAGAAAAGTTTTGCCGGAAAATGCTCACACACAGAAAATAAATGTTTGCATTAGACTAGTAGTGTGCCAAGGAGGACGGCAGGACTCGCAAGATTATCTGCAGCATGGAATGTAAAATGGATTTGCAGGAAGGACGGATAACCCCAAAGGACATAGACATCTTCCAGATGAAAGTATCTTTTATTATCAGCACCTTTTATCGTTGCTCTACAAATTGTATCTGTTGTGCACTTTTAAAAGTACATAGAGGGTGAGCGTTTGCATTTGACAAGCTTTTCATGTGTATGCAGCATGGGCAGAGATGCTGCGCAGAAGCTGCTCTTCAGCAGAAAATGGGAAACATGAATTTGCCTTTCTATAAAGAAAGGCTTTTATCAAAACACACTTTATTTCTTCTTGTGTGACATGTAGGGTTACTATTTTCCATATTTAAGTTTTGACAGAAAAGTAATTAGTGGCAACTGCACCTTAGAGAATAAAGATGCTGAGTATGTGTTTTATCCCCTTATATTTTTGTGATCTTACTGTCTTATTGGAGTAATAAATTATTATGGGAATGCATGCATTTTCTTGGCCAATTATTAGTTTGATTTCTACTTAACAATTTTCTAATCTTGTATTTTACTTTCACAAACTGATAAACAAATTCTTTCATTTAAAATACATGCAGAGTACCTACCACATGCTGTTAATCAGCTTGCTGAAAGGACTCAGGCCCTGTGAAGGTTACTCTGGCCAAAAATTCACCCTCAAGTCTTCAACTGATGAACATGTAACCAAAGTGATGCAGTAAAATTGTCTGAATTTGAGAAGAGGCCGGGGCCAAATCACAGGGCTTAAGAAGCCCAAGGGCAGGTAACTCTTGCCGCTTACACTTGTGATGTGAACCATGGCTAGAAACACAAATAGAGTTGAATGAGCCTGTGGTTCTGACATTGTGCTGTGCTGTGACATCTGTCAGCCCCATTTTTTCAGGTTTCTTCATCAGTGTAGTGGAAACGATAGAGATACTTGCCTTCTGTCATATACAAGCAGGCTATGAGGACTTCTGAAAGGCATTCACATACTATCTACCCTTTTCTCCACATGTCCTGCACCCTCCAGTCCACTGCAGCACCTTCTTTTGCCCTCATCAGTTACAGTCCCCAACAAATATCGTCTCCCAGACTGCATCCGCGTTTGGGAGGAACTTCATCTAAAAGTCTAAGATCTCTCCCTGTTACTCTTTGAAAGTCATTTTAGGGTTCCCTTTTGCTGTTATGCCTTCAACCCCCTTAGCAGAGAGGCATGATGATTCACTCTCTGACCACATCCATGAAGTATATACTTCACGGGGGAGGAAGAGGCTTTTGCACTATATTCATAAAGTCCTATTTTTTGTCAATAAGCATTATAGTAAGTAATAAGGACTATCCACTACTGCAAACAGGGGATAAAAATGTAGTTTCTATCTTAAGGAAAAAATAGATGGTATCTTTTATGAGTGCAACCACTGAAGCTGGCAGGTTTCACTACTTCAGTTTAGATCATTCATGTCTTTAAAGGAAATAAGTTGAACTATTGAATATATTGAACCACGAGTAAATTTAAACTATTGAAATAGCAGCAGCCAACAGGCAGCTCCACCCAAAACAGAGGTGAGAGGTGTTGCAGAGTCGCTCTGGGGAAAGAACACCTAAAGGCAATGATTCTCATGGAAGAGCCAAGTCGGAGCTCGAGGACAGAGGCAGGCTTTGATCTGAAGGCAGCCTGGCTTTGGCAGCACTACGAAAGGGTTAAGTTTCTGCACCACAGTGACTACCCCTGCCAGGTGATCTGGATTAAAACCACAGTATTGACGTATGGAGCAGGAAGAACGAGCTGGAGGCAGGGAGGGGAGGTATTTCTCTTAGATGATACTGCCACAAAAACTCAATGTTGATCTGAGGAAGGAGTCTGAAGAGCTTTGGTGTATCATCCTGGAAGAGTCTGAGAGGGGCAGGAGGGGGACAACACCTGCCTTGGGGTAAGAGGCTCTCTGGTTGTTCAAGTCTTCCTTTGCTCAAGGAAGCTCGCTTTCTAAATTGTTGTAAGTAATCGAAAATGGCATCCAAAGTGCCTGGTTCCATTAATAATTGCTCCTTCTAACTATTCAAGACCCAAAGATTTCATCAAGATGCTTAACAAGTCAAACAGCAGTCGCAACTCCCAAGCCTGCAGTCATCAAAGACCTCTTGCCTCATGACTTTTTAAAATCATTCCTGTCATGAAAACACGGACAGCCTGTACTCTACAGTGAAGGACAGAGTCTCATTTCCAGCCTCAGCTAGCAAATTTGTAAACATGGGAGACCAGAACCTTTGCAAGGACGCTCAGTTAGCTTATTCTGCTCTGCTGCCAGTGCGGTGTTGGAATAAATAAACCACTCACCTATTGCTCAACAGTACCAAAAATACTTTGGAAAGAAAGAGGGACTGAAGCTTTATATACTTACACAAACAGTGAAAACAAGATAATGAGCTTTAAAAAGTGGCCCACACCTCTGTAATACTGCAAGCAATGTGGAGTGGGCACTCCCTTTCTGTTTTCCCTTGAAGCGCATCCTTCTGTTAAAACGTTTTTTTTTTTTTAATGTGCGATCCAAAGGCAAAGCAGCTCCTCTGGTTTTAGTCTCTAGTTCATATGACAAGATTGTCCCTTCTGAACACCTCTGGTGATAGGGAGCCCTTGATGAAATGAGCTACTGACTGAAACATCCTTTTCCTGCTCCTGTGGGGTGGTTTGACTGCAAAAGGTTTGCATGCACAGCCAGAGCACTGCTGGGACTGTGGATTCTCACTTTGTTCTCCTCCTCTCTCCCCCAGGCTGATTCTGTGAAGTACTGAGCCCTCCTGGAACCAATGGGAGTTTAAAAACTGCTCAACATCCTTCCAGCTTTGGCTACCTCATAATATAGCCATTAATGTATGTAGAACCTATTTTTAGAATCTGTAACACGTTTTCTGGGTAAAAAACTGCTTGAAAGACCCCTTCCTCTCCCTCAGAGTTGACATTGAATTTGATTTAATAGAAAAGCCTGAAATTCTTTCCATTAAAAAGTGTATTATAAATGCTCAAGGAGCTGTAACTGCAGCTGAAAGCTAGGTATATTCCTGCCAAAGGGTAAACTAGCTTCATCTAATAGGAGAATATTTCTAGTGGAACAATTTACCCTTTATGAGCCTTTTTCCTGGAGACAACATAGAAAGTATATCTTTACTATGCTTCCAGCAGAGCAAAATAAATTAAATATACCACAGGTTACTAAAAAGCCATTGGCATAAAAATATGCAAGGCAAAATTCGTCTGCGTTTACAGACTCGTAGCCTAGTGCTATCAGCCAGTTGGGCAATAAAAGGCCCACACTACTGGCCTTCAGTACGGTTTGTAGTGATCGTTTGTACGGCCTAACACTGCAAATTTGTATTGCACATTGAAACTGAAAGCCCTAAAGTGTTTTCAAAATAAAAGACGAACATTATTATTCTGAGTCTGCATAAGGGGAGACAGAACCACAGAGCAGAGAAAGCAGCTTGCCTAGAACTGCAGAAAGAGGTTGTTCTAAAGGTTGAAATATTTGTAGCACTTGACACATGGACTTGTATACAACCCTTAGAGAACATACCGTTTTGCAGGGGAAAATAAAAATCACATTGCATACATCCATTAGAGTCGTAAATGTACAACAGAGCCCTTTGCACGTGCTAAGAAATATTAGCTTCTATTTTTTTTAAGGGCGAAGCTGCTCTAATATTCTTCCATTTTTTTCCACATTATTGTGAAGAAAAATCACTCAGTTTAAAAATGGTAGGCAGAGGATAATAACTTCAAGTTGGGCATTTTTTTGCTACTGTTGCTAGTAATTGGAACAAATTCTTCCTTTGCTCTCACCACACTACACCAGGATAAGAAATTGGCCTTGTTTTGGACACTGAAAACTCTGTCTGTGTCCTGACCAGTGGTAACTCTCCCTTAAAACATACGAGCGGTCCAGCTGACCTGCAGCAGACTGCTCATGCTCTTAAAATTAAGGGCACGCCAAGTGCATAGCTATGCGAATACGGAGCCCTTCAACATCGGCTCAAGGCAAGGAGAAGTTCTCAATGAAAGAAATACATAAGANAGTCTGCATAAGGGGAGACAGAACCACAGAGCAGAGAAAGCAGCTTGCCTAGAACTGCAGAAAGAGGTTGTTCTAAAGGTTGAAATATTTGTAGCACTTGACACATGGACTTGTATACAACCCTTAGAGAACATACCGTTTTGCAGGGGAAAATAAAAATCACATTGCATACATCCATTAGAGTCGTAAATGTACAACAGAGCCCTTTGCACGTGCTAAGAAATATTAGCTTCTATTTTTTTTAAGGGCGAAGCTGCTCTAATATTCTTCCATTTTTTTCCACATTATTGTGAAGAAAAATCACTCAGTTTAAAAATGGTAGGCAGAGGATAATAACTTCAAGTTGGGCATTTTTTTGCTACTGTTGCTAGTAATTGGAACAAATTCTTCCTTTGCTCTCACCACACTACACCAGGATAAGAAATTGGCCTTGTTTTGGACACTGAAAACTCTGTCTGTGTCCTGACCAGTGGTAACTCTCCCTTAAAACATACGAGCGGTCCAGCTGACCTGCAGCAGACTGCTCATGCTCTTAAAATTAAGGGCACGCCAAGTGCATAGCTATGCGAATACGGAGCCCTTCAACATCGGCTCAAGGCAAGGAGAAGTTCTCAATGAAATAAATACATAAGGGAGTCACAGCAACAGGAATGCTGAGTATGAAAGACATGCAGGATTGGACCCTGAGCCTGATGAACAAGTATTACTGAATTGCATTCATTCACATAGCAGCATCCGTAAGATACAGCTCATCAGTGTTTGCTGCTTCAAATACTTCAAGTCAAAACAAGCGTGAGTGCCTTGATGTGTCTACACAGCATAATTAGAGATGTAAACAATGACTGCCATTGCAGAAACTACAGCAATATGCTAAGTAATTACCTGAGTTATTTCAGTCTGGCTATATTCTGCATCATTAGTATAATTATGGGAATTAAATTCAAGCCCATCATACCTTTGGTAGTTCAGTTTGTGCACAACAACCCCATCCTCGATTTTTATGATGTTTCCTTGATTGTCAGGGTGGCCCATGCTCTCCCCTATTTTTTGTTATCTGAGCCACAAAGGAAAGACTCATTAACCAAAACAAGGTTAATTATACCTTCATCAGAATGGCTTCAGAAGGGATTCCTTCTGAAAAACAGCAGAATGGGCAGTCCATTCATTCTTTTCCCTTCTTCCTTGAAAAACAAAGTAAAAACATGCAATGAATGTCTCTATTTACATTTCAGAGTTCTTTTCATGCCTAATATGCCCGTGTGAATGTACCAAACACAAGTGAAGCGTGAATAATATGTGGCTATTTTTCTTTTTTTTCCCCTATATTGCTCAGCACTCTATTTTTCTAACTTTTCCCAAGAGCAAGAAGGAAACCATTTCCCTGCCCCCCTCCTCTTTGTTTCTTTTTCTTCTTATTCAGGATGCAGCTTGTAGTGAATCTGTTAGGACTATTGTGCTATATTCATCAGTTCTGCTTGGTGCAGCTCATGTGTGAATTGAGGCTCTTTTCTCTCTGAGAAAAGATATTTCCCTTTATAGTGTTCTAAGTCAATTACTGTGTTGGCCTTATGTATTTTTTCTCTTCCAGCAAGACATATGATAAGTATTTTCCCTAAAGCCCTTTTTATTATTTGTCATATTATAAAGACTGGAGTACCTTAAACATACATGGTTTGGTTCATGTATACTTAACACACACTGAAAAAGGTCATAAAAGGTAACATAGCACCTTCTTCTTATAAACGAAGGACAAGATCTGATGGACAACTCTTACGACTCTCGATATAAGGAGTTTAACAAAGAACCTACAACATTTTTGTGTTCGCATAGGACAGTGACAGTTTTTCCCTTAAACAAAGTCAGTCAGTTGCTTCAACCAAGGGTTGACTCTGAACTGAATGCACTGTGAAGCCTCAGAGGAACATGAAGAATAAAGCAAAAGATGTACAGTGGTTTTAGTAGAGATTGCTGGGAAAACAACCTCTACCCGTTTTAAAAACCTTTGGGCTTGATTGCGTAGATGCTCCAAGCAAAAAAAACCATCGGGTGTCAGCATTTATGATTTTTTTTGGTTTTTTTGGGAGAAGATGGGACGCAAAGCTAGTGGGAGTTGTCTGGCTCTTGTTCCCATACAATGCAAGTACAAAACTCATTGTATTCCCATGCTAATCCCTGGACACCAGCTTAAATTGCAAGTGCAGTCAGACCCAAATTAGATCAGCTAAAAAAGAAGCCTCTTGGTTTCAGCACACAATGTTGTCACTTCCCATAGGACAGAGCCAAGAAACACTGACATGGCGCACCGACCCAACTCGTCTTGTGGGAGAGAGAGGGTCTTTGCGGTCAATGATGTCAAAAGTACAAGTTCTCAATTTCTGCTGCAAGAGGAGTCTATGCAGCAGAAATTGCTGCAATATCCTACTACAAGATTACTGTAAATGCAATACATGCTTTCTTTAGACTTCCCCGGCACAGTTTTACCCCTAGCCATCACTACATGAGTCCAATGCAGTCTTTAGTCCAAGACCATCTCTTCTGCTGCTTCAGTGAAAATACAAATAGAAATTAATTGTATTAGAAGTTGGCAGTTGTGCATACAATTATCGGCTCCAGAAAACAACTGGAAATTAAAAAGTTCAAGGAGACCTCCCCTAGAAGGACCAGGTTTTAATGGGAATCGTTAAAAAGAATTTGACTTTAAAAAATTAAAGATGTAATACAATGAGTAAGCAAAGAATGACACAATACAGACTTCTTATGGAAAATGCATATTGTCTAAGTAGAACCAAAAATTAACAAAAGAAGAAATCTTAAATACCAAAAGATAAAAGAAAAAGGTGGCTGAAGAACTCTTGTAGGGAATTTACGAATGAGGGCTGAAAACCTTACTTAACTTCTACTCAGGGACTAACTGTCAAAGAGATTTTCACAACCTCTGTAGATGGGAGCTTCTGCATGAACAAGGGTTCGTTGCTGCAGGAACATCATCTTGGTGCTGGATGCTTCTTTTATATCAGACCCTGACAGTGCCATCACTAACATACAATGATTCAATTATATAAGGCAAAGAGACAGGATAATACAACCTTATCTTAATCTAAGTATGGTAAAAATTGCATGTACTGCCTGGTTTGGTTGATGAAGCTGCTTCTCTTTAGTTGTTGCCTGCAAAACAGTAAGGCTTGTTTTTCCTCTTCCACCACTTAGGTTTCTCAGTTGTCTTATTTCCCATTACTCTGACCCAAGCTGAGGTGACAAAAACTGCCTGGAACTGTTACTTGTAGCTGCTAAACTAGTACTTGTATTTTTTCTCCTCCCATCTTTAGTGAACATCCTATGTTAGTTCTTAAGTTACCTCACGGTAAGTACTGCACTTAGGCTGACTAAAAAAGTTAAGATTAAATGAGAGGTACATACAGTTAGCTAGGTGTTCCTTATCCAAACAAGAGATGCACATTCCACTACTAGGTACAATTTTCTTTGAATTGTATTTACTTTTAAAAACCTGTTTGACAGTGTATATTCCCGGTGTATGTTCTGTTTCAAAAAAAAAAAAAAAAACCCAAACGTAATGGTTCTGTGAGGATCTGTTTTCTTCACATTTCAATTGGTTTCTCATAGCATTTGTGATCAAAACCCCATAATGCTGCTTGTGCAGTGTACCTTCTGAACAAAAAGGTCTGGAATTCAAAGCGCTGTTAATATTGTAAGTATACTATTTGATCACAGGGTCCCAAATGCATAACAAGGTTTCTTAGCTGCTGCAAGAAATTCCTAATAATACAGCTTGCAGAACTGGATGGAAATACAGGGATAATAGTCCTTGTGAGGAGTAAAGGCTACAGGGGACGCTTTCTCCCTCAGCCCCAAGGATATCCCTCACAAGAACTGGAACTTTTTCTGCCTCTGAACACTTTGGGGTGACATAACTACACAAACGCAGCTTCATTGGCGCAAATCACTAGGGAGCTCTGATCGCTCCCAAGTACAACTATGTGTCAGCACAATTAAACACAGATGCCAGTTAAGCCCATGCAGAATTAAGCACAGAATCAGAGCTTTACTGCAAAATGCTACAATGGGAGCAGAATTTCAGTTTTCTTTTCCTTCCTAAAAGGAGTCACCAGGATCTAGAGAAGACAGAAGCATCTGCGTAGATGAAAAAGAGATGAGAGGCCTAGGGAAGACCTACAGGGAATAAGAAAACCGACGGTCTAAAGCTTCAAAAGCACAGCGGCTTTCTTGTCTTTTTAGCTGCAAAGAAAAATCGATGCTAGGGCCTTGTATCCTCCTATCCTGAAAGGAAACAAGAAACACAAAGGCAAAACAGCATAAATATCAGCCACCTGCCTGAGGGAAGCTGCCAGTCACATGCTTTCCAATAGGTGATGGACGGGCGCAAGCCTGTCCTTCTGGCAGGAGGAGCAGCGGCAAGCTTTTGTTCCTGCCTTGCTTCAACTCACAAATGCCACCTTCTTTTGAATAACAAGTCGAGAAACTCCTCTCTTTAGAGTAGCTTGGTTCCACCACACGCCAGAAAAATCCCTGCCTCCAAAGCAGTTAAGAACATAACTATTTTAAATATAGCCAGCCCCTTGANAAGACCTACAGGGAATAAGAAAACCGACGGTCTAAAGCTTCAAAAGCACAGCGGCTTTCTTGTCTTTTTAGCTGCAAAGAAAAATCGATGCTAGGGCCTTGTATCCTCCTATCCTGAAAGGAAACAAGAAACACAAAGGCAAAACAGCATAAATATCAGCCACCTGCCTGAGGGAAGCTGCCAGTCACATGCTTTCCAATAGGTGATGGACGGGCGCAAGCCTGTCCTTCTGGCAGGAGGAGCAGCGGCAAGCTTTTGTTCCTGCCTTGCTTCAACTCACAAATGCCACCTTCTTTTGAATAACAAGTCGAGAAACTCCTCTCNACACAAAGGCAAAACAGCATAAATATCAGCCACCTGCCTGAGGGAAGCTGCCAGTCACATGCTTTCCAATAGGTGATGGACGGGCGCAAGCCTGTCCTTCTGGCAGGAGGAGCAGCGGCAAGCTTTTGTTCCTGCCTTGCTTCAACTCACAAATGCCACCTTCTTTTGAATAAGAAGTCGAGAAACTCCTCTCTTTAGAGTAGCTTGGTTCCACCACACGCCAGAAAACTCCCTGCCTCCAAAGCAGTTAAGAACGTAACTATTTTAAATATAGCCAGCCCCTTGAACAGCAGCTGAGTAAAACAAGGGAAACTCGACTTCCTCTTCTGCACAGTCCTCATTTTAAAAAACGTGTGTGTGTGGTGGGGAGAGATTCAACTGCCTCCTAATTGTTCCCCGTCTTCCTGTCAAAAAGGTCTAGACCAAAATCCCAGGAAACTTCTCACTCCCTGTCTGAGGCAGGACTCGGGAGAACAATAGCTGGCTACAGTCAATGGTGCTGCAGCAGAGCCCTGTTAAAATACATGTTTGCATTGCTATCTTCTACTGAGAAGTGCCGGTATATAATACCAGCATATAACAGTTACAGTATAAAAGTATTAGTAAGTCTAAGTGCTGAAAATCACTGACTGATCTATCTGTGAGTTTCTCTGACCATTGCTAGCAAGAATTATCTCTTTAAAAAGAAAACCAGATGAATGGAATAAAAAGGTCTACAAAGAAATTTACCACACTACAATCCAAAACTATGGCACGGTGTGGTTTAAAACAGAAGAGCCATAATTTTTCATCTTGATTTCAGTTCCAAGGATTGGTGATGCCATAACATCAGAGATGGTGAAACAGCGGGGCCCTAGAGTCACTACTTTTCATATCATTCTCAACGCTATATCACAACCTTCAAAACTGATAAGCAGTTTCTTTTGGTGTAAGCCTAAAAGCTTATCCTGTAGTAGTTTTCCAAAGCTGTATTTGGTACTCAAATGAGTTGGCCTAAGTTTCCCAGAAAAAGCAACCCTTCTGCGCCGCCTGAAGCAATGACAAAGCTGTCCAGCATGGAAGGCAGAGCCTGAGTAGCTACTCCTTCACATGGTTGCCACTACCAGGCAAGAGACTCCAGCACATAACTGAGGGAAATAAATATTAGAATACACAACAGGCTATGTCCTTCTATGACTTTGCCATTGTGTCCAGCTTACTTCCCACCATTGTCAGCGTGAAACTATTAAAAATACATAATGCTTTCCAGGTCGCTTCAATACATGTGATAAGATCTCCCCTAGAAAGGTCTTCCTCTTCAAATCCTGCTCAGATTTCCTCTGATAGCAGGGGACATTAAAAAAAGTAGTAGATTTGAGGCTGACTTCTTTGAGAAGAAGGTAAAGTGTCATCTCTTATTTTTCTCCTGCATTACTGACACTCATTTGAGTCTCCCACTCAGCACTGGGATCATCCAAGATATCAGCTGTTCCCACTGATTCGGAAACTTGAAAAAACAATTCTGAAAACAGTGAACAAGACTGGAGACACAAATCCTATTTGTCTGGCTTTAAGGCAGAACCACATATTGAATCAGTCCTTCTTTCTGCAAGAAAGCATGAAGCATAGATGTGGTTGTATAAGCATCAGAGGCTTACTTGGGGAGATCCAGTCAGATCACAGCATATCAGATAAATTAAGAGGCGAAGCAGAGCACAACATCCTCTGTCCTGTTGAGAACTGGGAGGTTTGATGACCAAACTGTCTCAAAATCAGACTGCTTACTAGAAGCATCTCTGCATATGAATGTCTGGTGCCTTCCCACAGGCGCTCAAGCTTGGCCAAGTCACACAGCCTAAAAATGTCAAGATCACCAAGGAAATTCTGTGAAAAAACAGGAATAAACCCCTTATTGTCCTATCACTACAAGGCTTCCTTTCTTCCTTTGTTACAGTAATTCATTTTGTACAGGTTTAACAAGCTAAATCTTAAAGTTCTTCCTAAAACAGATTTGGATCCAAGCTGCCCTGCATACTAGCTAGCATAACCGAGGTCAGAATTCAGACTTTCATTCTTCATTCGTTTCCAGGCAGCCCTCCTGTTCCTTCAAAATAAAGTGTAGATGCTAGTTACAGAATTAAGAGCTCCTCTCTACGTGAGTAATTGGAAGTGCATTTTTTTGCTGTACTTTTTGCCTTATTAATAGCACCATGGTATTTCTGGAAACTAATGGTGGTTTTAACAACTAATGATCATTTCAGAAATAGAAGTAACACTTTGCTTTGCTTTCCCTAATTAGATTCAAGAAACACAGTGTGCAATAGAAACTCCTGTTATGCATCTCAGTCTCCCATGGAGATCATTACCAGGGTGCAGGCGTTTAACAGAAGCACCATCACCACCTTTCTGTTCCCAAGGAGAGGAAAGACCGCTGGAAGGAATTCATCACAGTTATTAGGCCACAGCTTTCTTGTGCTCATAAAGGATCACTGAGCTCTTACCTCCTTAAAGAAATGGTCTTCAGAAAGCTCACGTGCTTGATTCTGCGCCTGGGAGGAAAACTCTGAGGAACAACCCCTGACTTCAGTGCTGGCTGGGGGCTGCCTGGCCATGGAGCAGTGCTGCTCAGAAGGACCTGGGGGTGGTGGTGAGCAGTGACCTGGGCACCAGCCACAGCCTGCCTGGCAGCCAGGAAGACCAGCAGCATCCTGGGCTGGGCTAGCAGCATCCTGGACAGAAGATCAAGGGCAACGATTATTTCCTTTTACTTGGCATTCATGAGACTGCACCTGGAATATGGCATCCAGTTCTGGCCCCAGGACCGTCGTGTAGAACAAGTCCAGGGGAGGCCCAGGGGCTGGCACACGGTTCTGTAGGAGATGCTGAGGGACGAAGGCTTGTTCCGCCTTGAGAAGGAACAGCTTTGGGGACCTGACAGCAGACATCCAGCACCTTTGAGAAGAGAAAAGAAGGGAGATGTACAGCAGAGAGACAATGGCCACAAATTGAAACAGCGAAAGAATGGGGAAAACTCCTCGTTGGGGCAGTCAGGCAGTGGCTCAGGTTGCTGAAAGAGGTTGTGCAACTTTGGTCCTTGGAGGATTTCAGGACCCGACTGGATAAAGTCCTGAGCAACCTGGTCTGATGTCATTGCTAATCCTGCTTTGGGCAGGAGGTTGGAATGGAGACCTCCTGTGGCCCCTTCTAACCTAAATGGTTTTATAAAAAAATTACAAAACAATAGAAGTTTCAAGATATCTACACAAACAAGTAAAAAAAAATCCACATCTTATCACAGTAGAATTGCAAATTTTTAGGAAGCAGGAATTTTCAGATGTAATGTATAAAACCAAAATCAGTCCCCCCCGCACTTCCTCAACAACATGCAATATTGAGCCATTATACTAAAATTTTCTCCAGATATCATTATCTGACACTTAAACTTTGTCCTGACAAGTCACTTCAGAGATTAACGCATTTGGGATTCAGAAGAAAGAAATTCTTCCCTTTCTTCTGGCAGGTAATCATAGCAAAGCAAAGAAGGGAGTGTATTATTAAAGCTTAACTGCTGTTGAAGTTTTCGAAATAAAACTTTTGCCTCTTTCTTCCAAGAAAATCCCTGCTCCCCTGCTCTACAAACATTCAATGAGACTAAATCCACTAGTGTCATCGAGGGAGATTCTTACCCTGTTTACACTGGCTAAAGTCTGAACAACTCCCCAAGAAAGAAATTCCTCTTCATCTACACCACGGGGACTGAGAAATGCATGCCCGGCTGAATCTTAGCATAAAGGGCTGCACTAGAAAAAAACCAGTCAAGCTAGGTGTTGCTTAAGAAGAATTAAAAGGCATCAAAAGCAAGCAGTTAGTGCGTATCACTCTTTTTTGGCACAGGTAGGAACCTGTATAACACTCTCAGCTCCTAAATTTATGTGCCACGTAAGCTGGCCAAAGAGACCTGTGCAACCTAGCAGGGAAGGCTGCTCTCCACCATCTGCACAAGGACTTCTAAAGTCTTCTGAGCTGTACAGGAATATGTATGAAATGTCCAGAGTGCTTACTGCATGTCCCATCAAAGGGCCAGACAGGGTACTGCCTTCTCACAGAAACGAAAGGACTCTGACACTGCTTGCAGCTCATACTGTTGCATCAGCTCTTCTAACATCGAAAAACATGGGCCTAGCTTAATTCTTCATAATGACCTAGTTTGGCGATGTCCAACTTCAGAAAGATGTGCAGGACCAGGTTCCAGATAAAGAAGAGTTTTTAAGTAGATCCTGGGTGTATTATAGGTTATTGATCTGGAAAGACTGTCTATATGGCAACTTACAGGGTGAAGAGCAAGCTCTGTGCTGAAAACTTTGAAATGTTACACTCTGTTTTCAAATTAACTCCCATTCCTGCTTGGGTAATGCAAGTTTAAATACTCCTTCATATACATCTGTATTTTAAAAAGCATTCCAGAATGAACCCCCTCCACCTTGCAAGAAAAATGCTTTGGGGAATTTGTAGGAGGATTAGAGCTTTAACAACAACATGCAGAATAAAATATTAAAAACATGTAATGCCTTTTCAGAAATCAGCCTTTCAAAAAGTGGCATTTTCTGTTGCAGTTCTGTGGTAGAAAGTCCTGCCCTTGAATCTTCTCTGCTTTGAAGTCTTAGCACTTTTGCAAAATAGGAAAAATTGAATCAGGAGCATAAGGACTGTAATTATACTCCATCATTCAAAATAAGGGGAAATAAAAAGCACATGCTTCCTTGAGTCTTAAAGCTGTGATGGTCATGACCATGAAGGAGACGGTAAAGCCTTGGGATAAAATTCCAGCTTTGCTGAAGTTGACAGGGGCTCTACCATAAGATTGCACACTTAGGATTTCACTCCAACATCTTGAATCTGACCTTGTGCTGTTGTAGGTCTTGTTTCAACGTTGGCGTGCAATGAATGATGCACAACTCCTACATTTCAAAGAGAAAAACCCTGCGTACAAAATTCTTCTTTTCCTCTGCCTCACTCATACGAAAATAAGCATTCAAGTCTTTAGTTAAGGAAATAATACAGGAATTTTCAATGAACAGAAAATAATTTTTTGTATGTTCAAGAAGAACAAATTTCAATTGTAAGTAATATTTAGCTGCCTGTAATTACAAGAAGTTTACAAAGCTTTTCCTTGCAAAACACAAGGGATAATTAAATTTTTTCCTTCAGAGCAAATAATATGTCATTCACTATAACCAAAGTTATAAATGGGGCTAATGAAGAATTTTATTTTGTGTATGGACTGCATTCTTTTCAGGAGGGTGCTGTTTGTCGCCAACATAACGCTCTAGACAGGGAAAGATGTTCCAGAAAAAGATCTAGTGTTTATAATAGGGAAGAAGGGCAATGATCATGAACAATTGTGTAAAAGATTAAAAATAGTATTTTTACATTGTATGTACATCCTAGCAAATGTAAGAAGGAACTATTAGCATCCAAAGCATTTAATTCTTCCCTTTCTTTTAACATTTCCAGTTTGAATTTTGGGGGTTCCTAATAACAATCAGTGGCAGAAAGAAAAATAAGGAGTAACATTTAAAAAGAGAAATCCCATTGCTCAGTTCTGCTTGTCTGCAAAAATCCTATTGCACGCAAAGGAAGACAAAAAAGAAAGTGACCGTTTCTCTTGTCATAGTAGGAAGCAGGAGAAAACCTATGGTGTATTTGCTGGCAACCCCTTGCATATTGTGCCAAAGCATGATGTAATAGCAGTTCTGAACTGCATTCAGGAGCAATTTCACCTTCACTATGCTTGAAGTGAAAACTTGCATGAACAGTGCCTCATCACAACATATTGTCGTCTTGCCCATGCAGCATCAGGTGTCATGCTGTATAGGCACGCCTAATGATACACTAAAGATCAGTGATACAGGTCAGACATGATAAGTATTTACCACTTGGTTCAAAAGGAAGCACATTTTAACGCTACTGCTATCCAGTCTTATCACATATATTTTGTTAAGCACTCATACCTTTCTTGCAAATTATGTTTTGCATCATGCCCGTAACCCTGTAATTCTGGTTGAATCAGATCATATACCACGGATTGTTACCAAGACCTGCCCGGAAGTCATACAGTTTTGGAAAAGCTTTTTTAGAAGTCTCTCAGGTCATTCCTTCTTATCTCTCATCACTTCTGGTACAGGACTATAGCAACAACCCAAGAGCACCTGTTAATATGCTACATTCCACTTGGCACACAATTTACGTACCCTTGCAATAGGCAATATTATGTTGTTATGTTTGATTGTGCCTTGAGTAAACCTCAGCAAAGTATTACAAACATTTCAATTTTAGATTTATTCTCAAAGACATTCTCCTTGGCTAGTTCTCATGCCCATAATTTATCTTCATTTTAATCTACTTTCAAGGATTAAACCTCAAATGCCCTTGCTGTACCCAAAGAGAATTAAACGTACTGGAAATGCTAAAGCCTGTAATATGATTGTCTTCTCTTCTGCCATGTTTATGGTCATTCCCTGTCCTGTGATACGTGAAGGAGTCATTCCCTTGAAAGCCAAGATCGGACAGTATAGAAGGAAACAGTTTGTGTTAAACTATTGCTATGCTTTAAATGACACAAGACTCTTACGGTCATTGACTGTGAGTAACAAAGTAGTCATTTCAGTGGCAGTAAGTCCTATTTTTGGACTATGTTAACTCCTCCGAGGTCATTTGGAGTAATAAATGAAGTAAGATCTTTCTTTGACATCTATTCCTCCTCAAAAAGAGATCAAATTATTTCATACAAGCACAATATTATTACAGCATGTTGCTCTGGATCACCTAATGCTTCCAGACTCATGCTGACCTCTCCCTTTGCTGCTCTCATCCCCTCAGAAGCAAACGGATCAAAAAGCTTGGATGCAAGATCTCCCATTACGTAGAATACATTCACATATTCTTAAAGCTGGTATCTGACAAAGAGTCAGAACTCAAGAACTTCAATAATTTACTGTAGTTCAAAATTAAATAGTCCTTATACAATGCAGCAGCAGAAAAACATCGTCCAAAATAAGTTAGGGAAGAACAGTATCTACTGCATACTCCATGTTGTAATTTTCATAAAGATCATGAGGCTTCATTATTTGTCTTACTGAAGGTTTAGACATTCTAGAAAAAGATAATAATAAAAACAATAGGGCCTAAAGAAAGAAAGGAAAGAAAGTTCTTTAAACAAAACCCCCGCTTACGCATGCTCTTTCTTCATCTTTCTGATATCGCTGGATTTTGGCTTATGTGCTTTTTAAATCCTGCCTGAAGAAAACACTTTCCTAATTGGGGCCTAAATAGTTCAGAAGGCAAAACTGAGGGCTAAAACACAACAGGATCATCAGCATTTTGTAGTTAAGGAAACAAAAGAAAAGGAGAGGAGAGCAGTGAGGCTGAAGGTGCTCTGGAGCCCCAAAGCCCTCTTGGTGTCACCTTGGACCTCCACTGTGGTGAGCCCCCTGCAAATACAACTNAAGGCAAAACTGAGGGCTAAAACACAACAGGATCATCAGCATTTTGTAGTTAAGGAAACAAAAGAAAAGGAGAGGAGAGCAGTGAGGCTGAAGGTGCTCTGGAGCCCCAAAGCCCTCTTGGTGTCACCTTGGACCTCCACTGTGGTAAGCCCCCTGCAAATACAACTAGGAACGGTAATTTTAGATCACTGGAACAGGAGAGCTTTTCTTCACCCCAAGTATTGACTCTAGTCAGCTTATCTGTCCTTCTTAACTTAGTCATAAATGCTGAAGTGGAAGATGACATCTGATTCACTTCATCGTAATTGATTGCGATTTCATAAAAGTGTTGTTATGTTATTGATTCATACAGAAGGAAATCAAAATAGATAAATAATAGTTAACAATTACACATATACTAACTGTAATCATGCTATGTACTTGTAAACCCCTTCATTCAAGGAATTACACCACAACTGATTAAATATGATGGAAGATACGTGGAAAGCATATGTAATAATGTATTTGAGCAGCGACAAGTATCCCTACTTGCTAAGTAGTTCAATGGACATGGACAGACACTCTAAAAGGTTAATTCATAATAAAACACCAAACTACGATCAGGGAGATACACCTCTAATTCTCCCCAACAACAGCAGTTTCTCCTGAAACTCTTAACAAGTCTCTTCTAATCAGCTTTATCTGTGAAATGATTTCCTCTAGTCTAAGAAACTCCAGTATTTCAGTAACTTTCCTTAGTTTGTGTCAGTGCTATAGGCTCTTCACTGGTTTAGCAAAGAGACCAAGCCTGAATGCCTTGATACAGATCAGGAATTTGAATGTGATATTCTAAACTTCAGGATGCTTTGTCGGGGTGCGAATGACCAGTTTGACTATAGGACTTTGATAATTCTCTTCGTAATCAACATTCTCACCCCAATAACAGATTTCCACTTCTAACATTTCAGAAGCATGGATAGTCAGAAACCACTCTCCAGTTCAATTCCTCCAGATGCAGGCAGTATTTCGCTTGGTGTCTTTACAACCCACAACACCATGAAGTATGCATTTAGGTTTGCTAAACCAAAACACCCCAGAAAATGGCATATTTAGGACCCCACAAATACAGCTCCCTTCAGCTGCCTGCAGAGCAAAGCCCGGTTTAGTACATTATGGTCCTTTCTTGCCCACACACGGCAGCTTCTTAACGTCTGGGTCATCCTGATGAAAAATCCTTGTAAGACCAATCCAGACTGCAGACTGGAGCAAGTAAAAGAAGAAAGCCTTGGGTTTGTAAAAAAAAGCCAACCAAGCAGGTGGTTTCACCTTTCTGGTTGCATAGCATGGCCCCACAAGCAATTGCTCTGGCTCCTGTTTGGAAGAGGAGGGCAGCAGAAACAAACCACGCTCTAATTAGTTTAGCTGGTCCTGTATTCTAGTTTCATTTTAGTCAGCAGCAAATCTCACATTTATTTTATCAGATCTTAAGTTTATACATGTTTGCTTCTGTTTGTCACTTCAAAAGCTCAGTTTGTCATAACTGGTTCCTACTCTGAGTTTCCCCTTAAGCACTTCAAATGCTCTCTCTGTCTAGACACTACTTCTACATATCAGGTCAGAATTATTTTCTCGGTTGTGTTCAGCTCTGGGCAATAACTCGCTCCTGTGTGGTAAATGCTACAAAGACCTTCCCCTTTAAAAACTGAAAGGAGGATAAAAGCAGTATTTTCTTCACATAGAAGTAGTTCTCCCCTCCCTTTGTGCGCCCAAAGAAAAATGTTTTAAAATAAGTTTTCATTGAAACTCTTCCCACTTTCATTTGCCTATGTTTTCATTTTGACATGTGTTACAAAAAGGAGCAGAAAAACAAGTTTCTGTATATCGTTTGTTGCTTTGAAACCCATCAAAAGTGTTTTTCTTCTCAAATTCATATCCAAAATGTTTACCAGGAAAAGAAAGTAAAGAGTAATAGAAAGCAATACCAGCGTCTCTTCTCTCCACTAGGAATAAAAAAAAAAAAAAAAAAAA
>VZSC01010554.1:7337-17954 GCA_013398225.1 Steatornis caripensis | reverse complement strand
GGAAAAAAAAAAAAAAAAAAAAAGAGGAAATTATGGTCTCTCTGCATACACACACACTGACTCTTTTATTGTCTCCATTAGAAATCTAGGACATATAAGAGCATTTTACTACTGTATTCATTTCCCTTCATGATTTTATTCACATCTGCAGAAAATGAAGTCTATTTTCAGTCACACCCCGTAAGAGCATAAGCATTTTAAGAGCTCGTTCAGCAGCACACCTTATCAGAAGTTGCTCCTGTTCATAGCAGTCAGACACGGCACTCCTAGGCACAGCACAACCCTGCTCCTTAAACAGCTCCATAAAGAAAGAGAGATTCAACTTTGCCCATTGCTTTTTTGATAAAATTAACTGAAGGGTTGAAATTTCAAGAGTTGGTATGTGTTCAGCCAAGACTAATGGGAAACTTCTGCCTTCAGCAGCAAGGAGGTAACTCCACCCTCGCTGAGTGTGATAGCTGCTGACATCAGAAAGGAGCCTGAAACACCTTCAAAGTCAGGCTCAGCCTTTACTTCACAGATGCAAATCCAGAGGAACACCATGTATCCCTGGAATTGCATTAATGTCCCATGTTGGATGATGGGATTCGGTCTACGAACATCAATAAAGCTGTTCACAAATTGAATCTTGGTTACTGGGGACAATGGAGGTATTTGAGTACACCAGGAGTTCAGCACAGAACCAACCTGGGCATGCTTAAACATAATGAACGCCTCTGTGAGGAGGAGAGGAAAAGGAAATTCTTCACATGTATAAAAGTAGATGTTTATCACTTGAAAAAGGTTCTTTTAAGGACACTCCGTAAGGACAGGTTTGGGATTTTTTTTGATAGCTTCTATGTCACTTCCTTCTTGTCTAGCAAAATATGAATCGATGCTTTTTGACAAACTCATACTCGCAACTCAGATAATTCCCAGCCAGCCATCACATGCCATACAATTTAAAACAGCATAAACATAAAACAATGTGGAAAGTTTGGAGTTTTTAAGAACAGCCTTTCACAATTTCAGCTTGAACTTGCTGCCACCAAAGACAGTTGGTGCTCTGGGGCTTGCAACACTGGCAGACTTAGCTTTCAGCTCTGGACACTTGATGCAAAAAGAGCTTATTTTCAGGTCAGTTCTTCTGAAAGTCTAAGTCTAATGGTAGATGACACTACCACTATACTACCGTGTGAAGACCATTTGCAGTTATAAGTTTAAGCTATTTTTTAATAGCGAATACTGGACAATATATGCACTGGGCTTGCTGGTGTATACATTTGGGAACTGGAACGAGGAAGAAAGATAAGAAAGGTCTCTTTGTACTGCTTGATATTGGCCTGCTTNTATAAGTTTAAGCTATTTTTTAATAGCGAATACTGGACAATATATGCACTGGGCTTGCTGGTGTATACATTTGGGAACTGGAACGAGGAAGAAAGATAAGAAAGGTCTCTTTGTACTGCTTGATACTGGCCTGCTTCTTTTGGGGAGTTTTGCAAACTGCAGAACTGCAGAACTGCAGACCCCATCAACAGCAAACCTGACCTTGTTGAACTTAATAATGCAAGGGAGTATCAGAGCTTACAAAGTAGGAAAGAGAAGACTCCTAGAATACAAGACATGGAAGGTTAACACAAGCTAGTGAAAAGGCATTTTTGGTACCTGAACATTCACCTACACTTTTGTTGCAAACATGAATGGGACAGCTTAGTTGTAGGATGCAAGAGGAAGACCATCAAAATGTCTTCTTTGAAAACTTTACTAACTGCAAAGCATTTATTCTAATACATTCAGCACATCCTTCTAAGACCTGTTATCCATCTGCAGTAAGTTCTTATCGCTACTTTAAAACCAAAAGAGTCTCTGTGAAGGCCATGGATACCTGAAGCAATGGAGAGTGACTAAGCTGCTGATACAGAAGGGCCCACCGAAAAAATCTTCTCATGTTCAAGCTGATGTTCTTGGGCACCTGCAACTTTCATCACTGCTGAATGTGATCAGTCCTAACACTGTAAGGAAAGCTGGGGACATCTCTGGGCAGAAACTTATTGACCTGAGTTGGAATGGGTTTAAGGTCCCCTGCCAACAAGACGGTGAGATAAAAAATGGCTAGTACCTTGTTGGCAGCCTGGGCCACGTCTGCAGTTGTGCAGATCACACAGCAGCAGGCATTAATAGTCCAGTCTGCCACTGCTCGCTCCCTTACCTTAGCTCTGCTTGTCTCCTGGAATGCTTTAAAAGGTGACATCCTGAAAGGCCAAATGGCATAGAGGAGAATTGGGCAGTTTGGGGCACATCAGAAACCCCTGGTGGGATGTAGCAGGGAAGGGAGGAAAGGAGCAGTGAGAGACACATACACCCCCCCCACACACACCCCTAGTAAGAGCAGAGAGGAGGAGGCTGTGGTACAGCAAAGGGCAGCACTCACAGCCCCTGCCAGGCAGCTGCGGGGCACATACTCTTTAAAGGAGGATGGTAAGACACACAGAAATTTTGTAGTCACAGGAAGTACTGCAATGCAAAAATCCTCCCAAGTGCCATGAAATACAGCCTATGGGAGCAATAAAGCGTGTAACCTTGTAGTTCAAATGCAAAACCAAGTTATGCCAGTTCTTAGTAGGTGACCTCTCAGATGTGTGTACGCATGCATAACAAGATGAGACAGTTGTGTGCAAAGGAAGAGCCAGCACCAGTGACTGGATATAAAATGACAAGCCTTTTTGAAATAATGCGTTTGTTTCAGATAAGGTTTAGATTAACAGGCTTTTAGGGTAAGCCGTTGCAGTCCACCTAATTTCACAAAGGCCACAGAACTGTAGAGCTGGAAACCAAGGAATAAATCTGAATATGGTTCTAGATCAGTTTTGACAAAAACTTCCAGAAAACTCTTCTGAGGTGGCAACAGACACTGTGCGAAGACTTCCAGGCCTGTGTCAAGGCAGCTCTCGGGTCAGACCTCAGCTCCAAGAGCACGTGGATCATATTCTTAAGAGTTTCAGATCCTACTTAGAACCACCATCTGCACCTGGAGATTGACATCTGGAAAATACATGCATATATGCAACAGAGGAGAAGCACAATGTGCACCTTGAATTTCTCTCCAGGGGAAAAGAAAATATCAGGAGGCAAGAAAAATAAGAGATTCCATATGAAACAGGGAGGAAGCGGTTGCAATAAATGTATCAGCCCATGAACAGTTTGGGGGCAATAGAAGTGCAGTCATGAGCAAGATTCAAGGCGTGACAGAAAAAGTCAGAGAGATTAATTGTCAAGAAGAAAAACACCAGATGTGAAGTGCCAGCTCATGAAATCATGTGAGTTTTGCCACCAATTTCAGTGCAGCCAAGCCTTTGCTGCAGGTTTCTTTAGGGCAAGCTGTGGTAATTTCCTCGAGCTGCAAAGGGAAGTGTGGAATTTCCTCTCCCTCCCTCCCTTGAGACATTTTCAAGTTTACTGAATAAGGCACAATAAGGACTTTGCATATGCCAGGATAAATGACAGCCTTTGACTTCCCTGCATCTGCTGAAACAGTATTCACACCAGGGTTAACTTCGGCTTGGTAATCTCAGTGCACGTCTTGCTCATGTTGGCAGCCCCTCACAGAGTTTGTTCCTGCTGCAATGTATTGTCTGGAAATCTCAGGCCTCTGTTAAAGATCGATTTCCAAACACCTCTTATGTCAAATTCATTATGCTGCACCACAGTCTGGGACAGAAGACAAAGGCAGCACATGTCATTAGAATGACTAGATATTACAGAATACAGCAGAGGCATTAATATCAAGGACTGCTGCTCTTCCAAACCCAGGCCACGTTTACATTTACATGACGTGGAAACTCTCAAAACAGATGCTACAAAACCAAATAGATGCTACAAAAATAACTGTGCTCATTTCAAGCCCCAACTCCATGTATCTAGAATACGCAACACTCTCTCTGTGACTGCAAACTAAAGGAATCTTGTGGAAAAGGAAGCAGCGTCCATCGGTGTAGTCCCATTGCCCTTCTGAAACCGTCTTTGGTGCCGTGCCTCTTCACCTACAGCAGGTATCCCATTTCTCTTCTGAGCTGCATGCTTACTCTCTTTTGAGAAAGTCAGTCACTATTTTCTGTCTTCATATCTCCAACCCCAAAGGGTTGCCTTTCAAGACAGCCTGCAAAGTCCACAGGAAGCTTTCCTTCTGTCTCTGGGCTCAATTCCACTTTGGTCCTCCATGGTCTAAAATAGCCTTTCAGCTCTCCCCACGCAATGTAATCTCTTTAATAAACCTCCATCAGGAAAACATTTCTCGCATAACTCCCATGAAGCTTGCTGTACTGAGGCAGGAAAGGAAAGAGAAACTTTCACGTTTCACTTGAGATCCTACACTGGAGCCTCTGAAACAGCACTAGTGCCTGCACTGGCATTTGTCTTTGTTGTACTAGCTTTTCCTCTTCGCAGGTTTTACGTCGCCGCAGGGCTCTTTCCCTTCCCCTCCTCCTCTGGCTCGCAGCCAGCTTGCTCAGGTAATTACACTGTTATCACCCCTTGGGTCAAGAACCACAAGATGTCTCTCCAGCAGGTTCCACCAAAAGAAAGCCAAAAGAAACATGAATTGCACAGTCTTGCAACCAGCAGCCTTTGGCATATGGCCTCTGTCACAAGCCTCTGATCAGGCAGTAAAGATTATATCCTTTGCTGTGGGCTTGCTGCGGTGGTTCCTGTCTTGTGGACTCCCCCATGAGAGCCAGATACCAGTCTGTTGACATCCTCGTGATTCATTTATAAGCACATTCAAATCAATACAGTTAACATTCAGGTAGTATGAACTTGTGTAAAGAAGTTTACACAACATTCAGATTTTTGGTGAAACAAAATCTAGAAACAGATACTTGAGAACTAAACTCTGGAGAAACCTGGATTTCGTTATTTCTTCCTCCTTGGGTTCTTCTCTGCTTGGTTTCAAAACTCTTTCTTATTTCGTGGAAATAGTCTCACCCTTGACTCCTGCCCTCCAGCCTCATGGGTTTTTCTGTTTTTCAGAGCCAGCGTGGACCAGGGGAGGCAGACGTTTCCTCCTGCAGTCAAAGGGCCACTGTATTTTCAGTAGTGACTCAGCCCAAAAAGAGCCCCACGGGGTAGGGCTGGCAGCAACGGCTTTCGTAGTCGTGGCACTGTACAGCCACACTGGTTTTGAGCTGGCCTCTCCATAGAGAATGATCTGCAGGGGGGAAAAGTGCAGTGTCGCAGCCCCCAATTTTTAGTGTTTCTCCTCTTTTAACACCTTTAACTTCTGAGGACGCTTTGCCTGCAGCTCCACATTCAAGCCAAAAATCCTATGCTTTCTTCACATGAAAACCAACAATTATTCCTTGCTCCTGAATAGCTTGCAAGAGCCTTGAACATTGCTTTTCCAACACAGATCGATCACTATTTCCACAGGGGAGGAAAATAATAATTTATTAATTATTTAATACTATTATTAAATATTATTATGATGTGAAGTCTATGTTAATACTTTGACTTATAGTCAAAGATACCAAGCAACAAATAGCATCCAAAATTTTTCTAGGTAGAAATTAAATCTAAAAGAAATCTCTCATTCTGCCACCAGCTTCCTAACCGAGGCACATCCGCAAAAGCACAGAACTAGAAAGACTTCGCATGACCACTTTCATTAGTAAAATCTTATTATGAATTGTTACCTCATTCACAAAACACAGAATTAACTGTACCCTGTATCTCCTCAGAAGATCTGTGAATCGCTTGTTTGCACAATAGCAAGGGAGAGTAAGTGCTACGTTTGGGGCTGTTGCCTTGGCTGAACTTTTACACATGCTGATTTTTTACTTCTTTATTTAATTTGTTTGTTTGTTTGTTCAAAAACACTAACCTATGAGGAAAGGAGTTTGCTGGCTACCATTATACTACTTAGTGCAGTGTCTACAGAGCACCTTACAATGTTGGTAAATACAATGCTAGAGTAGCAGTAGCAATCTTGTAATTAAAAGAATCACAAGGGACAGCTATAATAAAACCTGGCACCACAGACCCCTGGATTAGCTGGGCTGAATTACTTCAGCTTATAAGGGCTTTGGAAAACACTGCAGAAAGAATTTTGAGACGTACTTCGTTTTAATTTCTCTACACATTGTCCAGAAGTCAACTAAATCACTGCTAACAGCTGCTGGAACACCCGTGTGATGCACAGTCAAGTTTTTTTTAACCTGATCACTTCAAACCTCTTCTGTGATTCTTTGGTGCTTGCCGTGTCTCTCATCTGGAGTTCATACAAGTTTCAAAGAATCCCAAGCCTCACTTGAGGCTTGCCGGTGAACAGAAACCATCATGCTCATGCTGCTCTTCTTTGGGAAACAGCTGTCAAGTTAAGAAAAATATTTTCTGTTCTTAAATATTTTTCTCTGCCCACTGTTTTCAGTTGACATCAGTAACTCAGTGTCAAGTAATTAGTCTAAAAGGTTCATCAGGATGCAGCAGTCACACTATAATTTTTAGGGAAAGAAAAAGAAATTAGAAAAGACCAGTGAGTATTACTGCTATGCAGTCAACAGCGGGGAGTCAGAGTGTCTGCTTCTTACCAGGAGGCTGAGATAATTGTATTGTGTGATCTTCCTGGCATCTGCCAGCTTGAAATAACAACCCAGAGCTGCTCCTGCACCCTTTCATGATCTCATGGGTTTAGCCGCCACGCAAGCTCTTGACTTGACTCATGTGGAAGAGGGTTAGTGCTAGTCTCCATCCTCTGCACTGACCGCAAAGCAAAGGGAAAATAACAAGGTCTGAATGCATCACTCATTAAAGAGTTCCAGGGGTTTCCTTTCACTTGAGATTGCAGTGCTCGGAGTTAAGTTTTATTGCTATCACGTCAACATGGGAAGCCTTTGGTCTGTGAAATCTTTCATCCTCTCAGCATTTCCCCTCCTGGATTTATGTCCTTCAGCCAAGCCAATCTTCCGAGTATTTCACAATGCTGCAATTATCACTGTCTCTTAGCATCAAAGCAAGAACACAGCCTGTGTAGGTAACCACAGGAAAGGCTCAGGAGAGGCAGGAGAGCCAAGTTTGGTGAGCAGTGCTGAGTGACATTACCTCCTGGAGGGCTTCAGCTGCCTTCCCAGCCTGTAGTAAACACATCTTCCCCTCTGGCAGAAAGGAGGAGTCATCAGTAAGCGTTACCTACTCCTGCTGCTATTTGTGAGCCTAATACAAACCTTGAGATAGCTTCATAATTTACACAGAGAATGTAATTAACTTCTAGTAGATCCAATTACAGGAGGGAGGGCTGGGCACAAAAGCAGAGGAGAGCACCACAGCTTCAATTTTTAAAGGTAATTAGGTGATATTTCCATGGCATTAAGGGGCCTAAATGTCACTTTCAAGGGTAACAGGTCTGTGGGACAAAGTCTCAATGATATGCAAGGGGATTTCAGCTGAGTCACAGTCCAAGGTGAACTTCAGCCCTCCACATCATATAGGCCATGCAAAAAGTGGAAGGACACCCAATAACCTGTAAAATCTCAGCCTGGGCCTGCATTCATTGCCAGCGCTATTAAATTTAGCAATCTACATTTTATTTATTTTCTAAGGGATTCACTCCTCTACCCTTCCATAGCAGAGGGAACTGCTAGAGGGTGCAGGCAGTACTTCAGATACACTGTTGCTAATTGTCTGATGATCTACCAGATGCAATTTGTTTCAAAACACAATGGCAGAGTGGTCTTTTCAAATAGCGAGTCAACTAGTAATAATACAAAGTATTTACTTTGGAGGTACAACTATTTGGAAAGGAAATGTGATTTACCTTTATATATCCCTTAAATATCCCTGTTGTCTCCAAAGACCCCTTGGAGAGCGTTCGTTTATGCGTCTGCATCAAAGCAAAGAAGGGGTGCATGAGAAAGAACACAGTCATTCAGGCGATCAGGAGCAAGAAGCAAGATTAAATGACCTCCCTCCAGTTTCCCAGAAATACTATGAAGTGTTGGAGAACTACCCACAGTTTGCCAGGGGAAGCCTGGATGTCCCGAAGGCCTTTTGTATGAAACAACTGCTAAAACAGAGCATAAAAATGGACCCTTTGCAAAAGGCCAGGCCCTGCGAGATGCAGGCTGTTGCTGGAGAGGAACCAAGGGCGTGCAATAGGGTATGCAACGGAGCTGTACGCAGGGAAACATGCAATGTGGGACTGCAGTGAAGTACAAGAACCAGATACTATGATATGGCTATGGTTTTGTATAAAGGCCCAGGTCCTTTTCAAAACATCCTGTTACTTTAAGCACATGCCCAAAGTCCTGAATAAAGGCCATTTTGGGCAATCATGCAGACCCCGGTAACGGCAATGACATGAGGAAGAGGTACCATATGACTTGGAAAGGAGTAATTTTATCAGGAAACAGACAGCAAAAGCCAAACAATACTCATAAAATCTGAAACTGCCCGAAAATAATTCGTTTCCCTGGGAAAGGAACTTTTCATGAATGCTTAGAAGGTTCCATGCATTTTCCCAGCCCCACAACAGCTATTTTGCATATGGCACACTGGCCAGACCAAAATAATCAGTCACATAACTCTGCTCTGGTCCTGAACAAATCCTGGCAAAGTTAATCTCAGTGTGGACTTTCCCATATAGGCCCTCCACATGCAGTTGGCTTCATTTGCAGACCCCACATATTTCTAGGGGTCAGATAAGACTGACTCCCAACTTAGATCCAACTCTAGATGTGTCAGTAACTTGAATCAAATGCATTTTCTCTCAGAGATAGACTTTTGGCTGTAAGCTGAAGGATACCGGTGACTGTGTGGACCAGTGTACACAAGGGAATATCAGATCTGCGGTGGGAATTGTTGCGAGCAACCCGCTGCTGGGCAAGAAGGGATGGAGATAACCTAAGATGCCTATGTCCATGTGGAGGTTATTTTTGCAGCTGCCAAAAAGGTTCTGGGGAAGCTTCAGAACAATAAAGATGTCAAATTCCTTCTTTGTAGAGAGCACCAGTCTATGACCACCACCTTGTGAAGAAAAATTACGTAAGCAGCTTCCAAGCACCTGATAAAAGGTCAGTATTGTTATGACAGTCAAGGCTGCACTGGGGACACCAGTTTTGTAGAAGAAGGCCTACAGCGCTATTTTTTATGGGAAGCACCAAATGTTTTGGTGCCTGGAAGGAAAGCAAGTTGTACTGAACCAAGGAAAGTATGTGGGAGTCAGGAGCTTTACTGAAATTTCCAGCTCATTGCCTTTCAGATCCCTCTTTTGTAAACTGTGGACGAAGTTTCTCTAATTTGCTGAAGTGTTTTGAGAACAAGCTAATGTTTATGAAATACTTTGAAAGTAGAATGGTCAGAGTATTATTTTATTGCATTCATCTTCTCACTTCCTGAGAATCATTGTCCCATAATAAGACCTCAAACACTCTGAACGACTGTTTCTTTACATTCACATATCTGTTCACAATGGATGCACATACGAATTCACGCTGGTCAAGAAAGATGAAAGGTTGTGGACAGATCTTCATCTAGACCATTAAACGGCCACTATTTCAGGCAAAGGTCTTGAGGCACCCATATTCCTCTATTATTTTAATTCACGGTCCAGACCGTGTCTGCCGACAGCATTACGACATGGACNCAGATCTTCATCTAGACCATTAAACGGCCACTATTTCAGGCAAAGGTCTTGAGGCACCCATATTCCTCTATTATTTTAATTCACGGTCCAGACCGTGTCTGCCGACAGCATTATGACATGGACACACAGGGCAGTGAAATTGTCCTCTGAATCTTCCTCGGAATAGATTGCAGAAGCAGCATGAACCAATCAAACAAACAACAAAGACAAATACATATGAGTGATCGCCCACAGAAGATTTGCCTGCGTTCTCATGTGGGCATTTCCATTAGACAGAAGAATCTTAGGGCTGGGGTATCTGAGCTGGTCATCCACCCTCAGGTTCAACCAGATGCTGGACATCATCCATAGGAAGCAAGAATGGGCTTTCTAGGAATACAGAGGGTGACTAAAGGAGCTGTTGGAATGAAACTGAAACTTTAATTAGCTACCAATAGCTAATTAAAAAAAAAAAAGAGATCAATAATGCATTTACAAAATAAAAACCCAGACGAGAGGAAATAAATACATTACAGCCACCTACTACTGTCTGAGGGAAAGGGGTAAAACTCACTCATCTGCCTTAAAGGCCACATAGCTAATGCTTCTTGAATTTTTGCTGCCAGACAACATACCTAAACAGAAGATTTTTCCCTCTCCCATATACATAGTTAATTAAAAATAGCCGTGGTGTTATGGGACATCTGTAATTGGCCTTGTGTGGAAGCTCTGTATTCCACTGGTAATTACAATTATTTTCCCATTGCAACCAACTTCAACTTCACTTAATCAGCCATTTATTTTCTCAGCTGTCAGGGTCCTGGCTGAAAACACAGGAACTATTCACCTTCCATCCTCCTCTTTCACACTGTGGTATACAAGAAACATCTACGTATTCTTCAGTTTTCATAAGACATTTTATTCCTTTAACTCAGAGCAGATTTCCTCCAATAATGTACACATTCAAGGCAAAATTCAGGTCCTTTTGGATGGCAGGCTTCAAACGGAAAATAACTCTTTGCTTC
>VZSC01010553.1:14048-31983 GCA_013398225.1 Steatornis caripensis | reverse complement strand
CTCGTCGTTACCATCGCTCGCCAGCTCGCTCACCCGCCTCGACGCGGACGCACAGGTCGCCACCTGGTTCTCCGGCACGTTCCCGTGGAGCCCCGCGGCTGCTGCGAACTGCCGGCGTCCACATCATCCGGGAGCAGGAGGAGGCCAACGCCGTGGAGATCAGCGCCTGAGCGGGGGGGACACGTGCGCGCTTTGGCGGCGGCAAGCGAGCTGGGGCACCGGCACAGCCCCGCTCCCGCCACCGGGCATCATTCGGCTGGGCGTAAAGTCACTAATTTGCTATTGATCCCACCCGGAGCTCCCCTCTTCCGTCCCCCGCCTTCCTGGGCCATTGCTTTAATGGCTTTCTCGCCGGAATGAGCGTGCAGGGAGCGTGCCGAAAGCGTGCACGCCCTTGCCAGGAGTGTGCTGGAGAGAGCATGCACGCAGTCCACAGGGGGAGTGTGCAAGAGAGCGTGTACGGAGTGTGCAGAGAGAGCGTGCGCGTAGCGTGCAGACAGGGTTTGCAAGAGGGCATGTGCGGAGCGTGCCGAGAGAGCATGCTTGGACCATGCAAGAGGGCATGCATGGAGCATACAGATCGATCGTGCCGAGAAAGTAAGCACACAGTGCACGGGAAGAGCGTGCATGGAGCGTGCAAGAGGACATGCACAGAACACGCAGAGAGAGCGTGCACAGAGGGTGCAGAGGTAGCGTGCGGCGAGCATGCAGAGAGCGTGCATGGAGCGCGTAGAGGTTGCGCATCGAACACACAAGAGGGCATGCACGCAGCATGCACCGAGAGCTTACACAGCGTGCGCAGGGGTGTCACGCACAGAGCGTGCAGAGACAGCGCGCGTGAAATGCGTGGAGAGAGCATGCACCTAGCATGCAAGAAGACACGCACAGGGCATGTGGACAGAGTGTGCCGGGAGCATGCAGAGAGAGCGTGCATGCAGTGTGGAAAGAGAGCGAGCACAGAGCGCGCAGAGAGAGCATGCATGGAGCGCGCGGCTAAGACTGCATGGATTGTGCAGAGAGTGCGCATGGAGTGTGCCGAGGGTGTGCACAGAGTGTGCAGGTAAGACCGTGCAAGGCATTTGCGAGAGAGCGTGCCAGCGTCAGGAGTGCTCTCTGAATGTGCATGGGCTGTGCAGAAGGCATGAGCACACAGAGAGAGTCTGTGCAGAGTGTGCACGGAGCGTGCGGAGAGAGCGTACATGTAATGTTTGTAGAGAGCGTGCAGGGAGCACGCAGGGAGAGCGCGCACGGGGTGTGAGAAAAGAGCATACGTGAAGCTTGCAAGAGGGCTTCCGCAAAGCGTGCAAAGAGAGCGCGCATGCGGCATTTGCAGAGAGCGTGCACGGAGCATGCAGCAAGCGTGCGAAGGCCGTGAGGAGAGAGCGAGCACGCAGCACTTGCAGAGGGCACGCGCAGAGCGTGTGGAAGGACCGTGCGTGGAGCGCGTGAAAAGAGCACGCACGAAGCGTGCAGCCGAGACCGTGCGCGCAGCGTGCAGGAGCGTGCGAGGAGTATGCGTGCAACCCCCGGGGCGAGCACACCCGAGCGTGCGAGAGCGCCGTGCTGCCCACCGTGACACACAGACCCGTGCACGCACGCGCCCTGTGCTGCGTGGGGCGCAAGGCTCGCTAGCATGCAAGCTCACCCAAGCGCGCACGCATGCAGGCGGCTTAAATGGGGAGGGGGGGTCCCTCCGCTCGCCGTCTCCCCGGCTGCACCGTCCCCCAAACGTGGGCTCAAACCCCTGGCCCCAGCGCTGCCCCTCCGCCGCACCTGGATTTTCCGTGAAAATCCCCCGGTTTTGGGGCGCGCACTGTCGCCTCTCGCCCAGGCCTTCGCATGAAATAGGTTTAGGATGAAAATTGGAGAGCGGCCGGCCAAGCGAGCCGGGCCCCGGGGCACGCAGGGTGGGTGCCGGGGCACCCCGGGGTGCTCGGGCTGCGCTACTAACCAATAAACTAAATGTGCTACCCGGCCGATGGCGGCACCCTTGGGTGTCTTTGTGGGACTGCGTGCCCCCCGCCCCGCGGTGGGGGGATGCATGAGAGGTGGGTGACAGCTGAGACCGGACGAGCTCGACGCACCTGGCTGGCACCCAAATTTCAGCTTGCAGACCCTGGGAGACTGTTCACTCTGGTCCCTACTGATGGCATCCCCAGCAGAGAGCTCGTTTCTTCTTAATTTGTCTTCCTCTGAACATGGCAAGGGGGCGGGGGCAGGGGGGGAATTTCTTCTGATTAATTAAATTCGTTAACCGCTGGCGTCCCCAACCCCTCTGCCTCCAAGTGCTGCCAGTGCCACTGTGCCTGGGCGCTCCCGCTGCCACGGCTTGGCTGAGCTGTTTGTATCCCTGTCTTCCCCCCTGGCACTTCCCGGCCCCTGCGTCCGGCTATTGTCCCCCCCCATCCGGAGCCGGATCCGGCCCCGGTTCTGATGGGGAGGGACCGGGGTTTAGGGAGGAAGCGGGAAGGCTAGCGGGGCCGGCATGGCGGGCGGCTGGGCGGCTGCGTTGGGCTTGGTGCTCGGCCTCACCGCGCTGCGCCGGGGAGGTAAGTGTGGCCCCCGGAGGGGCAAAATCCCCTTAACTCTGCCCGCCACCCGGGGGCTGAGACCATGCCCCCTCGGTGCACCCACCTGCCTCCACGTCACCCCACAGGCTGCCACCCCCCCGGCGCAGCCATGGCACCGCAAACCACAGCTGGTAAGGACACCCCGTGGGGGTGATGCGGGTGGGGGTACCCCCAAAAATTCCTGCCCCCTCCCCACCTATGGTGTCGCCTCCCCACCGCAGCGCTGCGGGACAATTTCCGCCTGCAGCCGGGTGATTTGGTGGCCACAGCGGGGCAAGCGTTGGAGTTGGATTGCGTCCCCCCCTCGGGGCACCCCGAACCCCGCGTCACCTGGAAGAAGGACGGGGTGACCTTGGACTTGGCAGGTGATCGGTATGCGGTCACCAATGGGAAGTTGCGGGTGGCACCAGCGCGACGGAGTGACTCCGGACTCTACGTCTGCGTGGCGGCCAACGCGGCGGGCGAGAGGGAGAGCAGGGGCGCCCGCGTCTCCGTCCTGGGTAAGCCAAGGGTCTCCCATGGGTGGTGGACACGTCACGCCCAGCCTTGATGCCACGTCCTCGATGTCCCCCTGCAGAGAAGCCAAGCATCGTGCGGCGCCCGAGCGACACCGTGGCAGTGGCCGGCAGCACCGTGGAGCTGGGTTGCGGCACTCAAGGTGACCCAGCGCCACAGGTGCAGTGGCACAAGGAGCATGGGGACCTGCCCTGGGACAGGTAGGCGGTGACAGGGTGGAGGTGTCCCACCCCCAGGGTGGGGTGGTGATGGGGCTGATGGAGAGGTGGTGACCCACAGGCACGAGGTGGACCAGGAGCACACATTGCGCCTCTACGCTGTGACACCCGCTGACACGGGCACCTACGTGTGTACGGCACAGAGCCAGCTGGGCACCGCCGCTGCCACCGCCCACCTCCGCATCAGTGGTAGGATCTGGGTGGCCTCCACTTCCACGGGCACCCGGGGCCATCTGGGGGTCCGTGCAAGGGGAGACACCTAACAGGATCCATGTAATGGGGTTCAACCAAGGGGGTCATCCACGGACGTCATCCGTGAGGATCCTAAGCGGGCTATCCAAGGAGGTCATCCGTGGGGAGTCTATCCAAGGGGGCCATCCACAGAGGTCATCCATGCGGAGTCCATCCAAGGGCATCCATCCAAAGAGATCTATCCAAGGGGGTCCATCAAAAAAGGGTCCATCCAACTGAGTCATCTAAGGGGGTCCATTCAAAGAATGTCCATCAAAGGGGATCCTTCCAAAGGGAAGTTCATCTCATGAAGTCCCTCTAAAGGCATCCATCCAACGAGATCCATCTGAGAGGTCCATGCAAGCATGTCCATCTAGGAGGTCCCACCCAAGGGGATACATCCAAGCGGGGGGTCCATCCAAGGTGTCCACCCAAGGGGATCGATTCAAGAGCATCTATCTAAAGGGAACACATCCAAAGCAGGTTCCTCCAAGGGCATTCATTTAAGGGGGTCTGTCCAAGATCGGGGGTCCATTAAAGGGCGATTGAAGAAGAGACATCCATCCAAAGGGTCCATCTAAGAGGCACACATCGATAGGGGTCTGTCATGGGGTCCCGCCAAGAGGTGTCCATCCAAGACAGATCCATCAAAGTGCATCTGTCCAAGGGGGTCCATCCAAGAGGGGTCCATCCAAGGGGTCCATTTAAGTGGATCCATCCAGGGAGACATCAGGGTCTCCTGGCACGGGTATCTGAGGTGGGTGTCTGGGCAGGTGCTGGGGTACCTTGCTCCTGCCCGGCGCTGCTGTTAGCCTCCCTCTGCCCCACAGACCAGCTGTCGACAGGCCGGCAGAAGACTGCACCACGAGATTTTCTGGCCATGCGGCTGCACCTGGATAACGTCACCGTGCTGCCCGCTGCAGCCGTGCGGCTCCACTGGCGGGTTGGTGTGATGCCGGGATGTCCCCACCAGAGGGCTGGGATGGGACACAGGGATGAGGCTGGAGCTCCATCGCCATGTCCCCTCTGTGTCCCACCACGCCTCGTAACCCTTCCCATCCCCTCCAGATGCTGACGCCGGCAGCGGTGCCAGAGGGCTACGTGGTGCTGTACCGCTGCCTGCTCCCTGCCAGCACCTCCTGGTTCCAATATGATGTGGGCAGGGAGCTCAGCACCATCATCCCTGCGCTCCGCAGGGGCTACAAGTATGAGTTCAAGGTTCGGCCCTATGCTGGAGGGACCCAGGGCTTGGACAGCAACAGCAGGAACCTCTGGATACCCGAGGAAGGTGTGTTGGGCATGAGGTGCCCCTAGGGATGCCTGGATGGAGGATGGGAGGGGTCGGTTGGTGTCTCGGAGGTCTCAGCATGGCTGTCCCAGCAGTGCCAAGCGCAGCGCCCCAGCACGTCACCGTGGGCCGGGCTGTGAAGGGGAACGGCACCGTGGTCGTGAGCTGGGAGCCACCTCCTCCTGAGGCCCACAACGGCATCATTCAGGGCTACAAGGTTTGGGGCGATGGGGCAGGAGGGGACTGAGGGGCTTCTGGCCAAGGAGAGCCCATCCAAGGGGTCTGTCTAAGGGGGATCCATCCAAGGAGGGAGCCTTTCCAAAGCGGAGGTCTAGCCAAGGCAGGCCATCCAAAAGGGATGCATATCAGGAATCCGTTCAAGAGGGATCTCAACAAGGGGGTTCGTCCAAGGGGGCCAACCAAGTTGGGGGTCCATCCCAGGAGATCCATCTAAGGGGGGGAATCCATCCAAGAAGTGCCATCCAAGGGGTCAATCTAAGGAAGGGGGTCATCCAAATGGATCTATCCCAAGGAGGTCCACCCAAGCGGATTCATCTAAGGAGGTCATCCACGAGGTCTGCCCAAGAGGGATCCATCAATGGGGACTTATCTAAGGGGACCTACCCAAGGGGGCCCACCCAAGGGGGTCCATGCAAAGGGGTCCATCCAAGAGGGATCCATCAGTGGGGGTCCATCAAGGGGATTCATCTGAGGGAGACCATCCAAGGGGGTCAATCCTGTTGGGATTCATAGGTGGGGGGCCATCAAGGGGATTCATCTGAGGGGCCCCATCCTCTTGGTGCCTGCCAGGTCTGGTCCATAAGCGAGGGCTGGCAGCACCCCACGAACAGCACAGTGGATGGAGGCACCCACCACCTGGAAACACTCCTCCCGAGCCCTGGGGCTGAATTCTGCGTCCAAGTGGCTGCTTTCAACAGCGCTGGGCTGGGGGTACCCAGCAATGCCACCTGCGGCATCCTGGGTAGGGGACAGGGAGCAAGGCAGGGTGCAGGGGGGGCAAGTTGGTGGCACAGGGGTGACGCTAGTGGGATCCTTGCAGGGCTGACGTCAGGGAGCACAGGGGTGGTGCAGTTGCTGCGGCAGCCCTCCATCATCGCGGCCGCCGGCTCACTGCTCTGGTTGGCCTTGCTCGCCCTCCTCCTCCTCGTCTGCCAGCGCCGTGCCAGCCGGGATGCCGCGGCTCACCGCAGGTGAGTGGCCGTGGGGTGGGGGACACACAAGGTCACCAACGTGGTGGGATGGGACACCCTGACGGCACCCCTTGCCCTACAGGCTGGTGGTCGGTGACTCGCCGTGGCTCGGTGGCCCCTGGAAACCCGGTTGTGCCCCCCAAAACCTCAGCAGCAGCAGCAGCCTCAGTAGCCGGCTCCTGGGCAGCGACGGCAGGGACCCCCACCCCTCCAGTGAGCCTCATGGGGGCTATGACCCCCACCCAGTGCCGTGGGACCCCTACCCTGTCAGTGAACCCCAGGGCTGGGACCCCCCCCTCCTTTGCCACGGGAGCCCCACCCATCCAGTGAGCCCCAGGGCTGGGACCCCCATCTGATGCCATGGGACCCCAATACCCCACTCTACTGTGATCCCCCAGTACCATGGGACCCCCACCTGGGTGCCCCCCATTGCCGTGGGACCATCTCTGCACGCGGCAGGGACCTGGGGACAGACAAAGCCGAGGGCGGACAGGACAAGGGACACCCAGCTCAGCACCCATGGGTGCCCTGACCTCTCTCACCCCTCTAGCCCTGTCTTTGGAGCCACCGAGCCTCAGCCCCCCCACACCCCCCAACCACAGCAGCCTCCATGGGGGGCACCTGCCACCCCTTGGGGACACGGGGTGCTGTGGCGGGGGTCACACCGGAGTGCGTACCTCGCCCAGCACTCCGAACCCAGCACCCTGGGAGCGCATCCACAAGAGAGGTGGGTATGGTGGGGACACGTGGGGACGTGGGGGCCACCGAGGAGCTGGCTCATGTCTCTGTGTCCCCCCACCCCGAGCAGAGCTGCACCAAGTGCACAGCACCCCGGCGCTCATGGGTGGCCCTGGCCACGGCCCCGTCACCGGGAACAGAGGTGATTGGGGGACAGATTTTGGGCTGGCAGCTGGGTGGCCTCAGCGAAAGGGACGTGACAGTGACACCGACACCGCCACGCTGGCTGGAGGGGACCCGCGGCAGCTGCCGGTCTTCAGCTCCCCGAAACCACGGCGGGGCAGTGCCTCGCTGGCCTCTGGTGTCACTGGCTCACCAGTGACACCGCCGAGGCCACCCCATGCCTGGCATCNCCACGGCGGGGCAGTGCCTCGCTGGCCTCTGGTGTCACTGGCTCACCAGTGACACCGCCGAGGCCACCCCACGCCTGGCATCCACCAGTGACCCGGTGAGTCTGGGTGTCCCCACCCAGGGGGCTCAGATGAGTGCCCCTCGCCCTTCGCCCGTGCTACAAAAGCCAATGTGTCCCTTCCACTTGCAGGTCCCCGGCCACTGCGTGCCCCAGGGACATGTCTCCGGTCACCAGGGGACACAAGGACGTGTCCCCGGTCACTGGGATCCCCAGGGATGCATCCCCAGTCACCAAGCGCCCCAAGGACAGGTCCTTGGTCGCTGGGATCCCAAGGGACGCATCTCCAGCCACCCAGAGCCCTAGGGATGTGTCACCGGTCACCAGGCACCCTAGGGACACATCCCTGGACACTGACCACCCCAAGGACGTGTTCCTGGCCAGCAGGCACCCCAAGGATCTGTCACCAGGCATCAGGCACCCCAGGGACATTCCCCCGGTCATCGGATACCATGAGAACATGTCCCCAGCCACCAGGAACCCGTCACCAGCAACCAGGCACCACAGGGACACAATCTCAGCCATCAGACACCCTGAGGACATGTCCCTGGTCACCAGGTGCCCCAGGGACATGTCCCCAGTCACCAGGTGCCTTGAGATGTCCCCAGTCTCCAGGCGCTGCAGGGACACGTTCCTGGGCAGCAAGTACCCCAAGGACATGTCCCCAGCCACCAGGCACCCCAGGAACCCATCACCAGTGACCAAGTGCCAGAGGGACAGGTCACCAGCCACCAGAAACCGCGAGGACACGTCTCCAGCCAGCAGGCACCCAAGGGACACGTCCCCAGTCACTAAGCTCCCCAAGGAGAAGTCCCCAGCCACTGGGCACCAAAGGGACAAGTTCTCAGCCACCAGGTACTGCAAGGACATGTCCCTGGCCACCAGGCACCCCAGGGACCCCTCACCAGTGACCAGGCACCCAAGAGACACGTTTCTGTCCAGCAGGTACCCTGAGGACATGTCACTGGTCACCAAGCATCCCGAAGACAAAGCCCCAGCCGCCAGGCACCCAAGGGACACATCCCCAGTCATCAGGCCCCCTGAGGAGATGTCCCCAGCCCCTCGCCACTGCAAAGACGCGTTGGGCAGCAGGTACTGCAAGGACATGTCCCTGGTCACCAGGAATCCCAGGGACCCCTCACCAGTGACCAGGCACACAAGGGACATGTTCCTGGCCACCAGGTACCCTAAGGACACGTCTCCAGCCAGCAGGCATCCCAGCGACAGGTCCCTGATCCCCAGGCGCCTCTCGCCGGTGCTCAGCGATGGGGTCCTCACGCCACAGCGGGTGGCCGAGGACCTGGAAATGGACCNAGGTACTGCAAGGACATGTCCCTGGTCACCAGGAATCCCAGGGACCCCTCACCAGTGACCAGGCACACAAGGGACATGTTCCTGGCCACCAGGTACCCTAAGGACACGTCTCCAGCCAGCAGGCATCCCAGCGACAGGTCCCTGATCCCCAGGCGCCTCTCGCCGGTGCTCAGCGATGGGGTCCTCACGCCACAGCGGGTGGCTGAGGACCTGGAAATGGACCAGGACACCACCTGCCCCAGGTACGCTCCATCCCTCTGGGACACCGCCGTGATGGCAGCATCCTTTGGTGCCAGTAGTGTCCCTGCCGTGTCCCCGCAGCCCCCCGGCACAGACCATGCCGCGATCCTTCTCACCGCCTCACACCTACGGCTACATCTACGGGCCACCAGCCTCCGAGCTGGGGGAGGAGGAGGAGGAAGAGGAGGAGGAGGAGGAGGAGGATGTAGAGCAACCAACGACGAGGGGCTCGCCAGGGGGGTCACTGCTGAATGGCTGGGGGTCCGTCTCGGAGGACTTCGCCAGTGCGCGCTGCAGCTTGGTGAGCTCGTGCGACGGCTCCTTCCTCTTGGATGCCAGCTTTGCCCGGGCGCTGGCGGTGGCTGTCGATGGCCTCTGCTCTGGCCTCGAGGACACCGACGGGAGCTTTGGGGGTGAGCGAAGGGTCCCTGGACCTCCCACACTGACCCTGAGCATCGTCACTTTCTTGAGGAAGGTGGTCCCATCATGACACCATGACGTTGCCACCACCTCCTGCCTTCTCCCCAGCAGGTCCCTCACCACCACCATCACCCTTGGAGAGGGTCTTCTCGACTGGGGTCCCCATCCCCACCTGGGACTGGGGGACAGCGTTGGGAATCCCACGGACAGCCAGGACGGAGGCAGCCACGGGCATCCTGCAGCACGGTGAGCGATGCCCCAATGCCAGGGCGACAGGCACCAGGGGCGGTGCGGGGTGTCACCCATTGTGAGATGCTGGACAATGTCCCCTTTTCTTTCCAGGTGGCTGCGGGATGGGGAGTGGCAGCCCCTGGGCCAGGGCGGGTGGCGAGCCAAGGACAGGAGGGACGGGAGCGTGGCAGTCCCCAGGGTGTAGGTCACGGCAAGGCCAGAGTCCCCTTGGCTCGGCTAAAATCCAGCTTTATTAAGCATTTCCCCAAAAGGGGGCTCTTTGCACCCTTTGTGGGTGGCACCAGGGTGGGTGGGTGTCCCTCCTTCTCCGGTGTCCTTGTCCTCCCCAAGTCTCCTCATCCTTCCTCAGTGCCCCCATCCTTCCTCAGTGTCCCTGGCCCTCCCCAAATTCCTCATCCCTCCCCAGCACCCTCATCCTCCCCAAGTGTCCTCGTCCCTCCCCAGTGTCCTCCTCCTTCCCCAGCATCCTTGTCCCCCACCATCCTTGCCCAGCCCAAGCACCGTTGCCCATCCCAAGTGTCCTCATCCTTCCCCAGGGTTGTTGTCCCCCCGACTGTCCTCATCCCCGTTGACCCTTCTCATTTCTTCTTACTGTCCTCACCCTTCCTGACCATCCGTGTCCTTCCTCAGCATCTTTGTCCTACCTTGACCATCCTTGGCCCTCCCAAGTGTCCTCATCCCTCCCAAGCCACCTTGTCCTTCCTGAACGTCCTTGTGCACCCTCCGAGCCTCCTCGTCCCTCCCCACCACCCTTATCCCCTGTGACCATCCTCCTCCTCCCTCCCAAGCAACCTTGTCTTCCTTGTGTCCTCTTTCCCCCAGCAATCCTCCACGCCCGGGCATCCTCATCCTTCCCCAGTGTCCTCATCCCCCCAAACATCCTTGTCCCTCAATGTTCCTTGTCCCTTCCCAGCACCATCATCTCTCTGCACTGTCCTTGTCCTTGTCCCTCCCATGTATGTTCACGCCCCCAACGGCACTCATCCCTTCCAACATCCTCATCCCTCCCAACCGTCCTTGTCCCCGCAAAGCATCCTCCTCATCCCTCCTGAGCTTCTTTGTCCCTCACCTGGGTCCTCATCTCTCATGACTGTCCTTGGCCTCCCCAAGTATCTTCGTCCCTTCCAACTGTCCTTGTCCCCAGGGTCCTTGTCCTTCCCGAGCATCCTCATCCCTCCCCAAGTGTCCTCATCCCTCCCAACTGTCCTTGTCCCCAGCATCCTCATCCCTCGCTGAGCATCCTCCTCATCCCTCCTGAGCATCCTTGTCCCTCCCAGGGTCCTCATCCCTTGTGACTGTCCTTGGCCTCCCCAAGCATCCTCATCCTTCCTCAAGCATCCTCATTGCTCCAAGTTGTCCTTGTCCCCAACATCCTCATCCCTCCTGGGCATCCTTGTGCCTCCCCAGTGTCCTTGTCCCTCCCAAGTGTCCTTGTCCCTGGNCCACGCCCGGGCATCCTCATCCTTCCCCAGTGTCCTCATCCCCCCAAACATCCTTGTCCCTCAATGTTCCTTGTCCCTTCCCAGCACCATCATCTCTCTGCACTGTCCTTGTCCTTGTCCCTCCCATGTATGTTCACGCCCCCAACGGCACTCATCCCTTCCAACATCCTCATCCCTCCCAACCGTCCTTGTCCCCGCAAAGCATCCTCCTCATCCCTCCTGAGCTTCTTTGTCCCTCACCTGGGTCCTCATCTCTCATGACTGTCCTTGGCCTCCCCAAGTATCTTCGCCCTTCCAACTGTCCTTGTCCCCAGGGTCCTTGTCCTTCCCTGAGCATCCTTCTTGTCCTTCCCGAGCATCCTCATCCCTCCCCAAGTGTCCTCATCCCTCCCAACTGTCCTTGTCCCCAGCATCCTCATCCCTCGCTGAGCATCCTCCTCATCCCTCCTGAGCATCCTTGTCCCTCCCAGGGTCCTCATCCCTTGTGACTGTCCTTGGCCTCCCCAAGCATCCTCATCCTTCCTCAAGCATCCTCATTGCTCCCAGTTGTCCTTGTCCCCAACATCCTCATCCCTCCTGGGCATCCTTGTGCCTCCCCAGTGTCCTTGTCCCTCCCAAGTGTCCTTGTCCCTGGGTCCTCATCCCTACCTAAGCATTTCCCTCCCTCCCTGAGCATCCTTGTCATCCCTCCCCGAGCATCCTCATCCCTCCTGAGCATTCTTGTCCCACCCCGAGCATCTTTGTCCCCACCCCGTGCCCACCGGCCGCTGGCTCTGCGCAACCCTATTTACGTGGTGCCACTCAGAAATTAAAGAGCATCCCCCCCGCCCCGTTGTCCCCATGTTCCCATTCCTGTGTCCCCAACCCTGCCACTGGCTTGCCCTCCACTTCATCGCTTCTCCTGCGACGGGCAAGGAAATGGGGGACCCGGGCGACGGCGACGGCCGGTCCCTTCACCGCGGTCCCCTGGTGTCCGGCTGCGCCCTGAGCCGTGGCCGTGGGAGCTGGTGGAGCCACGGGACGAGACGCTGCCCGTCGTGGAGCAGCTGCCGGACACCTGACCCCGGGGCAGGCAGGAGGGTTTGCTGTAGGGGATGACCTCGTCTGCAAGGGAGGGGACGAGGTTGGGGTTCAGTGGCGACACCCCCCCCAGCCCTTTGCCACATGGTCAGCGGCTCTGGCTTACCGCCACGGGGCTGGCGGTGGGTGAACTTGCGCTCAGCCCCGCTCGGCTCCCATTCCAGCGAGGGGCCGGGGGTCTCTCCCGGCGGCGGCAGCGGCGGCGGTGGCAGGTCTGCAGTGCGGAGGGAGGATGGGGCTGAGCCTCCAGGATCCCCCCAGACTCCCCCATTTTTCCCATCCACTCACCTCCCGGCTGCTTTTCCCGACGGTAGCGGCTGCTTTTGGGCTTCCGGTGACTTTTTGGGGTCTCCCCACGGGTTTTCCCTGGGGGTGATGGCAGCGTCAGCCCTCCCCTCAGCCAGTGAGCCCCCCACCCACCCAAAATGGCCCCTCGGGGCTCACCTGTGCCAGGGGCGCGACGGGCTTGGGGCGGGTGGCCCTCACTGGTATCCAGACTTGGAGGGGGGCTGGGTGCCCGTGAGGGGGTGCCAGCACCATGGGGGGGTCTCCTGGCAAAGAGGGAGTGTGGGGTGAAGCCAGGGTTGGGGGGGAGTGGGGTTGGGGAGCTCGGTGGCCACCGTGGTGCTGGCACGACCCCCTGGTGCCGTGCTGTGCCGGAGCCGGGGGAAGCTGCATTGCGGTGGCACAGCTGGATGGCAATGGCATGGGTAGGCTGAAGCACCACAGCTGGCTGGCAGTGCCACAGCTGGATTGCAGCTGCACGGCTGCACTTGCAACAGCGCAGCTGGGTGTGTGCAGTGGCACAGCTGGGTGGGAGGACCGCAGCTGGGTGGCAGGGCCGCAGCTGGATCGCGGCTGCACGGCAGGGTTGCGAAGGCACAGCTGGAGCACAGCTGGATATTAATTGCTGGGCTGGATTGCAGGCGCATAGCTGGGTTGCAGCCGCACAGCTGGATCGCAACACAGCTGGATTGCAACCACACAGCTGGGTCGCAACAGAGCTGGGTTGCAGCCATGCAGACGGGTTGCAGCTGCACGGCTGGATCATGGTACAGCTGGGTCACGGCACAGCTGGATTGCAACTGCATAGCTGGATCGCAGATGTGCAGACGGTTCACAGCACAGCTGGATTGCAATGGTACAGCTGGCGGCTGATGCCACAGCTGCATTGCAGTGGCATGCCAGGATTGCGATGGCACCGCTGGATTATGGCAGAGGTACAGCTGGATGGCAATGTCCCAGCCAGGTCGTGACGGCGCAGCCACATCGCGATGGCACAGCTGGATTGTCACACCATGCCTAGCCCATGATCCATGGATGGATCATGACGGCATGGCCAGAGCACAACCGGACAGCAGGGATGGATGGTGACAACATGGATGGATCACAAAGGGACATCTGGACCATGGTGGGACACGCAGATCCCAATGGGACATCTGAACCCCGATGGCATGGCTGGATTGCGATGGCGCGGCAGGGCTGGATCATGACAACGTGGCTGGATCGTGATGGGACATCCAGACCCCAATGGGACATCTGGAACCCGATGGGACGTCTGGAGCCCAATGGCATGACCAGACAATGATGGCACAGCAGGACCGGATGGTGGCAACATGGCTGGATTGCGATGGGACACCCGGACAGTGGTGGGACATCCAGACCCTGATGGGACATCCAGATCACGATGGGACATCCAGACCCCAATGACATGGCTGGACCATGATGGCACAGCACGGCCAGATCATAACAACATGGCTTGTGAGTGGACATCTAGACCATGGTGGGACATGTGGATCACAATGGGGCATCCAGACCCCTCTGAGATGTCTGGACCCCAATGACACAATCTGACCATGATGGGATGGCAAGGTCAGATCATGAGAATATGACCGGATCATGATGGGCCACCCAGACCATGGTGGGACATCCAGACCCCAATGGGACATCCAGACCATGGTGGGACATCCAGACCCCAATGGGACATCCGGACCCTGATGGGACATCCAGACCCCGATGGCACAGCTGGACCAAGCAAGGCCCATCTCCTACCGGGGCAGGCAGGGGCTATCGAAGTCGCGGAGGCGGGGGATGTCCTCAGTGGCACGGGGCGATGGTGTCAGCGTGGCAGTGGACCGACAACCAGAGGAGGCGGCGGGTGAGGATGCGGCGGTGGCACAGGGGACATCCTCACCAGCGTACCACTCCTCCGTCCCCAACCTGTAGGGTGGGGGCCACAGGGTGGATGGACAGCATGCCACCAGCATGCCCCGGCCCTCTCAGCACCCCGCACTCACCCTGCGGCTGCCTCTTCCTCTTCATCCTCCTCTTCCTCCTCCTCCTCCTGCGCGCATTGGCTGAGCTCGCTGGCTGAGGGCGGCGGGGGCAGCAGCTCCGTCCAGCTCACTGCCGGCGGTTTCACCGCGTGCCCCAGTTTCTTCCCTTTGGCCCCTGCAGCGAGAAAGGATGCCGGGGCGGGGGCTGCGGGGAGAGGACCGCGACACTGGCACCCGTGTGTGTCCCCCACCCATCCCACCGCCCTACCGTGCTCGGCCCGGCCATGGGGCGCCTGGGAGGCCAGGACATCCATCGGCTGGGGAATGCCCCCAGGGTAGGGGGTCCCATGCTGCGAGAAGGGACGGGGGAAGGTGCGGAGCTCCTCGCCGCCCGCCTTGATGGTGCTGTAAACCGGCCCCTCGCCGGCCCCCACCCCAAATTGCTCCATCTGGGCGATGTAACGGGTGATGCCAGCGTCTGCGAAGGGTGGCCGGCTCCGTCAGGGCTGACCATGACCTCCCCAATCCAAGCCACCCATCCCTATGATGACCCCTCACCGTTGTAGTATCTCTCGGTGGTCCCCAAGCAACCAGTGGCACTGGCTGCACCGCCGCCACCACTGCCACGCCATGTGTCCGCCAGCCACGGGTAACCACCGCCGACAGGCGCCCTGCAAGGAGATGGGGTGAAGGGATGCCGGCAGTCGGTGCTGGGTTCCCGGGGAGGGAGAGGGATGCCAGAGGGGTACCTGGGGCTGCTGCGCACCGGAGCAGGGAAGGCGACTGCGGAAAGAGGTTGGGGTGAGGGTGGCAAGGGGCCGCGCCGAGTCCCCACAGCACATATGGGCTTACCGGTGGGCGTATAGGCGAAGGATGCTGTAAAGAGAGAGGTGGTGAGTGGCTGACAGGGTGATGGGTGTCAGGGTCGGGGGGTCCCAGGGGTAGCACCCCACTCCATACCGACGAAGTGGCTCAGCTCCTTCTTCCTCCGGCGGCGGCTGTAGAGCCAAGCGGCGAAGGCGGCGAGGATGACCCAGCAAGCACCGCCAACGCCGGCGATGAAGGCTGGCCGCCTGGCCACCTCAGCTAGATGCTCAGTCACACTGCTCCCGCCCGCCGGTCTCGCATCCCGCTCCGCCGGGGGGGCTGCAAGCCACATGGGGAAGGGGGACATACCGGCAGGGGTGCCGAGGAGCCATCCCCAGCACCGGAGTGACCCCTGCCACCCCCCGACTCATCGAGGCGGCGGCGGCAAGGAGGGACTCACCAATGCGGATGGGGACTGGGGCACTGTGGGCACCCACACCAGCACCGGTGGCAGCGGCAACTTCAGCGTGGTAAGGGACGCCGGGGACCAGTCCCCGCAGCACCGTTGCCAGCACTGTCCCCTCTACGCTCTGGTTGATGTGGAAACGGCTCTCATTGCCCAAGCACCAGATCTGGGGGGGCACACAACGGGGACACTCATGGGGACACCATGACATGGTGTCATGGGGGACAGACGGGACCTGCCACGTCTCCACCACCACCCGCCTTTACCCAGTAATCGCGGATGACACCATTCTGCTCAGCCGGTGGTGGCGGCTGCCACGAGATGTGGACGCTGGTGCCATTACCGGCCACACTGACAGCTTGCGGCGGGGCGCTAGGGGCTGCCAGGGGGACATACGGCAGGGTGTCATGTCCAGGGGGTCCCCAGGGACCCGTGCCATCCCCCACATCCCCACACTCACCCGCCTCGGGGGTGCGCAAGGCATGCACAGCACTGTCAGGGCCGTGGAGGTGATAGAAGTAGGGTCGGACCTTGACCTCGTAGTCCTGGCCCCGGCGCAGCTCGGTGAGCAAGGCCACCCGCTCCCCCGGTGCCCGCACGGCCCGTGCCTCCTCCCAGCTCCCACCGCGCCGCCGGTACAACACCCGGAAGCCCTGAACAAAGGGTGCTTGGTGCTCTACCTGGGGACCCAAGGGGAGGGTGGCGATGAGGCGGGGGGAAGCCCGGCACTGGGAGTCCTGTACCGATGACATGGCGCAGCACTCACAGTCCAGGAGAGGCGGACGGCACCCAGCGGCAGCACCACGGGTTCCTGTAGGTGCACAGCCACTTGCGCCAGCTCCCGCTGCACCTGCTCGGGGTCCAGCCCTTGCTGCGTGGGGCTGGCGTCTGCTGAAAAATAAAAGGGTAGGGGGTCCATGGGATCTCCATCTGCATCATTGGGTGGGCATGCACCCAAAGGTTTTGGGTGCACAGGCACCTCCATCAGCATCTCCAAGCAGGGACGAACCCAAGGGTGGTGGATGCATGGGCACCTCCATTGGTGTTACCAAGTGGAGATGCACCCAAGGGTGGCGGGTGGCATCACCAAGCAAGGATGAACCCAAGGGTGGTGGGTTCATGGACACCTCCGTCAACATCACCAAGCGGAGATGGACCCCAAGGGTGGTGGGTTCGTGGACACCTCCACTGGTGTCACCGCTGGGTCTCACCTTGGGTGCGCACGGGCTCCGAGATGCCGCTGGGGTCACTGAGCCCATAGCCATTGACCGCCCGCACCAAGAAGAGGTAGACGGTGTCGGGGACGAGGCCGCTCACTGTGTGGGTCTCACCCTCCACGTCGGCCGCCACTGTCTGCCACGGGCCACCCGCTGCCTGGCTGCCGGGGGACACGGGTTACCCATGGCAGGGTGGCATTGGGTCACTGCATCACCCCCGCACCTGGAGAGGACGCTTGCGTGGTACCTGAAAGCCTCCACAATGTAGGAGGTGACATCGGTGGCACCGTTGTCCTCGTTCCCTTTCCAGCTCAGGGTGACGCTGCTTTTGGTGACGTTGGTGACGACAGGAGTGGAGGGCGGCCCAGGGAGGACGCCAGGCTCAGGGGATGGCAGGGAGAGGTCGGATCCATCACCTGCGNTGCGTGGTACCTGAAAGCCTCCACAATGTAGGAGGTGACATCGGTGGCACCGTTGTCCTCGTTCCCTTTCCAGCTCAGGGTGACGCTGCTTTTGGTGACGTTGGTGACGACAGGAGTGGAGGGCGGCCCAGGGAGGACGCCAGGCTCAGGGGATGGCAGGGAGAGGTCAGATCCATCACCTGCGGGGAGATGCATGGAGATCTTCAGAGGCTTTGTCCCCAGCGCCACGGTGTCCCCGGTACGGTGGCATCCTTGTGACCCACCTTGCACCTCCAGGGAGCCCCCCCAGCGCGTCTCACCCGCTGAGCTGGTGGCCACGCACTCGTAGCGCCCGGAGTCCGTCACCTGCGAGGGGAAGAGCTCCTGCCCCATCACCCTGAGCACCCGTCACCTTGGCACCTGCCACCCTGAGTACCCGTTGCCCTTTGCACCCACCACCCCGAGCACCCACCACCCTTTGTACCTGCTACCCTGAGCACCCACCACCTTGAGCACCCACTACTGATTATAACCACCACTCCAAGCACTCACTACCCTTTGCACCCACAGCCCTAAGCTCCAACCACCTTGAGCATCCCCCACTTCAAGCACCCACCACCCGTTGCAACCAACACCCTAAGTATCCACCACCCATTGCAATCATCACCCTGAGCAGCCACCACCTTGAGCACCCACCACCCCAAGCACCCACCAACCTGAGCACCCACCCTGAGCACCCACCACCAGTTGCAACCATCACCCTGAGCATCCACCACCCCAAGCACCCACCACCCTGAGCACCCACCACCCATTGCACCCACCGCCGTTTGCACCCACCC
>VZSC01010552.1:64850-92515 GCA_013398225.1 Steatornis caripensis | reverse complement strand
AGCCTGGAGAAGAGAAGGCTCTGGGGAGACCTCACTGTGGCGTTTCAAAGTGNTTGACTCTGCCTCTCCACTGCACTCTGCTGAGACCCCACCCGGAGTGCTGCGTTTGGCCATTGGGCCCTCAGCACAGGAAAGACAAGGACCTGTTGGAGTGGGTCTAGAGGAGGGCCACAAAAATGGTCAGAGGGATAGAACACCTCTCCGATGAAGACAGGCTGAGAGAGTTGGGGTTGTTCAGCCTGGAGAAGAGAAGGCTCTGGGGAGACCTCACTGTGGCTTTTCAAAGTGGGGGGCTTACAAGAAAGACAGGGACAGACTTTTTAGTAGGGTCTGTTGCAATAGGACAAGGGGTAGTGGTTTTAAACTAAAATAGAGTAGATTTAGATGAGATATAAGGAAGAAATTTTGTTACACTGAGGGTGGTGAAACACTGGAACAGGTTGCCCAGAGAGGTGGTAGATGCTCCATCCCTGGACACATACAAGGGTCAGGTGGAATGGGGCTCTGAGCAACCTCATCCAGTTGAAGATGTCCCTGCTCACTGCAGGAGGGTTGGACTAGATGACCTTTAAAGGTCTCTTCCAACACAAACTATTCTATGATTCTATCATTCTGTCATTCTCCTCAGGAAACGAGCCCAAATTGATTCTTGTTCTTCCACTTGCGACACAACTTTCAACATGGACTTGCAGGAACTTACTCAGCAAAGATGCTAGCAGCTGGGATGTATTTCCAGCTGTTTGGTGGTAGAAAGAACCAGGTAGGTAGACATGCTTTGGAGAAAGAAATGTGTTTACTGTAGGATGCAATCAGGAAGCCATGCATGATAGAGTGAGTAGATGCTGTACTCATCCTGTGGCTGGAGAACCTGAGGTCTTTAGAGGCAGTTGTAACTAAATGAAGCAAGCTACAGCTACTGGGAATAAAAGTGTGGCATAAAACCCATGAGACCCAGTTCTGCAGGTAGAAGTCCGTACATTTGGCTCTACTGATGTGCGACTAGCCACATTACAAAAGAGAGAAGTCTGTGTGGAGAAGTGAATATATGGACACTTAGGACTGATGAGGGCTGAGACCTGTGAGGGCCAACCCTGAAAGAACACTCCCAATCCATATTACATTCAGTGGAAACTAAATCTGAATAAAACTGGAAAATCAGTTAACTTTCTAAGTAAACCATCCAAACCTCCTACTGGTATTCCAATTCACCCCAGGGAACAAAAAAATGTTTTGGTTTTTTTTTTTGACTAATGAATCCTAACGCATATACTTAATATACTGAAATGTAGGAGTCATATTTTAAAAGCATTGGTTTTTTGTAAATGGTCATTAACAGCTTACCGGAAGAGCTTTAGCTCTTACTATGCATCACCTTCGTAATATAGAACACAGCCAACGACTTCTGTTATTACTTGCCTAATTTCCAACATGAAAAGGACGCTTGATTCCCAGCTTCTCTGGGAAAAAAACAAGTAGGAGCCTCTCATCCTTAGCTTTTATGATCCTGTTAAATTATTCTCCTCTTTTACGGCATGAAGTGATTTCTTTCAAAAAAAGCCATAGACATTGGGAAGTTCTGCTGCTGAACAGACACAAAAATGTATTTCTGTGAAAAAAGTACTCACACATGCCAAGTGTCGTATCTGTGTTTCTATTTACTTGTTCTCTTTTTCCTGAGATCTAACATAAACTTTCTTCTACTCTAAAGACTTTCAATGGGAACCATAACAGATTCATCTAATGTCTTGACTGATACTGTACAAAGAAATTAAGTCCCCCGAGCTTCTTTAACAGACTGATTAAGAAAGGATAATAAAATTGACCGCAACAGATTAGGCAGCAGTATAGTACATTTCCCTTACAATAACTATTCTCCTCAGGCACAAGGACTGCATATGCTGTCTAGTTCTCTAAAAGAGAGAATTACAAAGTACGCAATTACAGAGTATTATTGGAGAATTACATCTGAGAGTTGCAAAAATTTGTGGGGTTAGAAAAAAATTGCAATTTTTTTCTGCAGACGAAGCACACTTCAACATTGCCAATAGGTCACAAAGATATTCATATTTTATAAAGATCCTTGATGTTAGAAGAGGCAAATGGACAACTGTCTTGCCAAAACATCCCCATGTACTTCCCTACACACTGCTGCCTAAACACAGTCCAGTAAGTTAAACATAACACACTGTGCCTTGCCTTATCACCCAAGTAACAGAGAAGAAATGCCACCTTCCGTGTCACACATGAATCACCTACTTTCTTCTCCATTATACTAATTAAAATAGCTCTAAAAAGCTCAACTGAGCTTTCCACGACTGTAATTCTTTTCTATTTGCACCATTACAGCTACTCAGAAACCCTCACTGGTCAATGTTTTCATGACATATCTAGACTACAGCATTAAAATGACCTACAAATATACCTCCTTGCCAACTTAAATGTTAACTTTATTTTAGCTTTAAATTTTAGTGGCTTCCAATGTCTATCATGTATAAACAGACACAAGTGACATCAAAAAACACTCTTGACACATTTGCATAATAATGACAATAGAGCTCACAAACATCAGTATCAACTTGCTTGAGCTCAATGCTTTTACCTCTGTCAAAATCACAAATGTATTTACTTTTTCTGCTTTTCCCTCTGAATATCTTGGAAATTTAAAGGCAGGTGCCACAAGCAACAATGCTGACACTCTGCAGTTAAGCAATGTATTTTCATTTTCAGGATCACAAAGTATTCTCAAGAAAGCCCAATGCTTCCAAGAAAACCAGGTTAAGTTTTCTGCTGCAGATGAGAGCAAAATGAGACAAAATTAGTAAGATTACTAGCTCAAAGTCATCCAAATCAAAAATGCCAGACTGAGGAACACAAGCTACTCTGATAAAACGCGAAACTTCCCAAGCACTTCCCCAGAAACGAGGGGATTACTTTAGAGTTTTCTAACAACTGTACAGACACACAGACACTTTGAAGCAGATTCGCAACACAAACCCAGCAACTCCCACTTGCACGACAGCGGTTATTCCGTTTGGAGCTTGCCCTTACCCTTAAACTTACAAAGGAAGAAATGACATTACTTAACTTTTCTTCCTGCAGTCACAAGCTGGCCACACCTGAAAGTTGTAGCTACGTGAGCTCAGAAACCTTTTTATTCAGTCACCACAGAAACTAATATAGAAACTCCAGCTATTTGTTCTCCCGTTTTCAGTAGAAAATTTACATATGAATTACACACCAAATTCCTTTGGTCTGATAAACTGTTCTGGACTCGCATGAAGAAAATACTGCTTCTTCATTACCATCATCCTCCTGCTATTCTTTGCTGTCTTTACAAAAAAAAAGTACATCTAAAACTAGCAAGCACAGTGGTAAGCGGTAAGTAAGACTCTTGCCTTGACTCTATGCATAGAAACAGAGGTTTGGAAATATATCCTTACATTTCAAGAGATTTTAGATTCCCAGATTTTCTGCCAGACAGGCCCACTTGTTAGTCACTGCCTTGTGTGTAAGTATTAATGCAGCAATTTGTACCAGTCAAGAAATTATTTGATACAATTCGGCTGATTCTCAAAGCCATAAAGACCTGTAGATAATAGCCTACATAAATGACTGATGTTCAGGACCTGACTGCCAGACCCAAATACCAAATTATTTCCTATTACTTTTCATATTCATTAATCATCATCAGATAAAGGACAAATGAACATACACAGAGGCTAGAAACAGCACAAGTCACTCAGGTGTCTCCTATGACAGTATAAAATTCAACCACTGTTTTTTGCACTTGAGAACACAAATGCAAACATTCATAATCGCACTATGTATGGGAAATCAAAACAATCCTTACCTTGTTTAAAATGCCTTTTTAGTAAAAAGTCAGGCTATGCTGGTAGAAGGTGGCAGGAACCGTGCCATCCTCCTTTGGCAGACTTCTCCAAATGCCCCTGTGTTCAGCTAAGTCTAACTCCACTCTGTTTTGTTTCCCCAAGAGGACCCATTCAGCACCATGTGCTCCTTTTCAGCTGTCAATAAACAGAAGCGGTGAATTCCCCGGCGCTTCACAAAGCTAGTTAGGCATAGCCATTCATTTCTTCAGGAAAACAGGGCATTGATTTCAGCAAATTCCCAGGGAGCTGCTACAACAAAGAGATCAAAGATCCACCTCCTTTCCTGCGTGGCCGCCGGGCCGAGCGGAGCAGAGACAGGTTTCCCCAAGAGCAGGCTCGAGCCCCACCGACCACCGCCTGCTCCATTCACTCCCGTCACCTTCCTTCGTTCCCGGGACAGCCCCCGGCGCTAACCGTGACAAACCCCGACATTCAGGCAGCATAATATACTGCACGCTAGTTCATCCGAGGATAAAAAGAAAAACAAGCTCCAAGGGGAAGTTCGTTGCTTCCCCGACTGGCCAAGCTTCAGTGGCTGCCAGACATTTTATAAACTTCTCTTTTTTTCCTTACCTTCTCCATCATAAGCAGAGAAACACTTGCTACCTCAAATTCATCATGACCAAACTTCACTGGGATATTGGCTTTTTTGGTTTATTTTTCACAGGCTTGAAGACTTAGCTGCTGGAGTTTGAGGTCTGGCTGCAGCAGCCTTTGTATTGTGCAGCCATGACATTTCTTTGTGCAATTTCCCCCAGCCTGCAGCATTTTTTCCCTACCATTCTAAGGGGTTTTGGTTGGGTTTGGTTAGATTTTTTTTCTTTTTATTTCTATATCTAGCCTTCACTAATGTGGAACAAGATTCTTAATCCTAGAATTTGACCTTGTACTGTAAAAAGCATTAGTCAGAGATGATGTCAGGTCAGGCTTAGGGACTGGGTGGTTAGGCTACATGTCTACTACTAAACCCTAAGAGCCAGAGACTATTCCCTGGTGCTGGGACCACCTGGCATCCGCTCCCCATGTCTGAACATTCCTCACCTCCTTCTCTTTTCCCCCACAAACAGTTTGGTTACATCCAAATTCCTTACTTGGAGCAGAGCCTGGTGGGTATTATCCCCAAAACACGCCTTGGTGTTGGCTGTTAGCATAGGGCAGTACTAAGCTCATGGGCTGGCTCTGTACTATTTATTTATATAAAAACAGACATAAAGATCAAGTCACTTCACATCTGTACAGATTTGCCATGTTATTCTTTAGTGTTCTCCTGTGCACTGACATTTTTCCAAGGCACTACCTGGCTGTCACAAACCCCACAGGCAAGGGTACTCCCACCAGCTGGAACCTGGAAAGTCCCCTGAGCACTGGTACTGCCTCAAAACTATTCACATGTCTCCAAGTGAGAAGACAAACATCTATTCCTCTAGCATGACCAAGTATCGCAGGACCTGCCACAGCACAAGCAGTACAATACTGAGAAGACTGGTACAGGTGGTAGGGATGACTGATCATCGCACAGAAGACAGATGGGGACACAAGGAAATACAGAACTGCAGAATTATCTAAGTTGCAAGAGACCTGTGGCGATCAACTAGCCCAGCCTCCTGCTGAAAGCAGGGCCTTAGATTAGTGTTACCCAGGGCCCTGTCAAGCCACATGTCAAATATTTCCAGCTTGGAAAATTCCAGCACTTCCCTGGGCAGCCTACTGCAATGTTTAATCAATTCCACGGTGAAAATACCCCATATATCCAAGGGCATCTCCCCGGAAGCAACTTGTGGCCATCAGTTGTTGTCCTGTCACAGGGCATCCTTGTGGAGACAAACGCTTCCACCTTCTTTCCATAACCACAATTTTTCTACTGGAAGACCATGACTAGATTCCCCTGAGCTTTCTCTTCTCCAGGATGAACACACTCGATTCCTTCAACCTCTCCTCAGGTGACAACTTGTCTAACCGACAGATCACTAGGGAAAGCGTGAGAGAGGTGCTGATGCTGAACTGGAGAGAGAAAAATGAAACTGCCAGGGCATAAATTAGCTGAAACAGTCAAACTAGCTTAAACATCTGAGTAATGTTGAGGAGCCTTAAGTGATTTTGACCACGACCACAGTACAGTCACACTGCCCTCTCTCCTTTTTTTAACATATCACTCCTGATAGCAGTTTTGCCTGTTGTGTACAATACAGTCAGGCATATTACATTCCTCATTTTAGAGTTCTCCCTGTATCTAAATGGCCCTTAAGCATGCCCTAGAATTGACAGTTAGCAGATAAAGCTCAAAAAATGCACTTTTATAAATAACTTGATCTTGAAGTACAGATAACGCCTCCACAGATAGCTGCTATCTGCCAGTCTGTCATTGATGGTTTTATATTTATTAATAGATTACAGCTGTTGACCAAAACCAATTTGCTTTCTTTGTTCCTGTGAGGAAGTATTGGAGACTGATAAAATGAGTTTCTGAAATTCCTCTCTCTTATACTGCACAGTGTGCAGCTGGGCAGCCCTCAGAGGCAATGATAAAAAATGGCAGCTGAGGCACTGGAGGGACTCCAAAAGAAAGCATGTAGGTCAGATCAATAAGCATAGAAAATGTGCTTAATGCTGCAGACAGCTTAGGCTGCAGTGATAGAGTGTGAGTATCAGGGAGACCTGAGCAGTGTTTTTTTGTGGTAGTCATGACAGCAAAGTATAGGAATATGCCACTTGTATAGTCTTTGCTGTTGAAAAAGAAGGATGGCTAATAGCGATGAGGGGCGAGATTTGGATGTGACTTAGATAACGATTCCTTGGAAACACAGGAGTTAAATTCAAAAAGTGATTAAAAAACCCCAAGCACATCACTCAGTAGTCATCTGGGATGGTATTTGTGCCAAAGATAGATAAAAAATTCTATCTAAAATGTTTTAAGTCTCAATGAACCAGTCTGTTCTTATACATGGGCCAGATTTTTACAATTTTACTCATATTAAGTCATGCCTTACTCCAAGAATAATCCCGTTGATTATAATGGTAATATTGTTCCACAGATGTCTCAGAAGAAACGCAAATGTAAAAGCAGACTTTATACTTAAGATAAAAGACATAAATCATGAGCACATCTGGGAATCTGATAAAAACATATGGTACAAAAAAACCACTGTGGGATCATGGAAATGTACTTACATAGCAGGTCTGTGGACATGTTTACAGATCAGGCAAAGGAAACCTACATAAAATAAATGAAAAAAGAACGATCAGTTTTCTGAACTAGCACTCTTCATGTTTAAACCTCACGCTAGTTATCACATGCATAGTTTTTTAGTTCTTTAGGAAATGAGGAGACTATCTAGGAAAATCTAACAAGGAAGAATTTCAATTTGTGGAGGAGAAGAGTAAATCCATCTATTTTTTATTCCTTAATAAATTATTTCATTTCACAAACAATGTGAATTGACAATATTAATTTAATACATTTTAATTAAGAGCAATTCACTGTATTCTATGTCTTCATTAACATTTATTATCAATACAGAATTTTCAGGCACCATGTATTCTATCCCATTGCATGCCATTCTGTGTTAAGCCTGCTATTTCTGGTACTCATCTTAAGAGTCCTCACCCTTGCAAAGTCAAAGGGAATATTAACTAGATATAGGACAAGACATTTTCTTTGCTCTCTTGAAAGACTTCTGAAGACTTACAGCTTTCTGCTGAACTCTGTTCATGTTGTTCCCTTCCCATTCATCTGCTGTTTTTTCACTGAAACTTTACTATAAGCAGAGCAGAGTCTGCCTTTTCTAGCTAGCTGCCTGCGCAGCCTCCAACACAGCGAGATCCCCACGTGTGCACAAGGCTACTTGGAGCAACAGAAATAATGAGGCATGTAATAACAAGGGGGCATACAAGCAACAGCTTCATGTTAGATCACATCACATCACAACAGAATCACATCAGCTTATGCCATTTTGTTGTGAAAACCTGACTCCGATGAAGACACCAGTATTTTGTTGCTGACTGAAGTGGGTCAAAGGTAACATCTTCCTCTTTAGAAATACAAAGACTGTTAGTAAGATACTTCCAAATTAAATGGAGCTGGTTGGGAAAACTGAGGGAAAAAGGCAAGAAAGATGACAGGAAAAATGGATGGCAAAGAATAATGAGAACTGAGGATGAAACAGACTCAAGGGGTGTAAAGAAATGGTAAGATAAGGTGTATACAGAGGACAATGAGGCAGAGAAGTCAGTGGCCTGCTGATGAGAATTGCCAAGGAAGAAGCTGTGACTCTGCCAGGTTGTCCATAAGCAGGATGAAGAAGCTGAGATCCAGCTACCTGCTGAAATCTAGGAGCCCACTGTAGTGCCTTTTTCAAGTCTGAGAAGATCAAGGTAACACTTCCAGTGATCCACTGTAAGCACCTAAGTTGCCATATTAGCTTGAGGATATGCTGTTTGTCCCTGCATACAAAAAGCAGCCATGCTGAGCATTTGCCCCAACAAATTGTTTACTCAACAATGCTGTACATAAAGATCATCATTACTGGGCAATACAACACGTATACTGATTACATTAGCAAGTTAACTATTTATAAACTTACATATCTTCATTTCTAAGTGCTCACAGACCCAATCCCAACACCACGACACACAAAGTTAGTAAACCAGACTTGCTATCTTACCATGTGTCTCATCACAATATAACCAAACCCCCATGGATTTAAGTTGTCAATCCTAGCATAAAACACAGTATGTAAAGAAAATATATTTTGTAGATGCTCTGAACTTTGGAATTTGGAAGAGTTCTGACATTGAAAAATAAATTGCTGCCTGGTCTTTCCTTCCCACATGCTCAAACACATCTTTCAAGACTACGCTGCCTTCACCAAACAGAAGTACAAGGTTTGCATTTTAAATACTGATTTGCAGCACGGGGTGGTGAGGGGTAGTTGACAGGTATACTGCAGTCTTTATTCCAGAAAATTCAGATTTTCAACACAAAANAAGTCTGAGAAGATCAAGGTAACACTTCCAGTGATCCACTGTAAGCACCTAAGTTGCCATATTAGCTTGAGGATATGCTGTTTGTCCCTGCATACAAAAAGCAGCCATGCTGAGCATTTGCCCCAACAAATTGTTTACTCAAGTTAGTAAACCAGACTTGCTATCTTACCATGTGTCTCATCACAATATAACCAAACCCCCATGGATTTAAGTTGTCAATCCTAGCATAAAACACAGTATGTAAAGAAAATATATTTTGTAGATGCTCTGAACTTTGGAATTTGGAAGAGTTCTGACATTGAAAAATAAATTGCTGCCTGGTCTTTCCTTCCCACATGCTCAAACACATCTTTCAAGACTACGCTGCCTTCACCAAACAGAAGTACAAGGTTTGCATTTTAAATACTGATTTGCAGCACGGGGTGGTGAGGGGTAGTTGACAGGTATACTGCAGTCTTTATTCCAGAAAATTCAGATTTTCAACACAAAATCAAGAAGATTCCTCCCAGCTTTGGGCTATACATTCCCTAACATTAATGGGATAAAACTGACAGGGAGCAGCTCAACAGAGACCTTCAGCAGGGAAGACACTCCAAGGAAAGATGCTTCAATTGCCTGTGCATAAGCAACCTGTGTCTTTTGAGATGCCCTAGGACATCTGAAGCACTCATATGAGGCTGACATGTATAATACTAGCTATACAGGAAAATTAGTCCCGACTGGACCAAGAGCTGGAAGCCAGGCAGGGATACCTAGGGCAACTCAGACAGCACTAGACGCTTACGTTTCAGCAAATTAATCAAGTCCTACAGTATTGCAGTTTGTCTGTTTTTATGACAAGCCAGGATGAGACCAGGCAGGCTGCTGGTACATGCCTTCTGTCTGAGATCAAGGGGACTCCGGATAAGGCACGAAACAGAGGTGCCAGCACTTGAACTTCTCTTCTGTAACCTCTGTCCTCTGCCAAAACAGCTGGCCCCGGTGCACATATGGCTTATAAACCGGCTTTTGTCTCTGACTGGGATTGTGTGTAGATGTGAGAGAGAAGCAGCAAAGGGGCCCGCATGCTACAAGGACGTCAGTGAGTCCTCTTTCCAGGTAAAAACAGCCATGCTGAGAGCAGGCTTTCTAAGCAGCCGGTGTCCTAGCCTGATTTCCATCGGCCAGAAAACACCACTTTGCAGTTTGATTCCATTCTGGCTGGGAGCAAGGCACTTGCCTATGGTGTTAATTTCTAAGACTTTAGGCTTTGCAGAGGGAACAGTGGACTTTAATGGCATCCATATGTGACTGTACACACACCAACTTTTGTCATCCCCGGTCACAGCAGGCTACATGTTGTCACTGACAAAGCAGTGCCATCAACTAATAAAGACTTCATCCCTCCACTGAATTACTAGGCATTCAATCTGCAGGGCAATTACCTGGTAAACCACCACAACACAATAAGCTCTCCCCTTCCATAAGGTCTGAGTCAGTAGTTTACCTTCATCCTCCCACATCCGGTCAGCAGCAGTCTCCTGTCAGGAGAAAGTCCAGCCTCAGTCCATCCTGTCCCTGCCCCTACGCACCTGCCACCCAGCCATGTTCCAGTGACTTTGTGGTCCATGAACACCCCAATTAAGGTTTGGTTGAATTGTTCTGTGGTGTCACTTCTGTGGTAGTGGAGGGGGCATGGAGAAGCAGGAGCACATACACTCCTTGGGACAGAAGGCCACATCTCTTGAAACAGAGACAGTCACAGGTCAGTGGCCCATCTGAGAGGGACTCAGATGAAGAGCAGCATGGTACAGAGCAACACAAACATCTGTGAGAAATGTGAGAAATCAAAAGGCTAATCTGCTGCTGGGGTGGGGGCAGCTACCAGAACCCTGAGGAGTTCTCCATTCACTTGTTACTCAGAAGCAGCTACAAATACCACAGCAGAAAAGTGCTGTTGCACAGGTTGGCTCTTCCCTCCCACCCCTTTTGCCCGTGCTGACAGGGCTGCCTTCTCCTGCAGTCTGGAGCCAGGGAGGAATCAGTCCGTGGCGCTGCCCTCACGCCACTAAAGGTGCTCACCAGTACAGACAGGTCATGTTGTACAGAGCTCTAATCCTAACAGTCCTCCTAGGATGTCGTCACAGGTACAAGACTGTGCTGTAGAAGATTCATCCCAGAGAACGAGGGCACGATGAAAAGGATAACCATAAATCACCAAAGGGTTTCTTTCCACAGGCCATCAAAGTCTGAGAAACTTTCTCTTTTTTCTCCTATGCAAAGCAGCACTAGAGCAGCAACCCCATAGTGCCCATGTCCAGCCCTTGGGAGGGCACAGAGACCACAGACCAAGAGGGAACACACCTGTGAAGGCACCCCAGACACTGCAACACAAGCCGCTTTCAGCACACCACAGCAGCAGGTGCGCCAACACAAGGAACTGCTCCACTTCTGGTAGCCAGTCAGGACATTATCTCTGACAGGGTGAGCATAAGCACAGCAAGGTGTACTTGCAGAGGCATGGGAGTGTGAGCAGAACTATGAGCTCCTTCATAAGCTGTGACAGCTCTTCCCCAGCTACCCTCAACATGGACCCAGAACCATCTGTCCTCCTAGCTGCAGAAAACCCCCACCATAAATCCCTCTCCTGCTTCAAGGTCAGCCCCTCTAGCGCAGTGTACTGGCCCCCTACCAAGGGGGCTCCAACACTTGCAAAGTCACAGCAGGCACTTACACTGTGCCAACCAGGCACAGTGCCTGGTGGTTTCTGGCCACATCAACCACTTGCTGACCTAAACTTAGGTGGCTGGCCAGTGGCCATGTTGGCCTCAGTTTAACAGCCCTGTTGGCCAATCTTCTGTGTTTTTACTCCTTGTAAACTGCACTGATGTACCACATTAACCTTTATATGAAGCATTGCAGGTATATTGGCCAAACTTGCTGTGTTGTCCACACAGCCAAAAGTTGTCTGTGGTTGCTCTCAAATACTGTCCTTTCTCATCAATGGATGGCAGAAGAGGAGGAGCAGCAGAGTGGGGGATGTTTCCCATACATGAAAATTCCAGCCCTGAAAACTGATTTGATGCAAAGCCTTCTGAGGTTCTTACAGGCTTTCAGGTATCAGGAAATTAGCTTTTGCATTTCGGTTGAATAGGACTTGACAGGCTAAGTATAATAGATGGCTAACAGTCTACAGCTAGCAAAGCAGTGATTACAGGCACATCAGATGATGGAAAGTTCAATGCCTTGTGGTGGTGAAAAGTGGTTATGCACTGGCTAGAGGAAGTCAGGATGGGTTCTGCACTGCCTATTGAGGAGAAGGACATGTTGCAGAGTGCATCTGTGTGCAAGCCAGGATTTTAGGTTTTTCTTAGTTGTTCTACCATTGCCACAAATTTACAGACTATGCATTTTGTGTTTTAGAAGTGAGTGTAGTGGACACACTGAGGGCATGTGTGACTTGAGACGGGTACACATTGTGGTGGTGGGATTGCCCTGGGACGCCCAGGGTCTCCAGGGGGAGAGGCAATGCCTGTTACCCTTTCTGTTCTGATGCAGAGGACATGGGAGTAATGAAATCAGCCAGACAGTTTCCAGGTATGGTTCATGAGGCCTACGTGAGAATTGGAATTGCTGCTGCACCAGAGAAAAGCTGACTCCCACAAGAAAATGCACAGCAAGGGAAACCAGCCCACACAGGACCTCTGGGGCTGTTCATGATGCACATAAGACATACAAGGCTGTCAACAATGGCCTTGATAACTACCTTGCTTACCAGTGATTCGCATTGAGAGGCAGCAGGAGGGGCAGCAAAGGCTCCACCTTCCACTTCTCTTGTGCCTGGAAAACACTATGATGACACCTGGCTAAGGTTTCTGAATGCGGTTCTCACCCAAGTCCTGTATTCACTGCACGTAACTGCAGATTTCTAGGAGGATGACACAGTTTTACCAACTAGTGCTTGCTTCAGTGGCCCTGAAGCTCATCTTCACCAGAGAATGAACTCCATGGCAAGGCAGGCCAGGAAACAGTTCCGTGAGGGACCTTTGCAACATCTGCAATGTATGTCTACAACTAGCTGTTCAAGACAGCTGTCCTGCATGTAACACCACAGCATTTGCACACCAGCTCATGTGTCAGAGTTCTTTTGCTGACCTGACTCTCTTCCAGAAGAGGTACATATACCTTACCTGGCATCATGGCCCAGAAAGCCACAGGAAAGGCAGGCAGAGCTGTGGGAAGAGACATAAGTAGCAGCAACAGCAAAAGCTTTCATACTGCCATACTGACACTGCGGGTGACACCCTTATGCCTGCATTGTGATGCCATCTGTAGATGACGAGAACACGCTGTCTGCAGAAGAGACCTATGCAATGCAGAGACAAAGACCTGGATGATAGCTTTTGAATTATGAATCGTCTGTGAGCAGAAACATGGCTGTTCTGAACTAGTCAGCATGTACTGCAGAACAGTCCCCTACAAGCCCTCAGAGGTTATTACAGAACTCCTTACATGGCTTTCAGTACAAAAACATTGTCAAAAAGCAATGCCAATTGCCAGCACAGGCATAGTCTTTCTAATGATTTGACATTATATGGCTCAAAAACGCACCTCAGTTTCATGCTGCATGCCAGAGAGACGCATTAGTTAACCAGTCACCGTAAGACTCTTCTCCTCATGCTGTGAAGTAATCTGTCCACCTTACTCGTGCAGCTGAAAACGGGATGCTGCTATACTTCAGGTATTCTGAAGAACATCCAGGACAACCCGCTTACAGATTTACAACAGCCTGACCTAAAGATGACATTGTTATCTAAGTACTTTTTATCACATTTCAACTGAGTAAAGGTAAAATGCAAGTAAAAGTATTTTTTCAAGACATCTAAGGTAAATAATACAGTTGCAGATGTCTTTAAAATACACAACCAAAGATGTGACAGGAAAACCACACTTAACCTACTTACACCCAGGTTAAACCAGAAAGGGCTCTCTCTTCCCCGTTACAGAAATTGGTTGCCACAGTTAAACTTTCAACACACCTTACGCCTCAGGTTGCATCCACCAAAAGAAAACACCTTCAGGAGACAACGCATCTATTACACAGCATTAGCATTCCACTAGTGTCCTTCCTTGTTCTCTTTTGGCTACTGCTAGCTCTCATACTGGGCCAACTGGATTTCTGCTGACATAGTTTCTTTTCTCCTAAATTCACGAACAGGAAGGAAAATCAAATTGATATAAAATTGGTTTAAGTACTAACGCAGGACTAACAGGGGAAAAATTAACATGCAGGGCCAAAATCTCAGTTCAAAGACACCTATGTAGATTTTCTGAAGTCTGTAGCAGCCCACATGTGCATCCAGAATCAAGATTTGGTATGTGCTGAGTACAACTCATCAAACATGTCCAACAGTGAAATTCTGTGCATTTTATATCTACCATACATACAGTCCCTCACTGGAGAAAACATTAAAAATGAAATTATAAATCACTTTCTAGTGCATAATATAAAACAGCATATACTTGTACTTCTACAAAATTACATATTATTTTCAAATCACTGAATTATTTTATAATTATAAAACAAGGTAACTCCTTTGTCATTATAATGTTTTTTCTTTATGTATGGGATTCCACATCTTTCCCTTGATTAAGCAAAGAATTTGAGCATTACAACACATAAACACTTCTGTCCCAGCTCCAGAAACCTGACTCACTGGTACTACGGAAGTTCTTCATATGGAAGCCTTATTTGTGAACATAAATAATAACGAAAATCCAAAGTTATATATGGAACATCTCTGTTTTACAAGGGACTATGCAGACGTAAAAGAACAGTGTACAAAAACATAAGGGAGACTGTGGGTGGAAAAAAGTCATACACTCAAGGATATGTTTTCTCTAACATGTTTACTAAGAATATTTTGTATACCTTCATGATATTGTTTTAAAGTGTGTATATGCACAGACACACATATATGTATACACACACACCCTGTACAAATATATAAACCAGCCCCGCGGCAGGATACCTTATAACTTTATATACATCTTTACAGATTAAATGCCTTGGTATACAAGCAACCAAGAGCACTGTCAGTTTCCAGTGACTTCAAGAGGTCAGGCAATAAGACATCCTATTGACCTTGATAATTTTTTTTCATAGTTGGCTATTATTTTGCCAAAGCTATATTGAGTGTTAAATTTGCATAGATAAAAAAATGCTTTTCATTCCCTGCACCAATCAATCAGTATTCTAACCTGGTTACAATCATCTCAACATGTAGCACCATCAAATATGGTCCACATGTGCAAGTTTATTTTCACAAGTTTATTTTCAGTTTTAAGAAAAATACCCAATTTTCATTAAAAGCAAATCCATTTTATATCCTGTGTCCTGATATGAGAAACATGAAGACCAACAAATCCCACTCCTTGTTTCTAGGCAAGTTCTTCCTGTTCTGAAATATGACACTGTCTAGCACCATCGTTTTTCTAACCTTACATCACTTGATGTCCATCACCGCAAAAGACCTATGGCAGACAATGCATCAAGCCCAAGTATTTGCCCATCTCCAGTGCCTAGATAAAAGAAGAAAAGCTTTTAAATAGTATTTTTAAAAGTGATAGTATCAAAAGGGAGACAAACCCCTAGGGAATGATACCAAATGGCATCTCATGCCAGCCTGCCTTACTGAGGGCTGCTCTGTTGTTTGTCTTTGCAAAGCACTTGGCATTTTGAGTGCGATTCAGCAAAACATTTCTGCATTTCCCATGTCTTTCCACCACTGACTTGCAGGGAACCGTTTGTACATGTGAAGACAAGGCTAAACTTCAGTAGTTTGCTGGGTCAGGATCAAGGCACCAGTCACCTTTCTGGATGCTTGTTTTGTTATGAGACTCGGTTGAAATAAGCTAAAACCCCAAAAAATCTTAGAAGTGTGAGTTTCAAAAAGCCTCAAGACCCAGGAACATTCCTAAAATAATTTGCATTCCACAGCAGGGCAAGACCATTTCCATTTCAATGAGCCTGTGGAGAGGACTCTGGTCTGCCCCCTGAAATTCAGGACTGAACCAGCACAAAACAAACACTGAACCCCCTTGTACGAGGTCACGTGAAAAAGCACTTTTTCCTGTTCTCCCTCAATACCTTGGCTAAACCCTTTTCATCGCTTCAGGCCTGCATCCCAACACTCATTTCAGGCGTTGGGCACTGCCACTCCTCTCTGCTGGACAGGCTGGCGGCAGGGAGATCTCCTTTCCCTTCCCTGCATCCTTCTCCGGCAGCCTACTGGCAATAGTCAACAAGTCTCCTGCGGCTGCAAAAAAGGTTTTACGAAAACCTTGGCTTTAACACTCTCTCCTTTCATAAGGTCGCTACAAATATAACGCATTAGCAGCTGCCAGTTTTCCAAATGCAGTGAGCAAAACCCACAACGGAGACAGAGGAACCGATGAGTTCCCGCACGGTGCCACAGCCACTCCCGTGACCAGAGAGGGGGATACACATTTAGCCCGTACTTCAGCAACGTCGGTAGATTTCAGGAAATCCTAAAACCAGATTTGTCATCTGGAAGCCAACACTTTACCTCACACATCTTGCTTAGATTATGGTAATCTAAAACCTCCCAGCCTCAGATACTCACAAACTTTGCGCATTCCTACAACATCATCCAGACATGTCCCACAGCACTATCGCAATAACGTAATGCAGTGTGTAATGTTGCTGCTAGGTTATGTAAATATTAATATTCATTATTCAAATTTCATTTTCAGAGCCTTGCTCTCACTCTCTAGCAGCTTTAAATTTCAACGTTGTGAAAAGACCATTTCATTCAGAAATTAGTAATACTGAGGAAGTTTTACCTGAAAAAGGATTTCAGGTGGAGAATACCGGTATTTTTACAGGCATTTTCGGCGCAACACATGATCTTAATGGTGATTTCAACTGGTTTAGCAGCTTTGTTTCCTTAGCTACTTCGTAAAAGCTGGATGTCTCTATACATAAATTAGGTAGCAAACCATAATCAATGCTCTTCCGTAACATGCCCCACTGTTCGTTATCAGTATCTTGGCTACTACAAATGTTTTCTTTCCTCTGTCCACTCCTAAAGGCCTCAGTGAATTGCTTGAGCTGTCTGAAGGAAGAAATGATAACACTAATACATCCTCAAAACTCACAACTAAAGCATAAGCAAAGAGTTTTCACTAAGAACTTAATATTCGAGGGAGAGAGACAACAGCAGCCGATTTGTTTAATTAAACACCACAAGCCTTGTACTGGGTAAGAGCTGCCCATCACAGCCTCAATCTGTTTGCTGCAACCTGCACACTCAGATTTTCTGCCAACAGCAGCTGGATTCAAAACCACCCACATCCTTTCATTACCATTCACGGCTGGAGTGGGATACTGCACAAGAAATGCACTCTACCACTTCATATGGTACAGATGCAAGGGGTAATCACTAAAACTAATTTACTGAAATAGAGCCACTACATAACATTATCAGGGACTAATTCTGTTGGAATTAACCTGTAACTTGAGGAGTGATTTCTTACTGCCTTTTCTTAAAGGGTATGTTAGTTTTAGGGGTTATATTTTCATAGCAGTGCTTAGAATGCCTACAGCGCACAGCTCTAAAAATAACCAAATCTGCCAAATACTGCATATATGCTTGATTAATGAAAGCTACACACATTCCCAAATACTGCTTAGCTGTTTCCTTAATTTTTCCTTTGATTATGAAGCCATATGATAATTCCAAAAATCCACAAATTGTGGCTCACAGGTTACTGTTGAATAAATGTAGATACAGATGCAGATTCAACACAATACATCACAATAAATAAACCTTTCACATTCAGCATGGTAACCCGTTTCTTGATAAAGGAGAGAGAAAAAGTTGCTCCCCACTGTCAACTAAAGATCAGGTGAACCTCTTGTTCTCCCAAACTGACAACTGGTAACACAGAGGTATAACTGGACTCCTGCCTTTCCAATGTCTGGACTGGAAGCCTTCTTGGCAATTTTATGGTATACAGACCTAAGTCTTGGGATCCTGTGCCACTTCTTGCACGTTACTCAAACAAGAAGACAAAAAAATGTGGCATTACATGCACAGTGTTTGCACTTGTTTAAAATTTGAGCTTTGCAGTTTCATCCTGCACAGTAATGTACCCTTTTCTCCAGCAAAACTGAAACTTGAATAAATTAAAGGAGACTGGCTCTTGTCTATACAAGCTTCTTTTTTCAGTGCAAGAGAATGCGAAAAGAATTATCAAATCAGAGTAACAAGGCCAATGCTGAAGAGCCCTGTAGAGACTGGTAAAGGAAGAGTACAGCCACTACCTCCACAGAAATGTAAGTGACCATTAACTCCCATATCAATACTAAATTAGGAACTTAAAATTTATTGCACCATGGACTGATGAATGCAAAGTACAGGCAGATACAAAATACACCTAGTATTTCAGCAGTTCGGCATTTCTCTGTATCCATTTTTTCAGAGACAATCTTAGAATCTGTTTAATTTCTTCAGAGGCTCTAGCAACAGACGAAAAGAATACCATTTCTTAATTTAAAAGTTATCCTGATATAGAAAATCTTGTTACAATAATGCAGAAAAAATCCTGTGATCTCTTAAGTTCACCAAGAGGTCATTTGTCACTATTTCTTCACCCAGTTGCATGACCTCTTCAACTCCAACTTTGACATTTGAAACATCCATTCAGTATGGTTCAGTGAGTTAATGAAAAATAGCCCCAAACAACTCAGGCTTTTGACATTTGCACTCCAAGTTACCAGAAGGTCATTTTAGTAATTTATAAAACCTACATGACCATATTCTGTCATATGTTCATATGGGATATGAGGTCTGCAAGTGGAAGAACTCAGCGTTACCTAAAAGTGTCCGCTATCCAATACTTAGATGGTTTCAGTCAGTAAACTATTGAAGTGTATTTCACTTGTTGCACCATGACATTGTAGTCTCCAACATCTACTACAATGTTCAAAAAAACCCCAAACTGATTTCTACTAAATGGTCACTGATTAAATGCTAACCAAGATTTGCACTGGGAGAATCAGTATGATTCAAGTGTCAGTGCTCTGCTGAGACAAACTGAAGGCCCTGGTCACACTTTTCGCAAAGATGATGTTTTAAGATGTCCTGTAAACGCCACGGATTCAACTTTTGAACATCATCCTTGTCAAAGTAAATTATTTTAAAATTACAATTTAATACAATTTAAGATTCTGGGACTTCAGTACGTTACTAGAAGTATGACAGTAACCTTAGCACCTATGTATATCCATGACATTTTTTGCGATCAGATTGGAATTTAGAAAAACCCATAGTCATCAGGTTGTAACTTTAAAAACTAAATTAATTTATTAATAGTCAGTGCAAATCACTGACCATAAAGACAATTCACAGACTTATATAGTCTAAAAAATTAGTTAATTTTACAAGAAAAAAAATTTTGAAGTAATATATCGTTAGAATATTTTTACAGATCAAAAAGACACCCATTCAACACTGTCTTCAAATATATTATCAATCATTTTACCAAGCTGGGTACAAAATATTTAAAATAATCTCATTTTTATACTCTGTTTTCCATTAGTTTAATAAGTCGATACTTATTTTTGTAATGTCCTATTTGAAAATTACTTTAAAGAGTTGGTATTTTAAATGCTGATAAAAGATGTTACGAAAAACCTGACAATTTTTTTTAACTAAAGACAGAGACCCACAGCCCCTGCTCAACAGAGCCACTTTGATGACCCCTAACATCCTCTCATACACCCTGTAACTCAGCATTTAATCTTCTCTAGGGGTCCACAGATTGTAAATATTTCTCTGTATGGGTGCTGAGGCCTGCAAAGACTGAAACATTCTGAGATTCAGGCTTTAACATTGACAAATCACTGAAACTGTAAGAACAACTTACAGAAAAAAAACCCCAGCTACACTCTTTTGTTTTAGAAAAGCGGGACAACCAATTTACTCTCCCATTTATCCATGATTTGTTTCCTTCCCTGTCCATTTCTCTGTTTTGGTCGGGGTAGCCTCTCTGCCCTGTAAATACAATACATGAAAACTAAATAAATACATGAAAACTAAATAAATACAGGAAACAAATAAATACATGAAAACTAGGATACGTTCTTATTAATCAAAATCCTCCATGTTCCTTACAGACTCAGTGAAAAATCTGTATAGCAAATTCATGCATTACAAAGTGAAATGATTCCATCCATCACTCACACTAAGAATATTTTAGAGAGAAGAACAGCATGTAAATGTGCACAGGTCAAATAAAGATGATTTCCACTCGTGAAAATTATTCTTGTCACTGGCAGCTGTTATGCAAGAAGTAGTAAGGTCCAGAAGCCTTGCTGGGCATGACTAGTGGTAGGAATATCATTACGATCCACCTGCAAACTCTAGGAGAGCCAAAATGCCTCTGCAATCTTCTATTCTAAGCAAAAGTAAAAGTCCAAAGTAAAGGGTTTCCAAACTAGGACACTGTGAGTGTCACCACAGCACTAAGAAACTTTTCACAAACACCCCTCCACCGTGGGTTCACAGAAGGGAAAGCAGAAAATACTTTTCAGAAATACAGAATTTCAAGATCGTAGATTTTACAGTAAACGTGTGTTTGCTTTGCCTGCTTATTCACTTGTTTTGTGGGGAAAGGAGTGCTACATTTGCAAAAACATGTGAGTCATGAACAAGTCCAAATATTTCCAGTAAAACTCATTTGTGTCTGAATAGGATGAGTTAACAGACATTACACTTTGCAGAAATGTATCAGTTTCACTGACTTTGCAATGCATCAGTGCTACAGGCTGTGCTATAATTCACTGAAATTATTGGTTTCATCCTCCTTAATTTGGGATATAACAGTCTCCACCTCCAACTGTGGAAATCCTCACTTGACCCTTTTCTTACTTTCATTCGCACCTACCACTGAGGATTAACCACTGAGCAATCTCATTCCAGTGCATGGCACCATTGGAATGACGAAAGGCCACTTGGCTGCCAGGTCTACAGGAAGCAAACGCATCCACTCGGGATACCTCATGTGCTAGTTTTCAAATTTCTCTTCCACCAAAAGAGGGAGGAGTGGTTTTATCCTAGTGCATTTGGATTCACTCTGGCCAGCAGCCCTGGTCTTTTCTTGCAAGAGCCCTGAGAACAGAAAAAGGTAGTGTTTCAACGGGTAAAACACCTGATTTCAGCAGGCAAATCACCTGCTGCTGTTTCACTGTGAGAGGTATTAAGTCACTTGTTTAATTAATATGGGTGATTGCTGAGGTATCTAAGTGCAGTTGAAGCAGAAAAGAGTTACATTACTTCTTAGCTTGCCTTAATCACTTAAAAAGGGTTTAATGCCTTTTACTTGCTCAATGATGCAGGTGAGCCATGACTCCCACCAAGATACAAGAAAAAAATCAGAAGCCAGAAAGCATCCCGGACCGCATATGTAGAGTTTTTTTTGCTTTCTACAAAATTACAAAGGTTGCCTCTCTGCACAGAAAGTTGAGCCGGTTACTAAGACTACATGAAAACTGAATTAAAATAGAACTTCTTATGTAGACAAAACAAATCTCTGGGGGTTTTTGCACTGTTCCTCCATCTAGGAGTTTCTCTTTTGTTTCTTCAATTCAACTTCAGTTATATTTTTAGTAACTTCTTTCCTTTAGCTAACACTTTCCGGTATTTAATTATCTTTCCTTTGCCTTTCGCTTACCACCTCTTTCCAGATCTTTGTTCAGCATCATTGCTTCCCTTCCTTTCATACTCCCCTTGGTTCTCTGCACGCCACATCTGTGGCAATGGCTCTGGACATAAACCCACCTGACACAGAAGGAACATCCACCTCCCTGGGGACAAATTAAACTTTGAACTAGCTTAGCTATGCTTTTAACATGTACTTCACCGGTCTTCCCACTGTTTAGCACTGCAGGGCAATAAAATGATTAGGTACTTGGTGTCTTCTTTGGGCATCAATCTGTCAAGGCACTGGCAAAGCAGAATTTTAATGCTTTATAAATCACTTGTTTATTGCTCAGGCTTGCAGCACTTTTAATTGTAATCTTTAAAAAAGCCGCAATGGTTCTAATGTTACTTTTTTCTGTAGGGCAGGATAAGCCAATGCTGTTGACCACATTACACACCTGTGGTCACTGAAGTAACGTTCTAGCTGAAGTAAACCAACAAAATTGCAGTGACAGTTTATGACCAGAAAAGCACTTGGGACTTTTGTTGTTGCAGTTCTCTCTGAAAGATATGCATGACGCTCTTGCAGAAGATACCCTTGCTTATCCTCAAGAGTCCCTCAACACCATTCATAGCAACAGGAACCTGGAAACAAGAGACCAAGTGGAGGAACAAAGTATAATATTGCTCACTGCACTACATTTGCTTGCTATTATACATGCTAGCACCCATTAGATACTGCTACTCTAACATCTTCTTAAGTGCAGCTCTATTACACACCGTGAAGAAAAAGCAAAGCACATCTGCACCGACTTTGTTACCTCTGCCATGCTACAAGACTTGGAGGAAATGCTGTGCCCTGTCTTTGTCTGCTCTAGGTATCAGATGGACTGCACTGGGGCACACTGGCTATCTCTGCACTCTCTGTGTAGCCACACTACAGGCCTCTTTAGCCTACCTACACCATGCCTGCGACTTGTATGCCCAATGCACACGGTTGACCATGCTGGTGGCACCACCCTATGCACTCTACCAGCTGCGACTCCACATTTGCTGCAAATGCATTTCTTGCCACAGTTCTTCAGATGATTGTTTGAGAGGGGATGGCATCAGAAGGCTGACATGGGGACAGTGCCTCCCAACAGGATGAACCCAGCAAAGCTACTCATCTGTGGATGAATCTTGCCATTCTGAAGTGACCAGTGCTCCTGAACTGGCAGCACACAACTTTCCCCAAAATTGTTAGTGTCACTGTGAAGACAAAGTATGGTGCCATCTGCACATGAACATGGTGAGCCATTCCATGCAGAGCGTCTGGGTCATGCAGGTCATCTGCAACACCCCTTGGCACAGAAAGTTGACATTTCGCACTGAAACAGCTCTGTGTGTAACATGCAGGTCTGGGCAGCCACCAGCTGAACTACCTTAAATATGAGCACAAGTTTCCCTATCAGGAGCCTCACTGCCCCAAGTAAGGCAAAAAGAACACTACAACTCTAGAGACCCAAGAGATGACCGCTCTCCTATTCTATCTCAAACATAAAAAAGGCAGCTCCCCTGCTACTCCCCAAGACACACATAAAATAGGCAATGAAGAAGCACCCCTGTAAGACAGACCTATTCCCACCTCCCTCAGAGCAGAGGAGGAGGAGACAGAGGAGACAACAATTGGGACAGGGAATCCATCCACATTACACACAGGACTTTCTCACAGCAGTGGGGCTGGGATGAACGCCCGCACTTACTCTCTGACCCCTGTGGGTCAGACAGAGCTTGGAGGTCTTCTTTCCCAGCACTTTACTGTTGGAGAGTGAGGACTAGGTGCCACTCACAGCAGACCATGGTGGCATTGCTGAGATACTCCCTACATCTTCTTTTATACTCCAATAGCAGCACCTAAGCTAAGAATAACAAGATGAAACGCACAGTTATTCTGTACAGCTATGTTTTCAGGGTCTTCACCAATCGAGACAAGACTAGAGTTTTTATTTACATTTGTCTAATATGTCCAAGGATTTATTAGCAACTCAAAGAGCCAAATCTTTCTAGACTTGAAACTTGAGGCTCTCCAGAGGAAAAAATAACAACAAACAAGGATGCTGAGTTACCAACCCAGCATGACCGAGCTTACTTTAACCCCCTTTACAACTCACCACAAGGACTAGAATGCACACTCTTCTGCATTTTATTCCCACTGCAGTTTTTCAGGGGTTTAAGCAAGAGAATATACAGTGTCAGTGCATTCAGTGATGTCCTTTGAAAAACCATGGAAGGGGAATGGGAGAAAACACTGGGTGGTAATCAGTGTGATCAAGTTATCTCTCCAACTTATTAGAACTATGAATCAATGCCTTATTATACAATCTCTACTGTATCATCATTCCAGCCTGAAATTATGCGTAGTAAATGCTATTTGGAAAGCTTAAATTTTGCTATCTTGTTTGTGAAACAGCTTCTCCTAAAATAGTCCTCTAGGTGCAGGAAGGAGAAAGATAAAAGCACATCTACTCTGTACTTCAAGACACGATTAGTTTACAAAGGCATTCTTGATCCTGATTCAGCACTGTGACTCACACCATTTTACACAAGATCAATCTGTACAGGCAGAAATAGTAAGAAAAAAGAGAAAATATGAGAAGCATATGGACAAAGACCACTGGGAAGAACTGTCGCTTCTAGATGGTCATGTTGGAAACATCTGGAACCTGAAACGCTCTTTCACAGCAAATTCCAAATAGCCCATATTCAGAAGAATGCATGGAAGAAGGAGCTAAGTCAGCAAAAAAGTAAAGCTAGAAGTGAAATATTTATTTTATTATCCTCAGGATACGTATGGAATTAAATGTTATTATCAACTTTCAAGGTTTTCCCATAGAGAATTCAAGTAGACTGACCTTCTTTCTGTCCTAACTCTTGTTATTTCCTGCTAGTTATCATAAAAGAGCAGTATCCTTGGCATCATTTAAAGATATTTCCTACTTCTTTCCACACACGCAAGAAAAGAACAAACAGTTTCTTCTGGGTTCAGTGACAATTAAATGATGTGGCCACTTGTACGGTGGCACGTGCTTAAGTAGAAGTGTGTGACTGCTGTTCCCTTGGCGTTTGGAGCAGCCTCATTTGCTTCATGCTTATCTTCGAAAGCAGGAACATCTTAAAATAAAAACTCAGTGGAGCCAGTAGGGAACTAGTTGGCAATGCACACTTTAAATATGCTATGGTTCTGCAAACATCTTGTGAGCCAGATTGCTCTTACTGAAGAGGACTATTTAGGTTGATAAAGTCAGGTGTAAGGTCAAGTGCTCAAACACATGAAAACTTATATCAAACACATGAAACATATCAAACACCAGCACAGACCATCTTAAGTACAGTGTGTGTCTTCACTTATGGGCAGGGTGGCGGTCAATGTTTTTGGTTTTAACCATCAGTCAAGAAGTTAGGAGTTTGAGGGAAAGGGACAGTGGCTCAGGTCTCAGACCCTGCTACACACTGCAGACTAAATGTGTCTCAACAGTCAGGGGGGAATTATCTTACACTGTTTCCTTTCCACCAAGTCCTGGCAGAAGGGCAGGCAGGGAGAGAAGAAATGCGTGTGCTCACAGAGCTTCACAACAAAGAGATTCTCGCTGCAAAGCAGATTACGGAATTGAAAGGAAATAGAAGTTATTGTCTTTAGTTAGAGAGCATGAATCTGTGACCTGCTGGCTTACGTGTCTGCAAAATGAACGCAAAACAAGTGTCTGTGTTAAAAGAAAGTCTACCTACAAGCAATGCACTCAAAATGGTTTGACTCTTCATTTTTACCTTCAATACTGAGCAATTTTAAATAAATTTGAAGATGCCAGTCTAAGCCTTCAAGCTGGTTAGATTTCAAGAACTAACTGCATGATTTAACAGTCCCTCCTGCCTCTAAGAAATAATTATTTATTTTGTTGTGTTTATGCGCTTTCACATGTCAAACTCTCCAAACCTCCCACTACTGTTCTTACTTTGATGCACAGGTCCAGAGAAATTGGTACAGTCCTGATCTTATTTACAGCTTTTATTCCCGCTCATCCCATCTTCTACTTCTTACACAAATAATCCTATTATCAATTTGGAGCATCTGCATGATCAGAATGATCAGGTCCTATTTAAACATCAGACATATACCTTGAGAGCACTCAACAAGCCAAAATGCGGTGGCGATCAGCCTATTACGCAATCATACTACTCCAGGATCTCTACCGGCTCCCATTAGGTTTGCAAATGAGATTTTGACTGCTTTGACTTACAATGGGGGCCAGCAAGTGCACAGTAACAGTGGAAAACACACTGCATATATAGCGGCACCGCAGCAGCAAGCAAGCACAAGACCAAATAATAATCACATGATTTGTCACTGATCCTGTCACTGCACCCGTACTTCTCTTTAGCAGAACTACCCACGTTCCACCCAGAGCCACCTGCGCAGCACAGCCCCATTTTGTGTTGCAACAGTATGACTGTTCCCCATGCACAGAGGTGGCACGGTGCTCCATGTGCTGCTTCTCCAAATGAACACCAGGGACAGGAACGACCGGTGAAGGGAAATTCCAAATGACAGCACATTTATTTCTCCCCAGCGAAGGGTCAGAGCACAACAGAGGTGCTGCACTTGCGTTGTCAGTGGAGAAGTGCAGACCTCACAAGCAAGAGAGATGCTCTTGTCTTGCAGGAGAAGTTGACAAGTCAGGACAGGACCGCTTTACACTTTGTGCCGCTGCATGTGATTAGGTATCTCAGACCTGAATAGTCAGATTTTCTGCGAAGCATTGGGACAACCAAGAATCAGGTCACTTGTGTTGACGTTAATTTTACAACTGCAATATTGAGAGATGCGAGAGCTCAGATTGGAAACCTCTTCCTTCCTTGTTCTGTCAGAGCTGGATTTGCTAACCTGGCAATAATGCCAAGCACATCCTCTCCTACTAATTCTTGGAAAGAGAATGTACGCACCGTTTGTATTCATTCATGAAGACCCTTGTCATCAAGGTGATATGAATAATCCTTTATGTTGGACAAAGCGGCCACACAAAAATACGTATGTAGATATGCCATGTACCTAAAAACACAGCTTGGATTTTGTCCTATGCAGTCCTTTATAAATCAAAAATATCAGCTGAGGAAAGAAGATTTTATTTAATCTCACATTTTAAAGACAGCTACTACTTTGTGCTCTTCACCAACTACTTTAAATATCTTCTACAAAAGCAGTTAGCCTTATTGGCCCTCCTTCGCATGGAGGAACATACTTGTTATGCTCAAGTCACACAGGGAAAGCAGCAACCCTCTGAGAAGAGTCTGGCTGTCCCGAATTCACCTTCCTAGAAAAACAAACTGTCATTTGGCTACGGGACGCAAACTTTCAATAGGGAAATAAAAAACAACTGACAGTTAAGTTTTAACAAAGTTACATAAATCATGTAATGCAGTAAATCCCTCTCCCACGGGCAGCGGGGGGGGATGGGGGGGGGTGAAAGTCACATCTCCCACAGGAGTCAATGACAGCTCCAGACTTGTCCGCAGCAAGCTGTCGCCCTGCTGAAGGGGGACGAAAAACCGATGGAACCCGCGCTGCGGCCGCTTCTGTCGGCTGGGCTTCCGACGCAGGCGTCGAAACCCGTTTGCGAGCGGCGGGCGCACGCTGGGGCCCGCAGACATTTTCTCACGCGGGACCAAACCTCCCGGGCCGCAACGCGCGTTTCACGCCGGACGGGTGCCACCGCCGAATGCGCCTCAAGGCGGCGGCCGCTGCCCCACGCTCCGCCGCGAAAGCCCCGTGCGTGCCCTGGGGCTGACGAAAGGCGCGAAAGAACGATGAGGAGACGCGGGGCCACCGCTCAGCCCCCGGTCCTGAGGCCTTTTCTGTTCCCGGAGGCAAGAAGGGCTGCACTGCGCCCGTCCTGGGGCTCCGGTGCGACGCTCAGCGGAAGGGGACGCGGGAGAGCCTGCGCGGCGGTCGGGGCTCGGGAGAAGTTGAGGGGGAGATGGGAAAAATAAATAAACACAAAAGTCTCCTCCTGAAGGCGGACACATGTGGCGCAATTCGCTTTCCTGCGGC
>VZSC01010552.1:51402-64595 GCA_013398225.1 Steatornis caripensis | reverse complement strand
TGGGGAGGGCAGAGCCGAGCTGAGGGGAGCGCGGAGGCGGGCCCGGCGGGGTGCAGCTCGGCGCTGGTGCCCTCGGGTTTCCTCTGCAACGGCGCCGCCGGGAAACTTGTTAGAAGCGAAGTGTCGAAGTGTGAGTATCCCGGCCCGGGGCTTTCCGGCCGCCGGCATGGCCGCTGCTGCAGGCGCGCGGCGTTGTCCGTACTTCTAAGGATCCACACAAACCCCCTCACCCGCACTGGTGGTAGTTAACGACTTCCAGGGAAGGCACCGCACAGCATTAAGACTTTCCTGCACAGGTAACGATTTTGCTTTGTTACCTTGGGTTTTGTTGGAGACTTGCACCCTGGCAGGCTGAGGGGGGTGAGTACGATAGCGAGTGCCCAGGACGGGAGCGTGTGCGCATCGCCAGCTGGCATTTCCTCTGAAGAAATGCTGCTTCTTGTCCCGTCACAGGTCATCCACGTGGAGATGCTTCCACCTTCTCTGTAACCACCATTTCAGTGCTGGAAAACCACCATCGGATCCAGCTGAGCCATTTCTTCTCTGGGCTGAACACACCCAATTCCTTCAGCCTCACTTCCTATAGCAAATTCTCCACATTTAACCACCTCCGTGGCCCTCCACGAGACCCTCCCCAAGGTTTCAGTGTCTCCCTTGAGACACTGGGGAAGACCACAGCTGGGTTCAGTCCTCCAGGTGTAGATCAACAAGTGCCAAAACAGACCCCCTGACCTGTCACCTGTGCTCTTGCTGACACGAGCGGGGACACGGTTTGCCTTCACAGCTGCAACAGGGATCACTGCCCAGCTGCTCAGCTTGCAGGCTCCCTCCGCCCCCAGCCCATTTCAGCAGCGCTACGCCCCAGTCAGCCAGAGCCCAGCTTTTAGAGAAGGTTGGACCAGGTGACATCTCCAGAGATCACTATTTCCCTGTCATAGATACTGTCCTACCAGTCTAAAGGTGTCTTGTGCAGGAGGGCCAGGAATTTTCATGGCTTTGTGAACACCACAGGGGTATTGCTGTATATTGCTGTATACTGCTGTTGCTAATGTAATGCAGCTTCTGCAGGCTCCCAAGGCTGTAGCCATTAAAGATGGATAAGGTGAGGTTCTTATTTAACACATGCATATAAGCAAGTGAACAAACACTTCCATAGGTGTATTCTTTTAATCCGTACTCTCCCCAGCTCTTTGAAATCCGTGATTTCTGCCAGCAGCAAACCAGCCAGCCTCAACAAAATGCTCCCAGTGTGCAATGGAGAAAAGCGGAGAGTCATTTGGTCCGTCAGTATCAAGAGGACTCCCAAACTGGATCAGGGCCAGGCAGCAAGCCTCAATGTCTTTCCCACTTCTCAAGCTGGTGTTGAAGTAAACATGGAGCTAAACTGCTCAGCTCGTTGTTGGAGTAATGCTTTGGCTCTTTGTAGAGAAATCAATAGATGGAAACTGTGTGATACAGTCGTATTGTAACCAGCTGCTTTTGATAAAACACACAAGCTGGAAAACCTCATTGTGCACACACACCGCTGTTTGAGCATTTTACTGATGGGTATTCAGCCTGGGCATGACTAGAAGAGGTACCAGCTCAGCTCCGCCATGCTACAATACCAGAATGAACTTTGTGTCCAGTTTCTGATGGTTCTGGAAGAAAGTGCCCAGAAGCCTGCATCCTGGGTCCAACACACAGATGTGTTAGAGAGTTGCTTATAATCTGAAAAGATGGTTGAATATAGGCAGGGAAATGTATTTTTCCTCCAATCTCATTCAAAGGACAGGCTGAAACAGTTCTGATCAACTTTTTAACAGTTCAGCCCAGCTCTGAGACATAGCATGGAAACACTCAGCAGCTGCAGTAGAAAGTCCTGAAACCCAGGTTGCCCAGATAAGTTGTGGATGCCCCATCAAGGTCATGCTGGATGGGGCTTTGAGCAACCCAATCCAGTGAAAGATCTCCCTGCCTATGGCAGGGGAGGTGGACTAGAGGACCTGTAAAGGTCCCTTCCAACCCAAACCATTCTCTGATTCTGTGATCTTAGTGTGGACTATGTTGGGTGAGCCTATGTGTTAGCTCCTCATGTTATGAGATTTTGCAAAAGGTCGACACCTTTGGGGTTTAGCAGAGGAGGGAAGTCCACATGGGTGTCACTAGTGCAGGGTGTGCACTGTGCATAGGGTGACATCAGCGTCTCCGCAGCCAGATTGCTGTGGCCTGTCCTGCCCTCTAGTGCCTGCAGTGTCAGCTCCCTCTGTCCCCTCTCTGCTCCCCTTGCACGCACACACACCCTCGAGGGCTGCTGCTGTGGCTCTGAGCAGGGAGCAGGAGCTGGAAACCCCCGGGGCCTCCCCTGTGCCACCGTGGCTGCAGAGCTGGCCACCCCGGAGCCTAACTTGCTTGCCGGGGTCAGCTGCTGCGGGGGGATCACAGACCAGAGAAAGGTTTTGGAGGGAAAGGGTGTCAGGAGGGGTCCCTGTGGGGAGGTGGTGTGAGGGATGTGGTGCTCACACCTGGGCTCCCCTGGAGTGGCTCCCCCAGCCACCTGCGTACCAGCCCCTGAGCCACCCAGCCAGTAGCAGCAAGGCCTGTGCTACACAGCCTGTGTGCCTGCCGGCATCACCCCAGACAGCAGCTACGCCATTACCCCATATCCTTCTTCCCCTCCTTACTGTTGCTCGTGGTTTTCCCGCCTCTCTGGTGACCGCCAGGATGCAAGGGATCCCCTCCTCTGCCCAGCTGCCCGTGTCTGGGGCTGAATTCAAGTACAGGGCAGTATAAAGCTTCATGGCTGCATGGCCCCATAAAAATATGACCTGTTACAGCAAACTACCACAATACAGAATGCTTGAGTTGTATCTATACATTCTAATGAAGTAAATATACAGGGCATGTAATTCATTATTTTAAAATAGTAATTTAAGAATACATAATAATGCAGCAACCTATTTAAATAGAATTATTCCACACTTCAAGTAAATTTTCTAGCAATCAAACACAAAGCAAGAGTGACGAAAATATTCCAGGTGATCACCTTCCTCTTGTAATGTTCCAAAACCAAATATTCAAGTTAGCATTTGTTTGAATCTTTTCAGGAATGATCCATGGCAGTCCTCTAGGTTATCCTAAGTCTCCTGTAAATACATGACAAAACAATCATTCAGTAATGAGGAATCCTTAAAACTGACATAGTGTTCCAAAAATGAGCTGAAACATTTACAGTTCTCATGAATCATGTCACAAAGCCTTTTTATTTCTCTGATAAAATTAGGCTGAAGTTACTTACCTGATATACATAAGGTCATGACTCCATCATCATGGGAAAAAAAAAACATTGCAAAACCTTGGTCCAACTGAAATTGGGATAAACCTCCCTGTGCTGACTTTAATGCCTAAACCAGAGTTTCGTTTCAAGCCTTATGCCCCAGTCATGTGCATTAAAAGAATTTCTTCTTAGAAACTTATAGGCAGATGTAGTGGGCACCGACTACCATAATTTCATACACGTAATACATTTTGCTGGATGCTTTGATGAATCAATCATAAATGTAAAAACAAGCGCACTTTGTTAAAATAATGTCAACTTAGCAATCAGAGGAGGAGTTTACAGGGGAATATTCCAACTTTGAAAACCATGTATGTTTGTCTACAATCTGTACTGTGTAACTCCAGATGCTCAGTTTTAACACATTCATATTAGGTCATGGTGGTCACATCTCATTACTTCTGATTTTCAGCTACCCACAGAGACAGGTAAATACCTGGCACCTTCCAAGGGAGCCTTTCCACATAAGTAATAGCTGCCGTAACTATCACTGGACATCCTAGCCCAGGATGGAGGGAAGGCAGGGTCTGCCTTCAAAGCCACACGTACAAGTGGTCCAGTGAAAAGTCTGGACATCCCTTTTGAGAGTATGAGATGTGGAGCAGGTCTCTGCTGTTGCTTAGGTTCATCCTTCAGCACGGCTAGCGCACAATACTTGTAAATAGATAGGAATTTGTTTCTTCTTTCAGCTAAGCCATTCATCTCCATTTACTTGATGACTTGCCTGCTTGATACTCCATTTCCACATCCTCTGTTTCTGCTTGATCCGATTCTTCTAACTGGAAGGAGATGTGACGTGAAGGCTGTTCCTCAGCAACAGGTTGGTCAGCCTCTTCTTTCTCTGCAACTGGTTGGTCAGCAGCGTCTGCCTCACTGGCCACCTGGGGTGCTGCATCTGTTGGCCTGGGCTCTTCAGCAGGTGCCTCTGTGTCATCAGACAGAGGTTTATGGCTAAATGCATCTAAGCGTTTTTCAACCACTGTACGAATCAAGGCTGAAACAGAGAAAGCCACCATTAACAAACATGGAGGAAAAAACCCTATAATTTTAGATTATTTTATATATTACTGACCTGTAACTTCTTAAACAGGGAAAAGAACCCAAAGTAACACTAAAAGTGAAGGAATACTTGAGAAAATTATCCCTGCTGCTGTAGCCTACTTTCAGCCAAATGAGCAGTTTACACTGAAAGCAGTGATTTGAAAGGGTCCACCTGGATTGTTTTGTTCCTTTCCTCAGTGTTGTTCTCTTCTGGAGCGGGTCACTCCACCAGGAACAAGAACTAGCCAGGTTGCCCACAGTATGATGTTTTCAGCTGTGGGAAATACTGGAACTATGGGAGTTACCAAAAGATTTTCTCTTTCTGAAAAGCATATGTAAAGCACTTATTCTTTATTATTTTTGCTGTTTAGCCTTCATAAAGTTTTCTAAACATTATACCCCTTCCAAATCAAAGAACACAACAGCAACAAAACCCAACACTCACTTTGGTAAAGATCATTTAAATATGAAAAATAGAGGCTAACAATGGAGGAAGAAGGGTTTAACACAGAAAATAGGACAATGTACAAGCACTAAAAAGAGCTTCATTGTTAATTCATGGGTTGACTTCAGCAAGTAAAAGGAATGGTCATCTCTGAGAGGACAAACATAGACCCCTTAAACTGTGGGTGCTTCCCTTGCAGTTCACAGCTCTTCTATTGGACAGTGACAAAATAAGTTCTTTAAGGTAGTGTCTTCATTCAAATAGGTTAAAATGGATCCTTAGAGATTTTTCCTACACTTCTGCGTAAGCTGGGGAAGAGCCACAACCTATCTCAGAAGAATTCAATTTGCAGTTCCTTTTTCATAGATGATGTTTACTCTAACAGTGGGTGATTGGGTACAAGTCAGGAAATACAGAGGGTAAATAGCAAAACAGGGGCTGCTGGTGTTACTTATTGGCCTGCTCCAGCTGCTCTGTGTGTCTTAGAACTGATGCAAGACCACAATATCTGATAAAAAAAATAAACAGAAAGAATTAACAGGAACATGATAGACATACTTATCAATAGTGTATCCTGCAGCAACATTCTCCTTGGAGCGTTTATTCACTAGTCACATACAATACTTCTCACTTGAAAGGAGAGAAAATTCCCTCCCTTCTGAAGAGCTACATGAAGAAGTGATCCTTTAGTGTACATATATCGTAGGATAAAATACCTAACAGACCAGATGTAATTATCCAAATTATACCCTAACAAAGGATCCTGTTTAAACTGAAAATAAACCCAAGGAAACAAACACAATTGTAATTCAAATCCAAAATCACAGCAGGAGGAAAACCATAGGAATGAAAGATGTAACACAAGTATAAAAAGTAATTTGATCAAGGACCACCATGGTGGGCACGCGTTCATCATAACTTTGTGTTTCTACACAAGACAGGGTTTAGATTGTTCAGGTGTTTCAATTGCAGCCTCTGAAGACTGACTAATAAAAGAACCTGAATACTTAGCTTGAACTAGCCCAAAAGAAGACTGATATTTTAATCTGTTTCAAAAGCAACCACAGGATTACTGACTGCTGAGAAGGTAAGCCCTTGTTTTGATGAAAATTGTTGGTCACCTGACTTCTCAGTCAACCATGGCCTATTATTCTTCTCATCTCCTTTCATGTAGGATGAACACATTACTCCATAGCTCATGGAGCTTACACAAACAAGTTAAGAGACTTTATTGTATATATGTGGACTGTAGCCAGGATGGACTTTTCTGTTCACTAGCACAATCAGGCACACTACAGAGAACAAACAACACAGCAATGGTGGCTGTGTAACACAAGAGAAGGAAAAGTTTTATAGCACAGAAAAGAACTTCAGAACTTCAGAAAAGTTCTTCAACCATTCTGCTCCTATCAAATGTATTCCATCTCCCAGCATCAACACATCTCAAACAATATAAAGCCAGAGAGATGGTAGTGCAGCATCACTGACACTTTATTATTTCAGCTGAAAATCAATTACCTAGATACATGCAGTAATACTTTTCCAACATTAAAAATGTTTTAATATAGTACAAAAACCCCACAAAAAGCCATGGGTTACTTGTAGTTCTTGCTAAAATGACACCTGCTACCTTAACCCAGAGTGACCCTGTAAATGTGATATTTGTTCTGACTGGGGAAAAACCAATCAAGAATATCAAGCAGCCCAGATTACATTCTAGGATTTGGTAACTTACAGTCAAGGATTGTCCTCCCCAGAACCTTCCTCTCCAGTGTTTCTTCCACTTCTGCCATCAGCCACGGAAGGAATTCTGTCTCAATATCTGTAAGAATTCAGCAGGAAGAAAGAAAGAAAAAATGTCTTTTTATTGAAGATGAGCAACAGGATCTTAGGGCTGTTTTTCATTTGCTGCGACCATTAAAAGATGAACATCCTTGCCAAAAGACACTTGCTTTGCAAGAGCCAGATGAAATCTCTCGAGTGTTGTTGGGTTTCTTATCTCCTGCCTCTCTTACTCAGGTTCCTCATTGTTATGGACCCAGACCAGAGTCCTCTCAGCTGCTGTGATTTTCAAAGAGGTCTGGCACCCTTGAAGGGCTAGCACAGATGAGATACACAGTAATGTTCTAGTGAGATGAAAATAACTATCCTGAACAAGTCAGGAGAATAATATTTCCTGCCTTCCTTTCCAAAGACATCTGCTTCTGGTCTGCTGAGAGCATTTGTTCCCCCCAACTAAAGAGCTCTTGCTTTTCTCAAATCATGCTCTTGTACGCTGTGGTCTCAAAGCCTGCCCTGTTTGCAAAATACACTCAGTTTCTGCATTTGCTTTGTGACTCATTCTGGAGAGTGTAACCATTCCCAAGCTGTGGTCTGCGCACCTGTGTGGGGCCAGGGGAAGTAGGGTGCAGCAAGGTAGCCCATAAGAAATGGTGCTGATTCTAAAAACTTGGAAGACACCGATGTACAACTCCGAAATTATTTTCAGGGCCTAATGCTAATGGACTAATTTCTCCCTTGCTCTGATAATCGGGCACAAACTGGAACACGTGCAGTTCCACCTGAACATGAGGAGGAACTTCTTTAGTGTGAGAGTGACAGAGCCCTGGAACAGGCTGCCCAGAGAGGCTGTGGAGTCTCCTTCTCTGGAGATATTCAAAACCTGCCTGAATGCATTGCATTCCTGTGCAACTGGCTCTAGGGGGACCTGCTTTATTAGGGGGGTTGGACCGCATAATCTCCAGAGGGCCCTTCCAACCCCTGCCATTCTGTGATTAAAAAAGATTCACAATGACATGCAGATTTCTTTGCCTGTCCTATCAAAATACATTTACTTCAATTTGGATCTCTCTCTGTCTGCTCCACCAATCCTAACCACCTATTTATTTCCCTACAATTCAAAAGCAGCTTTTCTTGTTGTCACACTGTCAGCTCTTGCTTATTCTTGACTACTTTTACAGATGATCAAAAAAGTTTCTTTGTGTTAAAAATATGAGTTTGGAAACTATATGTTCAGCCACAAATTAAATTAATAAAGTCTAACTACATTATTCTAAATAACAGGACAATAAGGTATGTTTTATGGTTGTTTTGACCTTTGTATTATGCAGTTCACATGCTGTTAAAATAAAATACAAACCTCTTTCTATAGGGTCATAAAAAAACCCACTCTCACGAAGATTGTTGAAGACTGAGGGAATGAGATCAGCCAAGTAATGCTGAGCAAATGCCCGAGCTGCAATTTTCTCTGTGGTCTCTTTCTGTTTCTGCAGCATTTGCATGTGCTGGAGTTTGCGACGTTCCTGTCAAGGCAATATTGCATGTAAAACTTTCAGGCCTTTAGCTGTTACTCCTTTGATTTAGACTTTGAAGAATGATCACAGTGAGAGCGTCATAAATAGCAAAGATAATCAAGAGTACTGATACTTACGGTCTCTACTTGGTATTTGCAGCCTCTAACTTTCACAAAATCTCCTCACATGAAAGAGTGCATGAAAGCAAGCTCGTATGCAATCTATGGAGTACTAAAATCCACAGAGACTAGAAGAAAACATGTTCCTTTGGTATAACTTCTCTGATTTTGGCAAGTCTGTAAAATAAGGACCTTGTAGCTGACCAGATGAAACCCTTCTCTGATTTCTTAGTATGCCTTTATCTCATGACTCTTTGCTTTATTATTTCACATAAAGCTGATCATTGGCCTTGGAGTGAGATTAAGTTGGGTCAAGATTTCCTGAACTTTTCATCTTTCCAATTTTATATCCTATTTGAAAAAGATTATAACTCAAATGCATCTGAGAAAACATTAAAAAACCCAAATATATAAGGCTGATGAATAGTGAGTAATTAAGACTTGCCTTTCTGTTTATTTCTATTTATTAGATAGCACTAATATAGCTTAATACCTGGGAGATCTTGAGAAATATGTGTGCACATGCAGCAGTGCATGGATTGGGTGTGAAAATCTAGGAGGTGCCTCTCAATTTCAAGCACTGTGACTATTCATTTAGCAGTTACTATAATGAAAAGGCTTGAGTAACAGATGCACCAGGTACAGAGGAAAATGCGGTTGGGTTTGTGCTCTCAATCATGTGTCCGAGTACACCAGGTCACTGGAGCATGACTGCTCCAAATAATACACAGAACGGCACAGTGCTGGTGCATGAGAGCAAATAGCAGAGTGCAGCTGTAAGGCACCAAAATGCTTTGAGGAGTATCAAACTTGACGGTATGCTTTTGGGCAGATCCAGCTTATTTCACAGCTTGTATTTCAGTACCAAAAATGGTTGTCTCTCTTCTGATGAGCATTCAGACAGGCCTGTTCTGCTCTCAGGGAGTCTTACCTTCTCCTCTCTGTATCGCCTGTCCTGCTCTTCCAGGCGCTGTACTTCAGCAAGCTCTGCATTACGCAGCTCTGCGTAGGCACGTTGGTGTGCCCATAGCTGGGCCAGCTCTTCTTCCTCCATGACTTCCAGCAAAGCTTGCTCAACCGTTTTCCCAATCAACACTTCCAGGATCGGCTTGACTTCAATGTCAAAGTCAAACAACTGAGGATGGGAGTCAGGGAAACACAGATAAATGACCCTTGATCACAATCACTCTCAACACCTTGGCAATGAGAAAAGGAGGACTAACAAAGCTTTTGTCCTAAAGGCAGGGCTGAGAAGTGCAGGTAGGGGCCCACTGTCCCTAAAGCTAAAGCAGGAAGCATGAAGGTAGCTGGGGTGATGAGCGGGTGGGAGGGAGACACCAAGACACCATACACCCTACCACAGCCACCGTGGCAACTGCCAGGGAGAAGCAGAGCACTCACCTGGACCCTATTTCTGCTCACCAATGTGTTCCAAACCCCTTCTTGGGCTGGACACCACTTCTACAGGGGAGAGCATTTCTCAACATTGTAGTTCTTAGCTGAAAACAGCAAAACCAGTGCACATGGAGAAGCATCTTCCTTAATTTTGAACTTAACCTCAAAGCAGACACTGCAGACTTTTTTTTTTTGAGGGGGGGAGGAAGGGGAGGAGCATGTTCTGTGAAGATAAGTTCCTTTCTGTTTCTGCCTCAATTTTGCATCAGAAACATGTTTTGTATGGGAGACATGTTTTGACAGCCCTTGTGGACCTGACTTCGCTTCATACCTCTCCTTCTTCTATTTGTGTGGACACATCTTTCCCCGTTTTGGCTGGTATGAAGAGTGGAGTGGGTGGTCTGTCCAAAAATACATCTGTTTGACACTCTGTATCAACCTCTATTATCCGGTCACTAATCTCTTCCAAATACAGTTCTAGAAATAAAAGCAGAATGAATGCTGTAAGTTGGATTCTTTTAATTTTAACACTCAGCTATTTTTGATGACTCTACAGGGTGAATTATATCCAAAGAGTGCAATAAAGTGTCTTCTATAAAGTTAAAAAAGGCACCTCAATTTAAAACGTAGATCAGTTTGCTGCATAGGCCATCTGATGCCACGTTCTCTGTAACATCTGGCGCACTTCTTGGAAGTGATTTCTAAAAGGACATTTCACCTATTACATTTAAAAAGTCAGAGTCTAGACCATTTCAGCCCACGTTGCAGAATAAACAATTCTTGGTACAGTCAACAGGATAGGACAATTTCAAAAAGGGATAATGATTGCCGATCTACTAACAAGTAATATTGAAAACATACATTTTTCACCATTATATACAGCAAAACGGAACACTGGATCTGTTGGGTTTAAAGAATTATATTCTGCTTCTGGCCCCACCACAAGTGGCTTTGATGTAACCACACATCTATAACAGTATATGCTTGATTTGAATTATAACTGACAGTCTCCTACTGCAGAGATAAATAGCCTGGCTCAGAAAATAAGGTCTGTGGAGTACTTAAAATTATCTGCACTGGTCAGTGGGAAGGATACAAGACCAAGACTTCCACACTAGATAGCCTCCTTCTGCACCCAACAGTATTTGAATGGTGAAAAGCCACTGTGTGCATTGGAGGTGGTGTAGGTGGTTCAGCAGGGCCGGGGCACAGGGAACGTCTGGAAATCAAAGACCATGTCTGATTAGCATGTAACACAGCTGTTTTCCAAGTTTATAAGTCTGTCCAATCTGAAATTATTTTCAGAGGGCATAGCAATACATTACACTCACTTCATGATTACCCCACTGCCAAATTTTGGTTTTCCTACAAATAAAATTGTTCTCCCACAAATAGGGCGGTTTCCTATTCTAAATTAGGGTGTGTCCCCCAATTTTTAATAGTAGTCGTATTTTAAACATGTGACTGCACTCTTAAGCAAAATTCTTAAAACCCCTCAATTTTAAGCACATACCAAACTTCTCTGATGATAGTGGAAAAAGAAAGAATAAATTAAGAAGCCTTGACTAGTGTTGAAGAATGCACACTGAAAATGAGAGCCTTCAAGAAAATGTCACTAATTAGTCAAGTTTATTAAATGCAGCTAAAAATAAGGGGTTATATTGGAAGGGATTAGAGAACCTCTGATTCTAGAATTCTATTATTCTACCCTTAACCCTGTGTGAGTCTACCAACTGCATCATCAGTTTAGTGAGTGAATATGACTGAGCAAGGGTTTTTTTTTTCAGATTAATTTTTTAACAATTCAGCCTTTTACCTGTCTGCACATGTACGTGCTCTCTGCCTTCCACGGGCTCAGGTGTTCTTGGTTGCATTTGCTCTTTTGCGCGCTTTCTAGCCAGCGCTCTTTTCCGTGCTTCCCTCTGTCTTTGAATCTCAAGGGGACTGAGTTGGGTACTCTGAGCAGGGATGAAGAAAAAAAAAACCCACAAAACAGAATACAATTTGTACTTAGAAATGATACTGATTTCTCTCTACAGGAAAATGAAAGTTGTTCTTTGATTTTAGTGCTATGAATCTGGCATTTTGGATTTACTTTCCTGGGTCCCGACCCTAAATTTTCAGTTACCTTAAGACTGTAGGGCATGAAACTAAGAAGTTATGCTAACTGCCTACAAGTACAGACTAATGGCATCTCACAGTAGCAACAATTACGTGCTATTCGGAGGTGGATATTATATATAGAACTTTGCTTTGCAAGATAAAGTATACTAAAATGGCATGTTCTTGCTGACGAGCAAGAGTTTCTAGGTAAAGCTTTAAGAAGGTAAAATGGACTCAGGTCCAGTTATCATATTATCAACAGAACTGTTTGCTATTTAAAAATCATAGATTCTTTATTGCTGATGAAGCAAAAGAAACCCATACTAACTTTCAAATTCAGTACTGTGTTTGTGGATTGAAATGAACATCGCTTCTGAACTTCTTAAACAGAACATATGTGAAATTCACTCTAAGAAACAGCTACTGAACAACACAAAGTTATTCCCACAAAATAGCTTTTAAAAATACAGACTGCTTTAAATTCTTCTATGATCAAAGTATCTATGTAGAAATATTTTCTGAAAATAAAGCATCACTAAAACATTTGCTGCTGTATCCGGATAAATAAAATACTTCCACCACCTGCACAGAAGCAGCTTTTGCATACAGCCAGCCTATCTAGCTCTGCTTCTATAGTAGGGTAAGCCCAAGGCAAGCCCAAGACTTAATTTCCCAAGAGCAGCTATCCTCACTGATGACACCTGTGGGTGCGTACGGTAATGGATGACGCAGTGGTAACTTGTGCTCAGTATCATTACACTGAAGAAATGGGGGAAAAATAATAAAGAACTTAATGGGGAAAAACCAATCAGAACTACAGAAGTTCATGGGAAACTAATTGCTTCTAAAAAAGGCTGAAAGCTGTTGCGTACTAGTTTAACTGGAGAGCCTGTGAGCGTGTGAGATATTTTAAGTAAAATTACAAGTTCAGTAGTCAAAATCATTAGCGAGGAACAGTTTTCCTGCCCTACTTATTACTTCTCAACAAAGCTGAGCTATGATTTACATAAAAAACGTACCACGGGCATGACCTGAAGGGCGTAAGTGTTGCCACGCACCACTCTCCTGTCATACATCAGGTTGGCGTAACGGGTGGCTTCCTTCTCTCTGCAACGTCAAGCACAGATGGTTGCGGTTACAGAGCTGCAACCCGCACGCCAACGCCTCAGCAACCCAGGAGGACTTGGAAAGGCCAGAGGTGCAACCTGCCCCGAGGTAACGGGGAGATGGACGGCGCGCCCCGCCCGCCGGCAGGGAGACGGGGGTTGCCCTCCACAGGGAAGGGAGGGAGGGGGCTGGGGTGAGGGGGAAGGCGCGGAGGGCGGGAGGGAGCGGCGGAGCCCGTTCGGGGCGCGCAGGCCGCGGGGCTGGACGGCACGGCTCGCCGCGCCCCAGCACTCACGGCGCAGCGGCGTCCGGCGGCGCTCGGTACTTGGGGCGGGCGGGCAGGACGCGGGGTCGGCTGCAGTAGCTGTAGGGGG
>VZSC01010552.1:0-50420 GCA_013398225.1 Steatornis caripensis | reverse complement strand
GGACGCCGGTGGCCGTGGGGGCGGTCGCGGCGCTGTCCGGCGGCGGTTGGCGCCGTTCCCTCTCGGGGGCGTTCTCCTCCCAGGAAGGAGCCAAAGCCTGAGGGAGATTGACGGAGGATGCGGCTGCTCTCCAGGCACTGTAACTGCTGAAGGGTTTGCGGTCGGCAGCGCCGCGGGCCCCTCCTGGGCCGAGGTAGTGAGGGCGTCGAGCCGCGAGGTGTCACCGTCCTTCGCCCGCCTCGGCACGGACTGCTCGGGCGCTGGGAGGTTTCCCGTTGCACTGACGGTGTGTTAACCCGGTCTGTCGTTCCATCGGGGATGCAAAAATTGGCTGGGGGATCTCGCAGACCTGTCGGATGATGTGCGGGCGGCTTAACCGCCGGCGTCCTGACAGGCAGCCCAAACAGCTACGCTCCTAGTTTTGTTTTTTTCCACACAAGCAGGGGGTTCACACACCGTAAAGGTGTCGTGTGATGGGAGATAGGAGAGCGAGGTGGGCCCTCGGTACGCCAGCTCAGATGTAGTGAGCTGCGCTCCTTGTCGCAACAAATCATGAGGATGTGTTTTCAGATTCTGTGAAAAAATTCCACTAAGAGAAACATTAAAAGCAATTGAGGGTTGCTGATACAGTGATAGCTCTTTTTTTAGCCTATGTAGGTAGTGGTATGCCTTGATTACTTCGGCAAGACTGAGTATATAAAATAATCCGAGCCCTTTGTTTATGAAATCTCTGGTTCAAATGTAATTAACGAGTGAAATGCTATTTATTTTGGCTGAGTTATGTTGCTCTGCCAAATGTCAGTGCTCCATGACAGCCCTGTGTAGACAGTCACAGACAAGAGAACCGCAAGTAGCAGCGAGCGCTTCATAGGAGGCCTGTAATGCGTGGGGGAAGCTGTATAGCAAGAGAAACTTTTAGAAAACCAAAAAACCCCACCAAAAAGCAAGGCCAAGTGTGGGAGGCAAGGGAAAAGAGGAAGGAATGGTTTTGTAACAGGCAGCTTGAAGACTCAATACAGGAATGGGAGTTGTGTTGACTACACAGTTACCAACTGGTGGTGGGGCAAGAGGGTATGGGGCTGCAGGAGCACAGTGCAAGTGTCACTGGGATGAGAGTGGAGAGCAGTCCTTCGATATTTGTTTGTACGTGGGCAAGCAAAGTTAGTGAATGAACAGCTTGGTCCAGCCAAGCCAGAACACTATGGCCCTTAAATTTGAGGAGAACCAGTACAACTCTTTGATTTTGGGGAGCTGACTCATATTTTCTGAAAAAATGAGTTTGGCTATACAGGCATTTCTACTTTTGAAATCTGGATAGACCTGTCCAGGGTGTTAGGGACATGGTGATTTCTGTTCACATGTAAACCAGCCGCAGCATATCCTTCAAAAACATCAGTCTGTACATGTCTGGTAAGGAATTGAGTGTGCTTGCTGAACAGCCATAGAAATCTGGCTGGAATGGACTGGGTAGGAAGACAATGAGAGGAGGGCCTGTAACCACTGGAGAGAGGATTCCTGAGGAGCTGCCTGTTACACATCTGTTGCCCATAAATCTTACAAAGATGAAAGTGTTGCATCACAGGTTCATTCTGTTAAGCTGGCCCCAGCCTGGTGTCTCACCTGTTGGGGTGAATTTCCCGTTCTCGTAATATGTGCACTGATTGAATGGCAGCGACATTCCTACTTACCTCTGTGAAATGCCACTAACGCCTGAGTTACCAGGTTAGTGCAAAAGCTTTGCAAGTGTGGGAGAGGCGGAGGTCTCTGTCTGTGCAGGTTAGCAGAGCTTTGTAAGTGACAAAGCCATGCTCAGGAAAAATCTCAGCTCTTCTCTCTTGCTCCCTTTTTTGTTGTTTTTTTTTTCCAAAAATTAACCCCTGGGTTCTGGAACATTTCATGACATCACAGGACTGACTGCAGCGGGAGCCAAATCCACATTGGTNATTGGATCCTTCACTGACAGATGCCAGCAAAGGAAAGTGTGAGTGAGTGAGTCACTGCGTTCAGATTTTCGCAAAGGATTTTCGCAGATCGATATAGTGAGTAGCTCACTGNAGCCATGCTCAGGAAAAATCTCAGCTCTTCTCTCTTGCTCCCTTTTTTGTTGGTTTTTTTTTCCAAAAATTAACGCCTGGGTTCTGGAACATTTCATGACATCACAGGACTGACTGCAGCGGGAGCCAAATCCACATTGGTTGTAATCAGATCGCTGGGCTGCCATCAGTATCCATAGTGCACTCTGGATCTTACAGTCACAGTGGCTGTTTCACACNCTCTGTGTGATTTTCGAAGAATATTGGGTACCGAATCTAACATCTTAATCAAAGGTGAACCTCTATATATATCTGTGTGAGTGTGTGTGTATGCATGTGTTTTAAGCTACGAAACTTTAAATCATTTNGCCACTAACGCCTGAGTTACCAGGTTAGTGCAAAAGCTTTGCAAGTGTGGGAGAGGCGGAGGTCTCTGTCTGTGCAGGTTAGCAGAGCTTTGTAAGTGACAAAGCCATGCTCAGGAAAAATCTCAGCTCTTCTCTCTTGCTCCCTTTTTTGTTGGTTTTTTTTTCCAAAAATTAACGCCTGGGTTCTGGAACATTTCATGACATCACAGGACTGACTGCAGCGGGAGCCAAATCCACATTGGTTGTAATCAGATCGCTGGGCTGCCATCAGTATCCATAGTGCACTCTGGATCTTACAGTCACAGTGGCTGTTTCACACATTCTTTGGAAGATTTTCTGGGACCTGCACAGGTCTCCGCGCAGGAGATGCTGCCTGGGAAGTGGGCCTGCCTAGCAAAGAATGAATCAGCCCATCTCACATATGGCAGCTAAGAAAGGTCTTTTGAGGTGCCTTCGGCTGACTTGAAAGCTGCAGAGCAAGGGCTTGTGTCCTTCCAGGTTTGCTGTAGATCTGTTAAAAGGCCTTGGAGCCACAAACAGACTATTTTTTGTTGTTGTTTTAATGAGAATTTCCTGGCATTGTACCATGCCTTATGCCCCTTGCCTTACTGCATGTGAAGGGAGTTTATTCACAGCAAAGCAAATGTGAAGGTGTCAGCATCTGGTAACAAAAGATGTGCATCCACTGTTTCCTTCAGCACCCGGGATGCATTCTGTAGCTGCTGAATGACATCTTGAAATACAATATAAAGGGTCTGCAGTGCTGGGACTGGGTCTTCCTGGGGCCCTAGCTTGGATGTTGCTAGCTTGGGAGACTGTTGTGCTGTAGGCCCCGCTTCCCCCTACTAACAAGCCACATTGCAATGTCAGATCATCCATCACCATATAAGAACAAATTGCTGGGATAATTGGGCACTCTCCAACCCTGCCTGTTCGTGCAGTGAGCCAAGACATGAAGTAATACAGTACCTCTCTGTCCCGGGATGAGCACAGCAAGTTGGGACAATTAGGCACCCCCTAACTGCACCTGAAACTCCTAATGCAAATACAGTGAGTTGAAGTGATTAGGCGCTCCCTGACCATCTCTGGAACTCCTGTTGCCTGGGAGACATACCTAAATCTCCTCCTGCATGGGTCGCAGCCCACATCTGAGAGATGCCAAGACTAATTATCTAACAAGAATTGTGGCCATGAAACGATTACATTGACCAAAGTCAATCATCTTGCAATTCTGTAAGTAATGGTCCTAAAGCGAGACCCTTTGAGCTCTCCACGACCACAGCGGGCTGTGACCGTGTATCTCCCTCTGAGCTGGGACACCTCTCAGAGCAGTTTTCACGAGGTTCCACAAAGTAATTGGATCCTTCACTGACAGATGCCAGCAAAGGAAAGTGTGAGTGAGTGAGTCACTGCGTTCAGATTTTCGCAAAGGATTTTCGCAGATCGATATAGTGAGTAGCTCACTGTTACTCAACTCTGTGTGATTTTCGAAGAATATTGGGTACCGAATCTAACATCTTAATCAAAGGTGAACCTCTATATATATCTGTGTGAGTGTGTGTGTATGCATGTGTTTTAAGCTACGAAACTTTAAATCATTTGCTGAGTTGTTACAACTGTTGATTATTGATTATTGAAAAAGTATTGTTAATCACATAATTCAGTTTATTATTTACTTTATTAGTGTTAAGATACCATTTATTGCTGCTATTAATTGTTATAAGACCCATACTTATGTGTTAAATCACTTTCACTGAAATCCCGACACTACACTCCTTTAGTTATAAACCGTTGACCAAGTCTGGGACTAGGATTGTATCCAGCCGCACCTAGACTCCTCTGAGAAGGAGTTTAGAAAGCAAGGGAATCATTTCTGAATGTTGTGACTCAACAGGAGGGCACTCCTTATACCCTTTTCCCTAAACCCTATGTACATCACTCCAACCTGACCCTGACTTGGTTTCCCTGTCTGACCACTGTATAATCACTTCTCCCTGCCCCCACCCCCTCACCATTCACTGGCAGTTGCACCTAAGCATCACTCTGACCCAATTCCCTTTCACAATCCCTTCACACAGTAAGTAATAGGGTGAATCTTGCCATCGAATTCTGTAAAATTGCAATTTTTACAAACTTATGTTAAAAATCACCTTTCCCTCATATCTTTGACGGTGATTCTTTGAGTGACCATTAAACCTTAACCACTCACCCCACGACAGAGACCCTGTGCCACAGTGCATTGCATGATATGATGCTGAGCAGACTAGCTGTGTCCAGTTTCCACTATCTTAACTTTCTGCAGCATTGCATCATGAAGAAAGAAAGGAGGTTTGTGGAGCCATTTTGGATACAGACAATGTTTAATTATCAAGGAAGGACATGGAGGGGCATATTCCCTTCCCAGAGCATTGCCTTCTGTCTGGAGAGGACCCTGGATGTTTTTGAAGTCACAGGAACACTTTCCTGATGTAATTATCTGAAATTTGGGTTAGATTTGGTTTTCTGTGGTCCCGAGAGAGAATTTTAAGCTGCAGTTCTTACCCCCATGGGCCTGCAGATAAAGGGATGGAGCTCCCAGTCTTGGAAGTAACTCTACTTGAGGCCAAAATGCCATTGCCTTCAAGTAGGCGTCATGGAATCACAGAGCAATTTAGGTTGAAAGGGACTCCGGAGGTCTCTAGTGTAACCTCCTTGTCTAAGCAGGGACAAATTCAAAGACAGATGGGATTGGTCACGGCCTTCTCCTGCCAAGTTTTGAAAATCTCCAGGGGTGGAGATGCTTGGGGTAGCCTTGAAGATCCCAGAAATCATCATACTGCTGCTAATCAATGCTGTAAGGTGTCTTGACAGAAATACAAAAAACACTGTGCAAACATGGAGAGCCATCAGCGTGGCTGCAAAGACAAAAGAATCGCAGAGCCCAAAAGAGGTGCATATGTACTATTTGCCCTAATGCTGTTGGAGAACAATTAACAGGCGTGCACGGCAACCTGCTTTTAACTCGCTGCAGTGACATGATCAAAGAGGATCAGCCATACTGCACCGGTATTGTGTCACTGGTGTCTGCCAGCCCGCAAGTGGTGTGTTTGCTGCTGTTCATAGGCACTAGGTTCATTGCATCCGTGATATACAGACATTGCCTGCATATAGCCCTGGTTCTAATAGTGAGATACTTAGTTTTAAAAACTACGTGCCAGCCTGTGAGTTTTAACAGATGAGTGACATCATAGAAGGAAAAATAAATAAATACCTGAGCTAAACTTGAGTCTGTATAGTGACACCAATATTTTTTTGAGTTGTTAATCTTGATATGTAATTGTGAAGACAAAAAAAAATGCAGATCCTATCACTCATGTCTTCAAACCAAAATTATTAAACTTCCTTTTCTCTGTAGCAGCACAGCTTCCTCTTGACCCCAGTCCTGAGCTCTTGGGGTTGGGCAGGGCTGGGAAATTTCAGTTCTGAAGGCCTTCATTTCTCCAACACTAGTCAAAACCCAGATTTTATTATTCATGATTTCCAGCCAAAATCAACAATCTTGCTTCCCCCTACAACTTCACCTCTGACTGTCAGCACCATTTTCCCTAGGTTCCGTTCCCTCCTTTTCCCCACAAGTTTTGTGTTCTGGTGTGACAAGCCTACTCTCAAGGCTTGCATTCTTGCCCTATGCCACCGTGGGACTTCAGAGCCAGTAACTGGAAAGAATTATGGAGGGGTGAGAAGGCACCTTAGAGGGTGGAGCAGTGCACACTTAATTTCAAACTATCATTCATGAAACAACATGTTAATTGGAAAATCAGTTGCTGGTGACTTTCCTATTTGAGCTCAAATAGACTGTGTGCTGTTAATCCCTCTCCAGCCCGTTCTTGCCTCTCCCTTCCTTGAACAAGGCTCTCCCAGTCGTCTTCCTTTTGGCCCAGGAAGCTCTGCCTTATTTTCCATTTCCCTGTATTGAGGGCAGTTGTTCAACTGCACTAAACTTGCAGAGTCAGAAGCAAGACTGATCTGCTTCTGTCACCCCTTCACTGTAGCCTCGGTGTTTGTCCATCTTGAAATAAATTGTCCTTTGTCACATTTCTGGAAGGCAGAGCAGTATCATCTGTGCTTTAGTGGGGTTAAATTGCACAGGCCAAGAACTACACTGGGCAGAAGGTATGTGGAAAAAGCAGACCCTGATGTTGAATAGCCTAACTACAAGTCTCCAGTCTTTATCTCAAGACCACCCTCCCTGATCACTTAGGGAGAACTAGTGACTGCTCTGCTCTTTCACACACCCAAAGACTTCTCAAATGCCATGTCTTCTGGTGTCTGTAGCTCATAAGATGGCTGTGCATCTGTATACCGTGTCATGTAACATCATGTACTCTTCAGAGTACAGCGCTCTGCAAAGTTCTTGAATGATACTGTGGTTACTTTCTCACCTTGTGACCAGCTGTGGTAAAGAGAACCGGTTGGTGAATCGCAGGCAAAGCTGTCCAGCTGCACTTGCTGTATGAAGTCACAGCTTTATGGCAGGGAGACAGAATTCACACCTGAAGGAGAAGGGGGAAAGCTGAGTGCAAAAACCTCTTCCTTAGTGCCCGGAGGAAATTGGCAGGGCTGTGCCCTATATATGATGAGGTTGAATTGCACGGCCCAAGACTGTGCAGCAAGCATGTGGAAAAGCAGACAAATCTCTAATCTTTATAATAAGAACATATTCTCTGATCATCTGTCTTGGGATCTGCTTGGGTTTGACCTTGAAATTTTTTCAAAATACAGTTTTATAATTTTGCAGCTTGGCCTGTGTGATACTGAAGGTGCAGGGTTTGAATTTGGACTGTAGCATCTGTCAAGGAAGTTGGTGGGAGGTTTGTGGGTTGTAGGAAGGAAGAGTTTCAAGCAGCCGTTGGATCAGTTCTGTAAATAACTGGTTGGCTAAAGAGCACGTTTTGTTTAGAAAGTGTGAAACCCTTCAGAGAAACCTTTTCATGTTATTACCCAGCAGAGGAAGAAGAGCTCGACGGAGCCAACCCTGTTTGGGATTTGTGAACCATTTGTTATGTGCTGGCACCTCAAGTTAGAAACACAAAATAATCTGTGGTTTCCTCTCCCCTTGTAGAACATGAAGAATTTGGAATGGGCTGCACTCAGAAGTGAGATTTAAATTGGTATATTTATCACAGCAAATGGAAAAGACTCATTTAAAACAATAAAAGTGATACATTTTATAGAAAAAAAAGAACTACATAATTAGCATTTCTGAGCAACAGAGACTTAAAAAACAATTGTTCACCCAGTATCCGTGGAGACTTGCAGTTGGCTATGTATATGAGAGCCAGCTGTTCATATGAGGATTATATCACTTCTCCATCAGTGGCTGCCCTTTTCCCATGGATTTTTCTCTCTATTATTGTCAGACCCTTTATTTAAAAAGTTACTTCCTCTTCTGAATGTTTAGCCTTCAGAAGTTCCTCTGAAGTTTTCACTGTTCTGATGACACATGTGATAAGGACTGACTGGTAACAAAATTCAGAGAAAAATGTAACTAGAACGCCTAACCAAGGTGGGTTTCCTTTTCCTGTAGTCAGACAGGAAAGTCAAACACTGTCCTTGTGGAGACACACAGTAGCCACAGTAACTGCTATCTGGCTAATGCTAGCAGAGTAGCAGCATGTTTTAATAACCTGAATTTTGCAGCTAGATGTGATCAGTTACAGACATGAAATGCTTGGTGAGTTGGACAGCCAACTAAGCCAACTTCAAAGTGAACTTGTTTAACTTCATGGCTGAGTTTCCAAGTTAACTTGGTGAATGAGTTTCTGTGCTGCTTTCCATCTGAGACAGGCATATTTGCCATGCCGAGGGAGTATGTACCAATGTGTACTAAGAAAACAGCTTTTCACACCTGCTCCACACAGCTGTCAGTGACACCTGAGTCTGCAGAGCAGTGGAGAAGCAGGCCTGCTGTCTTGAACATGTCTTAGTAGGCAGGTGAAATGGCTGGTGCACCTGTTATTGCAGACATGATTTACGTTGAACAGAAATGTAGGACTGCATGAATGACACTTGAAAAAATCCTCTTTTCCTGAGAGAGAGAATAAATGAATGGATTTAAGGGAAGAAAGATGATGTTATCATCATGGAGTTTTTGGCAGTGGGCCACTGGGGATTTTTCTCAGCATTTTTTATGAAGGGGTTCCCTTTGTAGGAATCTTGTGGGAAGAAGTGCCTCTGGACACATTCAGGTGGCAGAAGGATAAAATTCCTGACAACCATAATCCCATTTTCCTCTAGGGAGCCCTTGAGCTTGGAGGTCCTTGAAAAGAAGCACTGGAAATCAGTGGCTCCTTAACTTGAGAATTCTTTTATCTACTGTAGGCAATCATTCAGGATTCTGGGCTGCCTACCTATATTTGTTCAGAGGTCACCCCTGTGATAGCCAGATACTGTAATCTCTTGGCCTCATTATGGCAAAAATTTTGTCCTCTGGGTCAAGAGGCCTGCCTGGGTGCAATGGGAAGCTGAAATTGGCACTTGGCGTTGTATGGGTTAGGAATGAGTCAGCGTGGGAATAAGCAGTGCTGGCATGGTGCTGCAGCAAACCACCTGGTCTCCTGTGATGGATCAGCACCAAAACCAGAACAGGTAGTCAAGAAGTAAGAACTCCCATTCCCAGACTAAAAATAACACAGATGGGATTTTTGTCTACTGTGATACTTCTTCCTGTGGTAGTTGGAGACATTTGATAGCAGTATTACAAGAGGGAACTTTATGGTAAAAATGGTCTGTGTGAAACTCCCTACAGTATGTAACTGAGTTATGAGGCAGTAATTTTATCATTAGCTTTTAACATTAGTATTAGGTTTTTAACATTGAAGTATACATAGTCCAAGCAGAATCCCAAAGGCATCCATTTTGGCTTTAGTGCTGCAAGACAATATAGAGATCTATTTCTAAACAAAAGGCTGAAGAGATACATTCCCATTACAAAAACATTCCTGAGTTCTTGACTTTAATTTAGGTGTCAGAGTTGTGGAGCACAGTCACCTCTTACAGAGTGGTTGGGTCCCAACAGAAACAGAGTTCTGCATGATAAACAGAATGCCCTACTTTCCCTGATGCTAGCTGTTAAACTCCAAATGATGTTTGTCAATGCTGGCCATGCAGTCTTGTCCTCCATTTACATAATGTCCAAAGAAGAATATTGCAGATCCAGTTTCATCAAACTATGTACAGTGTAAGAAACTCTGAAGAGCTGAATGCACCTGAAAAAAAAACAAAGCCAGGTGTCTGTGTTGTAAAGAAGTAAATGCCAAATACGAAGTGTTGGCAGGAACACCCCAAGCTACTAGTTAGTATAAAGTTGGTGAAATTCCTTCCATTAATATTTTTGGCACAAGTTTGTACCAGCAATCTCAGTATTGCATCGCTTGTGCATGGGTAGCAATCTTGGGAGGGAAATACAGAAGAAAGATCTTATGTAGATAAGCGGTTCTCTTCTATGACTGTGTCCAGTGAAGAGCTTTTTTGAGCTATTATAGAAAGTGACCATGGCAGTAACAGTTCTCTTGTGCATCATTGTTAAGTGGCCAGCAGTTCTTCCTGAGGTGTGAAGGATACATGATCTCTTTAGTTTTTGCAGTTCCCAGAAAGAGATGCCCTTCAGATAACAGCTTTCAGAGGTCAGACAGGTGAGAAAGCTTCTTCCCCAAGACCTTGCTTGTAGGGGCAGAGAAAATCAGTGTACTGATAATGCCTTTTCTCAGAGAACATGAGCAAATTACCAAAAATATCCCTAATATCATAGCTTGTGAATTGCTTTGGTGAGGCATGGGGGAAAATGTCTTATTTTGCCCTGTTATTTTACCTTAACCTAGCTCCAAATCACCTTCCAAGGTAGCTGACAGCCTATACTCCCCTCCAGCAAGAGACGTACAGACCCCTTGCTAAATCCCATAAAGCCAAGGACCTCCTTCCATGGAAGCTTCATCCTAGAGGCTTTCCATAGTTACAGCTGTGAATCGAGGTCATCATTGGACTTTATGAATTGTATATTTTCTCTTGTAGCTTGCAGTGATGTTTCCTTCTCTTATTCTGATTCTCTGCATATGCAGAGACTAAAACAAGGAGGGGCATTTGTGTGGGACTGACACTAGATGAGTGTTGGTGGGGCTTATTGCAGTAACAACTAGTGCAGATATGAGGGGAAAATATGGAAGAAGTGGAAGAGGAAAACTGAAACTGGCTGACTGAGAGAAGTGGTTCTAGGGATGGAGAGGACAGAAATGAAATTGGGACCTTGACAGCAAGTCCACAGGGATAGATTGGGTTTTCTGGATGAGGTGAGGAATGCAGGCTGGGAATGGGGAGGCGATGAAAATATGGCAGAGATGAGGAGTTGGGAGTGGAGAAGAGGAAGGTTTGAGTCAGGGTTGTCTGTGGTGGGATGGAGCAGAAGGCCCCAAGCTCTGGAGGGGGGCAAGCAGGAGGGCCTATACGTGCTCAAGAATGCTTCCTCTGAAGGCTAATATGGAGCCTAAAATCCCAAGTTTTACTGTTTCTCTGCTGTCAGTAAGTGTCAGCCCTAGATTATAGACACTTACATTCAAGGTATCTAAATGTAGCATCTACATGTGAGGTGGGAGTCTAAGCTCCCATCGCAGTCAAAGAAGATTTTAGGGGAGGATACAGCTGCCTAAATGTCTGGACCTGCATCCACTTTTGATGCCTTAGAAAATTCCTTGAGGTGGTCTAAGATACCCAAATGACGGTAGACACCTACTTTCAGGCAACTGTCTTCCACCTGCGCTCAACTCAGCCCCAGGAGTCCAGAGAGATACTCAAATGCAGACTGTGCAGAGGATGAGACACAGGCTCCCATAAATGCTTGCATACACATAACTAAATGTAAGCGTCTACATCTGCAGCCTGCACCTGAGTGCCAGTCCAAATGCTTGTGAAACCTGCAGGCATTTTGTTTCTCTCAGCCTTCACTATGTTTGGCCATAGAGTTGGTGACAATGTGCTTTTGCTGTAAGTTGCCGTCCTAATTCAAGTGGCAGAGAACAAGGGTTTGCAAGTCCCTGGTGCACAACGTGGGGAAGGAAGGAGAGGAGCATGTTGCTCCACGAGGAACTCCTTTGTTCTTCTGTTGGCTCTTTCAAATCCTAGAAAATCGGACATAGACGTATGTCCAAAGACTGGGTGCCCTGCTAGGCAGAATTAAAATTTTCTCCTTTGCTGCACAACCTTGGTTCCTCCCCAGAGCAGGTGCATCCTGTGGGGAAGAACAGACTGCATCATGTGATTGAAAACAACAGCAGGATGCAAACACAAGGAACTGAATTCAGGCTACACCAACAGCCTTAATTCCAGCATTGCCTTACAAGGCAATGGCTTGGGTTTTCTGCTTTAGTATTGCTTTTTTCCCTCTTCTGGTCCTGTATGTCTTGTATGTTCAGCGTGTCTTCAAGAAATTTAGTTAGAAAATTGGATTTGTGAAGCAAGTGATGAAGTACTGATAATGGAGTAACCTATGGAAAGTGGGATGCTTACTGTCGTCATTCAGCTCTTGTGCCAAAATCCATCTCCAGCTGACCCAGCTGTAAATGAGTATTTGATCTGTCTGGCTAAGGAGTGAAAGGCAGCTTTGACAAAGGCACTCAGATAATTCACCAGTTGGTTATAGCAGTAAAAGGGCCTTACTCTTGGAGGCCAGGATAGCTGGGCTGGATCTTTGAATGTGGTAGGGTGGCCAGGTAGTATGATATAACTGTTTTCTGAGCTGAAGGCAGACAAGTAAGTGCTAAAGCAAAGCTCTCTGCTTTCTGTGTCACTCTAGTCTTTTGAGGTCTCCGAAGGCTTATATAGAAATCACTTCTGTGGAGGGACATGACATGAAAGTAATGCTGACTAAACAGGCAAGTCTTAAGAGATGGAGGAAGACAAAAGTTATCTGTCAACGCGGGAGTAAATCTCTTTTGGCATCTGTTTACGTTCAGATTTGATTTAATCATGGTGTTTCCTGGACTTGAAGAAAAGCAAGTGCAAGGTGAGATGGACTGGGCCAGTCTTTTATACAACTCCTTCACCTTACCCATTGTTTGTTAACAATGTGTAGAGCTCCTCTCTATTCCTTTTTCTCCATCTATTGTAATGTCCAAGAAGTTCCAAATGGGCTTTCTTACCCAGGAGCTGGAAGATTTAGGCTCATCTATATTGAGTATTTAGAGCCCAGGTAAGCTTTCTGAGTGTGATTGTCATGTCTGCCTTCAGACACCTTGGATTTAAACAGAGACTCTCCTCATCCCTGGTGAAGTGACTGTGCTTATTCTCACTGGGTTTTCTGGTGTGGTTACAGGACAGGAAACAAGCAGTTCCTCTTCTTGGGATCCTTAGTCTTCTCAAAGATGAAAGAATTAGTTAGTTACCAAATAAGTAGCTGTGTTGTTGTTTGACTACATTTTGAAGTTCATGTTTTCTGTTCTGTGGCTTCTGAGCCTTTTCACTGCACGTGGATTATCTCTTCACACTCGTTCTGCCATGAGGGCAAGAGTCTTGTGTTTTTTACAAAAGGAAGCTGTCATTCCCACTCGACACAGGACAAGAGGCAACAGGCACAAATTAAAACGCATGGAATTCCATCTGAATGCAAGGAGACGCTTCACTGTGAGGGTGGTCAAACACAGGAACAGGTTGCCCAGAGATGTTGCAGAGTCTCCATCTGTGGAAATATTCAAAAGCCACCTGGACATGGCATGGCAGGTGCACTCCCCACTGACTCCAGCGGGTGTAGTGGCATGGCACAGGGCGCGCGGTGGCTAGTTTGCAGGAAGCGCGTGTGCTGCAAGTCATGTATGCAAAGAGCCCCCAGTCACGTATCCCAGATACCGGAGCCTGCCAAAGACCACCTCAACCATTAAGTCAACCTTGGAGACCCCCTTCTCAACCACTGAGAGCTGTATATGGATACAAGTTCTGATGCAAATCTGGGTATAAATGGAGCCTGCTGGAAGTACCCTTTGAGCAGGTCTTCCTTGGAGCAGTAGGTCTGCAGTCAGGGGACTCTCCCATTGGATCAGGATGCCGTTCAAAATAACTTCCCAGGACTGAGCGTCCTCGTCTTATAGGTGAGTGGTTTGTGCGTTTTCAGTCATCGTTCTAAGCTTAGATTTAGTCACACACCATGTAGTATTAGTTCCCAACTGACATCGTGAACCTGTAAATTAGGTGTGTCTGCCAAAGTGTTTGCAATATAAAATCCCTGTTCCGTTCAACTGTCCTACCTTTTTCTGACACCATTAAGCTAATTTTTGGAACATATTTTCTCAGTCTCGCACTTCCGCAACACATGGTCCTGGGCAACCTGCTCCAGCTGACCCTGCTTGAGCAGGGATGTTGGGCAGGAGGATCTCAAGCCTCACTTAGTCTGTGATTCTGTGTCTCAGGAGCTGCAGATTCCAGAAAATGGCAAATGCCTTTTACGGCTTGCAGCAGAGACCTCTCATTCAGCTTGGCTGGAAGCAGAGCGCCACTGTGTAGGGGGCTGAGTGAGGTGGCTTTTTCTCTAGTTGCAACCTACCAGGATGGTCCTTCTCACATCATTTCCCCTGTCAGGCCAGGTACTCTCCTTCCCTTTTCTCTGTGTCCTGTGAACACCTACACTTGGAAAACATCATGCCTCAGATACTGGTATGCTATTTTCTAATCCACTCCACTTTTGGAGCAGCATCACCTCTTTGCAGCTCCCTCTCCACCTCAGTGATAACTGCTGTTACACGGCAGTGGAACTTGTTTTCCTGGCAGAGATAGATTTATTCCCAAACTCTAGCCCACAGCCTCTTACAACAACAGTAGTGATACTGCTGGTCAGTTACTTTTCTTCCCGCTGCTTAGATATGCCATGTCATTCAAGCAGATCTGCAGTACCTGTGGAATAGTGCGAAAGTAGGTACAGTAATGTAGTGCCTGGATGTTTTAAAGACAGACAATAGGCAGTTTAGCATTCATGCAGAAAAATGTTTTATTGTAGTGAAGTTACACAGGAGAAAAACAAAAATCACCCTGCTCCTGGTTCAAGGCTATGCTGATCAATAAAAGGGGAGGTAAGTGCTAACCAAAACAAGTTCCTACATGTAAAAACACATTGCACTTCCAGTCATTTTTACAAGTTTATAGGGACACAGTCAGGTATTTTCATTTTTTTCCTTTTTTTCTTTTTTTTCTCTCTCTTTTTTTTTTTAAATGACCTGCAACTTTAACTATTTAAAGCCAGAATCTAGAATGTTTCCTTACAGAAGTTTTTGTTGTTTGGGTTTCTTCCCCCCTCATAAAAGCAAACCTGAAGTTATTCTTTCTTTCTGCTTAGCCTGTCCAGTTTATTTAGACTAAAAGCACGTCAGGCCACATGAGGTTTACTTGATATGTTCCCCTAATGACCTCGTAGGGCTTCGGTCACTCTAAACCCAGGCTCGATGTACAACACTAGTGCTGGCTAGTGGTCAGATAATTCTCATCACCAGCAAGCAGGAAGGGGGAGTGGCAGTAGGTACAGGGGGTTTATGGAAGAGTGACATGCCTTGGTGACAGAACAGCTCTTCCTCAGTTAGGGTAACTGCCAGTCCACTTCTTAATGCAGAAAAGCATCAAAGCATTACATCAGCCTGGCACACATGTGACAAATGGCATGGAGTCTGTCACCATATGGAAATGGAAGGTGGCACAGCTTTTGGACCTGCCAATGTTTTAATTGTCCTTTCAAGGATAGAAATACAACACTGTTTATCAACTACTAACTAGTTTTCCCACACAAGAGGTTATGTACAGCATATTCACTTCATTTTTACACAATAATACACAGGTCTTCCTCACCACCATCTCTTATGGTGAAAGAATGTCACATGTCAAGCTGACAGACACTTCAGGAGAGCCTCAAGGGAAAAAGGGTTCATGCAGAACCAGCTTATTCTCAGTCTCTTGAAAGTAAAATCTTACAAAGGAAGAGCAAAATGTCTATTTTTACAATATTTACCTTGTACAGTGTGAAGAGGAGGGATAAAAGTTTTAAACATAGGACTCCTTAGCATACTGCATCTGGTCTACCTCAAAAACTGGCTGGCTGCACCTCCGAGCCACATACTCAAGTTTGTTCTTTTGATAGGATTCAGACATGGCTCTCAATCGATAGACTCCCGGAGTCACTGGTAAACTCACACGGGAGTTTATTCCCACAGTGAGGCTGAGGGTTTCGGTTTCCATGTCAGAATCCTTCGCTGCAGAAACTCTGCCACTGGGTAGATCCCTTAGAGCTGTATATGCTGCAGCCTGTGCAAAACTGCTGCATGGATCAGGCAGCAAAGTGTCCTGGTTTGACATCTTTAATCTCATAGTTTGAACTGTGAGATTATGGGAGGGAACTTTGGTGGCCAGGCAGTTTTTAGTAGCCTCTTCGTAAGAGGGTGGTCTTCCAGGATTCCTCTGGTCTACCTCTCTGAACACTTCATCAGCTGACCTGAAACGGGGCCTTTGCTGATACGCCACAGGCAATGGTTTGTCATCATCAGGGCTGTTCTCCTGGACAATTCTGCAGGAGAACCGATCTTCTTTCCTTGTGAAACTGTCTCTCTGAAAACCCATGTTTTTTCCAGGCCCCCAACTCTGGGTTTTTGTTAGTGTTTTCCTGCGGTTTGCAAAAGAGAACGACATGGAATGCTTTTTGATCTCTCTCCTAGACGTGCTGCAGTCTTCATTGGCCTTGGTGGAAAAGGACTGGGGCCTATTTAAAAAGGTTTTTTTGGGACTAGATGGCGAAACTGCTGGGGAGCTGGTGAAGACTGAGCCATCAGAGCTCTCCAGGGAGCAACTGGAGGATGTTTTGGGTAGAGAGTCAGTTGATAATTGTGAAGGTAAGATTGCAAGCTGTTTCTCCAGTGCCTCCAACCCTAGCTGTTTCTGCTGAACTGGAAAATTGTCCTCGCTTTTGTTTAGCTTCTGTTTCCTTATCCTGCCTTCAAGGCAGTTCTGGAAGGACAGATCTGGCTCCGAGTACCTCCTGTCTCTCGTGCTGATGTCATTTCTGAAATTAGTCAGCGAAGGGGCAGAGATGCGTGTTGGATATCTTCTGCTCACACTAGTGCTCCTCTGTTTGGGCTGCTCCATCTGAGTAGTATGGGGGCTGCCTTCAGCTTCAGGGTCTGGGCTGTCATAGGCAGAGTCATTCTGATGAGCAGCACATAGGTGTTCTGTGGGGAGAAAGCACCTGTTAGTTTTCACTGACCATCTGAGGATCAAAGGGAACTGTATGGAAAGAGTTCCTGTAGTAGAGCACTGCAACAGTGTTTTGAGCCCATTATAACACTCTGTGTTTCCACAGATGTATTCCCTTATCAAATTAAAGAACTTAGCCCAGCAGCCCCAGTCTGTGACATGCCCAGCCCATTCTCATACCTGTGGAGCTGTCTGTGTGCTCCTGTGACTCCTCAGTCAAGGCACAGACTGACAAGGCAATGTCCTCCCCAAATATTTCTGAGCAGTTGTTTATGAAGAACTCCACCAACACTGTCACCTGCACACAGAAAACAGTCTATTTCAGTCAAAAGGGCTGAGAACATATTGAATAGTCTTTCCTGCCCCTGCCTACTGTCTTTGTGTGAGGGGCAGCACAGAGCAGGGTGGCTTCTGCCAAAATCCTAACTTAAAGTCAGAGGGTGAATCCATTCTGGAGGATGAGGCCTGATGCTGCTGGTGAACTGATCTGCCCTGATACAGACAAAATGCCATCAGCCATTGCTTTGGCCTCGCTGTCCAGAGGGCCTGCAGGTGGCAATGCCCACCAGGTGCCCTTTGCCCTCTGAGTGCAAAGTATTCTTAGATGGACTTGATGATCTTAAAGGTCTTTTCCAACCAAAAAGATTCTATGATTCTATGATTCTATTCAGGAGCTGTGCTACGACGTAGGGGGCTGCAGGGCAACCACTACTTTTGCTCAGAGGAGATGAGACAAGGGGCAGCCTCGCCCATCACATTGCAGAAACCTCATCTGGGGGGCACCCCCAATTTTCAGGGGTGTTGTTTTGTTCAGCTTTTTCAATGGCAGTGGGATCCCTATGGATGGCTCTGAGCTGCCCCAAAGAGGGTGGCTGCTTGGTGAATTCAACACACCTTGTCATTCATCTCCTTCTGCACTTCCAGTGGGAGTGTGTTGTCCATCTCTGGGCTCAGCATATTTGGGCCAACGCAGATGGCCAAATTGCTGGAGTCCATCCTGCTGGTCTCGGCACTTTGGCTGATGTGGTGGAGCAGAGATAGCAAGTGCTTGAGCAAGACGAGATTTGGTCTAGGCAATTTGTCAGCCACCCTGCATGAACATAAAAAAAATGTGACGTTAATTCATGGTGCAGCAGCCGCTACTTTGAGAAATTCTCAATTGAAATCAGACAGATGATGCTTCCTCCAGAAAGAGGCACGCGTGTGCTGTTTTCCACTGGTTAGCAGCAGTATAATTCAGAAATCCCCAATGGCAGCTGAGCGCGTGGTTAGATCTTAAAGTACAAGGTCTTGACTGAAAGGCAAGCATTACAGCAGTCCATGTCCCTGAGTAGATGCGATGATGTCAGGAGATGTCACTGGAGGCTTCCTGAAGGCACGTGAAAGCCTGCGTTTGTGCTGTGCAACTTTCAAAGCACTCCCAGTCAGCCTCCACATCTGCTCTTTCTAAAGAGCAAAACAGGGCCATGGTCTCCACATGCCCGACTTCACCACCAGCAGATGTGAAGGCTCCCTGCCAGTGCCTGTCCCACAGCACTGTGAACTACGTTGGCTGAGACACTGCAGCCTCTCTCTTCTTCCTAGGCTAGTCATTTCATAGAGCAATCTCAGATACCTTCAGGAAGTGCTGCTGCTAGAGCTCACTAAACCAAACCCTTAGGAGCAATAGCAAGCTGATACAAATGACAGGCTTTTAAATGAGACTCTCCATTTCAAGAGATGTCATTGGCCTCTACCACCCACACCATCACATTGGGGCTGGTTGCAATACTTACCCTTTCAATTCTTCAATTTTTTCCTGCTTGCTTGGCTTCTCCAGAGCTTGCATCCACTTCTCATAGAGGTCAGCCGACAGGAGTTTGGACGGAATATTTCGGAGGAAGTCCTGCAAGGCCAAGATATTGAGATGAGGCTTTGGACACTGCCCCGGAGCACAGAGGGAGCATCACCATGACATGGGCTCACTAGGAGGCAGGTTGGCTTGAGCTACCTGACCATCAGCACTGGCACAAGAACACGCCAAGTGCACTTGCATTGGCGTAGTAAGAGGACCCAGCTCTTAGCTGCTTTTCGTTCACCCGTGAATCTCAGTATTCCTCCCTGGGAGGATGCTGAGGAGGAGGACGATGACAACGAAGTGAGTTTCCTGTGGGCATGCTGGAAATCGGCAGTGCAACAAGTGGGACTGGAAGTAAAGTGGAAAAGGAAAATGCCAGACTCCTAAGCCTGAAACATTTGGTGTGGCTTTGCTTTGGCTTTAGCTTGGAGTCCCACCTAGGCCAGCTCTGGGCACTGAAGCGGACCTGTGCAGATTAGCAATGTCCCCCCATCACTGCAGGTCAGAGGAGCTCACCTTCAAGACAACTGCCAGCAGGTGCACAGATTTGCTTTGCAAATCAACGTTCCCGCCTTTGTTCAGGTCCTCCTTCAATTCCTTTCGTGCTTTCTCATTGGCAGCTTTTCTGAATACCCCTTCAGTGGAAGGTCCTTTCGTATACAATATAGCTAGGAGATCCTGCAGGGAAAAAAACCAGACATGAATGGGAGAACAGTTACTTGGGTGAAGGAAAGTAATTTAGCAGGTGAATATTTCTTTAGAAACACAAGAAGAATTGTCTGGAGGTACACTGTGCTCTGATTAGGTCAGTATCTAGTTCTTGCTCCGAGTAGATTACATGGGCAATAACCTGGTTTTCCCCTAACCCACCTTTATTTTGGACTGGTGAATTCCACTAACTCCAGTGGAGTCATCGCTCCTTCCTTCCAGAAGGAAACAACAGATGGCTTAATTCTCAGTTCAAATCCCTTCCATCACAAGCCAGGCAAATATTGCTTAGAAGAGACAAAAGTCTGTCTATTGGAAAAGCCAGCTCAGTGGGACAACTTTCACAAGACCGTTTTTATCCAGGAGATAATGTTTAGGTATTTGTCGCTGGCAGTCCATAGCTGAACACATTCTTCAGGGAAATACAGAAATCCTTGGAAGTTTATGCTGCTGAAAGATTCATTTAAATGACTTCTGTAGAATCACAGATGTTTATACTAAGGAGCAGATCTTCTATTCCTGGTCCTGGGTTGTCTCCACTCAAAGTTACTTCCAGTGAAAGTTGGGCGGGCTGGACAAAACCCGCAGACCTGACCCTTTCTACATCTGGTATAGGCCCTAAGCTTGTCAGAAGTGTGTATGGAGAGGAAACACTGAAATCACTCATCTCCTCGGTGCTGCAGCCCAAGTACTGGGGATGCTGCCTCACACTGGTAAGCCAGAGGTACAATAACTGCATCACCAGGCTTGCTTACCTGGACCGGTTGGGGCAGTGTGTCGTCTTCCCCACAGATAATTGCCAGAGGCTGGCCAAACAGAGCGATTTTGGCACCTGAGTCTAGCTGCCCTGGGGAATTCCCGTTGGTAGAGCTTCGTCTCAGAGTAAATGACTGCGGTATCACCTTCTTTCTTTTCTTTGTTCCATCTGCTGCAAGCAAAAGGAAAGCAAAAAAATCAATTAAAAAAAAACAACAGAGCACACTATACAGCCTTTCTTCTGTGTGCAGTGCAGAGACGTATGCTGAAACAGCTCAAAGCTAAACAGGGAGAAACTGAAAGACAACAAAGTGGTTGCTAAGGAAACAACCGCCTAAACTGTAAAACCGTGACCATCCCTCTAAGGACACCACCTTTCCTGTTTTGGGTTGGGTTTTTTTACATTCTAGTCACTGTTTCTTCTTGGGGAGTGGGAACATATAAGGCACAGAAATAACAGCACATACAGGGATTTTTGATATCGCAGCAGTTTCTGTGATAACTAAGGCAGATATGTCACTTCGGCAGCTGGCAATGACAACAATTTTCACTACACAGTCTGACTGTGCGCTAGCCTTAGGACAAGAGTGGAACTAGGGGCTCCTTCTTTTCAGCCTCTTTCACACGCTGAAATGAAAACACACAGCTCAATCTCTTCCAGCTTTGGAGACAGCTCTAATGATAATGGTCCTGCTAGAGCTAGTGCTTGCCCCCCTGCCAGCCAGCCAGTGGAAGGTGATACTTGCTCCAGAGGATGGGAGCATCACAGTAGAGCCTCATTGGCTTCAGGGTCAGAAATCTCTTTTAGCATGGATTTTGCATCTGCATCTTAAAGAGGAGGGCATGGTAGGAATTTGGAGATTATGGTTGTACTGGGATGAGATGTGGGGTTTTTTTCCCTTTCAGAAACATTGAAAGAAGGATCCTTTTGCTAGAAAGCTTTCTAAAGGAGTTGTCTTCTGCAAATTTCCTATAAAGGACTTGCTTTTTACTCCAAAATGAAGTTGTCTTACACAGATGAGAAGTTATCAGGACCTGTATTTGTGGCTTAACACATGTCCTTGGTAGGGAGGGGTTAAAAGCTATGAGAAAGTCATCTAACATAGTCTCATGTGAAATGTTTGCTTCTGATACTCCTGAATAATGGTCTGATATGATGGTCTGCTCCAAATCTGACTCTGCCCTACTAATAGTCTCCTCCGGGTTGTTTACAGGTGCGGAGGTTTTGCATGGCAAGAGAAAACAAGTGCTGTTGCTGCTGCCAAGAGGATTTATTTGCTCTGACATGCAACCGCTGGTAGCGGTACTCAGTACTCGGCACTCGCTTGCAGTGCCACACCTCAGTGGTGATGTTCAAGTAAAAAAGGAGCACATTTACTTCCCATTGCTGCCAGGGAACATGATGAATTGTGGCTCTGAGAACCAGTGAAGAGGGATACAAGACCTCTGGCACTCAGCACTGTCACCTCTGCCACTGAGCGTAAGGGAAAAAAGTAATTTGCTAGTGAGTGGCACTCCAGGGCCATCTCCTGTATGGGGCTGAGGGATGCGGATTGCTTTCAGGGAGGTGAAGCAGACAGTCTGCAGAAGCACCAGCTTTATATAAAAAGGCAGTTCCTCAGTTTGTTTTTAAAACTCACCAGCTGAGTGGCAAAGTCCATCTTCAGTATCTGCTGGGACTAGTGGGAGGCATTTCTTGGCATCAGCCTGCAAGAAGCATCTTAGGGTTACAGAGCCGCCTTCAGTAGTGAGGGCCACCAGTGAGTCACGGCAGCTCCTTAGAAATCTGTGGGAGGCTCTGGGGAATAACCAGAGCAAGCCCAACACCTGCTGAAGGGGTGACTTGGTTCAGGAGTGACACTGCCTCTCTGCCCAACATGGGGTTTGTGGTAAACCCTGCAGCCAGCCACCCCAGACCTGCCTGGCAGGTCACAACCCCATGCTCTTTCAGGCTGCTCTTTCGATCCAGAGAAGCCACAGCTGGACACAGCCTGCTCTTCTTCCTGGCACTGGAGATTTCCTCCCAAACTCCTCCGGGGAGCCTTGCTGGCTTCGGAGCTTGCCAGATTCTTGAGCAAAGCTCCCCGGGAGCCTGGGGAACACACTGGCTGCTCACAGCGATGCCCAGCTCCTTCTGCACAGTGCCGCAAGCAGTTGCCTTCGAAGGGCTCTGCCTGCTTGTGGGTAATGGTACGCAGCCGGCAGCTCCTACAGGGGCCACCCCCACTTTGCTAAGATATCTCACATCAGTGAGATCTGCTTACCTCCGAGTGGCACTCAGTCAGACTCTCCATGTTCCCAGCATTTAGTGTCTTTGACTAGGCAAGAAAACAAAGACACTATGTGAGTAATTGAATGCTATGATTTAGAAATCAGAGCTTTTCAGAATCACTCTGTTGACAGAGCTGACACAATAAAGACACTCACAGTATTACAGCTGCTTAATACTTTCATTAGGAGTTTGATTGGAGGAGCTCTGGACACTCTGGTTTCCTTCAGTTCCTTTGTTTGCCTGTTTATTGAACAGGGAACAGACAAAGAAAAAGCTGTGTAAAACTGCACCCTTTCTTGTCTTTCTCTCCTGCAAGCCAGTCTAGCATTTAAGTACAATCCTGAACAAGAAGATATCCCAGACAAGTCAATCATAAAGCCCTTCTCTGGAAGGCACTCAGCCCTGCTGCTTTATCTGTGTCTTGATTAAAACAGAAAAAAAGCAGCTTCCCATTTTTAATCCATGAAAAAATGAGCAAGTTGTGACAGCTACATATGGTTGTTAATTTGCGAACACAAGGCTAAGCGAGTCAGTCATCTCTGCCCACAAGCTACACTTAGCAGTGGGTGCACCTCTCCCCTATCTATATTTTTGTACATCGCTGTACAGCTGCGTCTGGAGCACTCTACCGACTTCAACCGCGACACCACAGATTTAATCCTGGGCAGTACTTACCCAAGGAGTGAGTCCAGCCAAAGCTCCTTCACAGCCCGCGAACTGCAGAGGAAAGAAGAAACAGCATCACTGCCCACTGCTACTAATCCTTTGGACGGAGGCAGGAGACTAAACAGTTCTACCCCACGTGTGTTGCCTTATATATGCAGAAGAGGCAGGTGGAAATTCACGGACAGGAAGAAGCATCATGGGGCAGGACTGAGACGCTACGAAATTTCTGGCTTCCTCTTTCCTTTTAGAGGAGCTACTTTTTTTTCCTTAAAGAAAAAAAAAGCACCCTTGTAGCTGTTATGGATGGAAAAGATGAGACACTCGCCAGGTAAAGGTTCCATCTAGCATCATGAGCATGAGGTGGGATGTGCAGAGGGGCTGCAGTGTGGGCAGCGTCTCCTTACCATTAAAGGGCAGTGGGTACAGTCTGTCCTTTGACTGCTCAGAGACCTTAGACTTTGCAGTTTAAAGACGCACCACCAGATTGAGTTACACTAAGAATAATTAAAAGATGGGGGAGTGGAATAGCCAAGATTCAGAGAAATGTTTTTGTATATTTTTTGAAAAATTAATGGCAATAGTTTACTGTCTGCAAGCAGACACAGATACACACTTTGCCAGTGCCAACTAGTTTTTCAGCATCTAAGCGTTGGACTTCTATAGAAGTGGTCTTATGTAATAATTTGGTAATGTATGACAGTATGTGATAAAACGTCTTAACTAAAATATGTGTTAGCAAGAATTATGTGTCCAAGTAATAAAGTTTCATTCAACTGAAGAGATAAAAAAATCCAGGAAAAATCTACTTCTGCTCTCCCTGTACCTCTCTCTTCAGAGTCTGTTGCTCACTCCCCCCACAACCTCGGCACAGCAGAAACATAAGGACAACAGAATTCAGTCTACCAGGCCATTATTAAAATTTATCAATGTTTGATGTTAAATGCATTATATTAGTTCTACTGATTCATTGACAGAGGCAAATTATAACCCGGTATCCTGGGTACCAGTCTTTTGATCTAGTGAAAAAGAGGGGCTAAGGCTGAGATTCAAAGGGTTGGGGATATTTCAGTGGTGGATTTAGGTGGAAAACATGCTCGTAAACTGTGGTGTCTCTGCTGCTTCCCCTGGTGGATGCTCCATTTCACGTGTGCAGGGGACGAGGCTATGTCATAGCACAGCTTTTTGCAGATGCACAGTATGGCTACATCCGCTGCTGAATTTACCCTGAAAGCTGTTCTTTGCTTAACCACATCAGACCTGGCCCATGTAGTATTGACCTTGGGTTGTCATGCAGAAGAGACAGGCAGCCTCATCTCAGCTCTGGCAGAAATCTAAGGTTCAAAACACACTTTTTGTCAGACAGAGATGTGCCCAGAAAGGCAAAAGGAGAGCTGCCCTGCTTTTGCGGGGGCAGGTGCTGTAGATGACCTTTCAAGTCCTCCTGAGGCCTATCATTTCCATGCTTCTGTAGAGACACTGGTCTGTAGACCTGTTTAGGGCTGAAACTTACAGGAATCTCAATCCATTACTCTGTAGCCTTGTGCATTTACTACTGATCTTTTACTCACTGCTGTAACTGGTTTTTTGTTAATTAGCAGTCCCGTGACATCTGTCATTTTCCTACTAAATGTCATGGGTTCATGTATGTTCTTGCAGAAATATTGCCATCCTGCATAGCATTCTCCTGAGAATTTCTTCCAAGGCTTCCTGGCAGCTGCAGCTCCCCTGCTGATAGTCCCAGCAGGATTTCTGGGACAAGGGGCACCTATTTTTCAGTACGTCTGTTAAATGTGTGTCTAAACATATCTGTCCGTTAAGTATCTTGGAGGCTTAGGGGACCTCTGCAATTTAGTTCTGCCTTGCCCTCACTTCCAGCACTGTACGCAGATGTATTTCTGAGCTCAGACTGTTGCATGATTAACACACGGTGTTTGATCTGGAAAATATGCAACTCGTGAAAATGGGAGTTTAATGAGTGGTGATTAGCTGGGCCACAAGCTAAGATTACAAACAGGGCACAGCTGTACATAGGGCATAATGCTTTGAATTTCCCAGGAGGAAAAGATACAGTAATGGGTGATGTATTGATAGCACATCACCAAGACTGTCCCTTGGCACGTACTGCTCTATCTCTATCTAATTAGTTCCCATCTATTAACAGTTGTGGGGATATAATGGCCATTGCATGTGGAACGTACGTCTATAGATCTGCCTGCCCATATGGGAAACAATTTTTTTTTTTTTTACCCTTGTGATAGCATTCATTTTTATAGCTCCTGTATGGTGTGTATCACAAGCACTTACTTGCCGCAATTACTTTAAAGCAGCTTATTTCATTATGATCAAACATGTTCCATCTGAATAGGTAGCATCCTGAAAAGCTATGGTTTGGCAGAGTAATTGTATGGCCACACAGAACTAAGCTTGGCTGTATTTGTGAGACGACAGCAGTAAGTGAGCATGTGCTGGCTCCTGTCAAGCACCGCAGAGCTGCATGCAGGGTCCCAAGGTCAGAAGAGCTGCTGTGCCAGTGGGTGAAGACAAGAGGACCAGCACGCTGTGAGCGGCCCTCACACCTACCAGCCACAGCAGCTTCATGACTTCCTCCACCAGTGTGTAAAGGGTAACATAGATGTAGCTCCCAAAGCTAATCTTCACTGAATACTAACAGAAAAGGCCTGTCGTGGGATGTTTACAAATGAAGATCCCTTACATGAACAGCTGCTTCTCTCCCTCAAGAGACCAATTCCCTCTCTACCACCCAGCTCTGCTTTGCAGGCTCAGAGCCTTTGCTATGGTCTGCCCCTCTGTTTGCTGCAGATCTTATACCACACTGCATTAGAGCAATGTGTTTGTTGTACCACAGTGGTTGCCCTAGGGAGCAGAATAGATAGCAGATGGCTTGGGCACACCTGGAGATGTTTGCAGGTGATGTGTTTCTCCCAAGCCATCCCTGACTGAGTGAATACACTCTCCTTCAAAGACACAGGGACATTTATGCGAACATCACTGCGAGGGAGAGGGGGTGGACTCAACAAGGGGTTTGTAGGACTAGCCTGTGTATGACCTCTTCCCCTCTTGTACATCTGGTTGCTTTCCTCAGTTCTGCTGAAGTGCTTTGCATTCACCGGAGGGAAAGCAGGAGTGGGGAGGTCCCGCAGGGCACCCAACTCTGTGTAGATCCAGGTCTCTTGTGAAAGGGTTTGCTCCTCAAGATGTGAAGCGTTTTCCTTGTAGAAGCCAGGGCATCAGATAGATGCCTCTGCTTCCCCCTGGGCCCAGGCAGCCCCTTCCTTCTCCCAGGGCATGGCTGCTTTTGTGGTCCACTCCCAAGCACCTTGTCCAGCCAGTTTTTTGAGATAAGGCTTATATAGCACTTGCTGCCAACACAGACCAAATGGTGATTTTCCCCTTTCTGTGAGAGACAGTCAAGCTAGGCTAAGCTAGGCTTTTCTCCTCCTCATATACCATGCCTCACTGAAGGGCTGTAGATTGTAGCAATGAAGGGGCAGCACCAGTTGGGAGGAGAAAGGAGTCAGGAGCTGATAGTAAACAAAAGAACAAAAGAACAGATCTGCAGTGCCTGGGAAGTGTCTGTTTTCTTCTCTCCTTATCAAACCACAAATGGGAAAATCACAGCCACAGCTCACTTTTGTTTATTTCTACTACTTTTGCAGATGTTTGACATGATGGCTCTTAGAAACGAGGGAGTGTGTGAATGAATCCTTAAACCTGCTTTCACCCTGTTGTTGTACCAGCAAGGACGAAGCAGAAGCATAGCTGTGAGAAGGGCACAGCAGGACGTGCCTGGAGCAGTGACTCTTTCAAGCCCATATAGAGCAGAAAGAACCTTCATCACTGCCTGTCCGTGTGGAACAGGGGTTGTCTTCCAGTTTTGTTTTCACTTGCACAACTGTGGTCTCCCGAGGGATGACAGGAACATTTACCAAAATAAGGAAAGTAATTATGCCAAAGTCAGAGAGTTGTTGGGCGGGTTTTTTTTAGAAAGGAAAGATCTGCACGATCTGCCCATGGGCTCAAAGAACAGGGTGGCATGTGGGTTGCTGAGAACAGGTCACATTTCTACATGTCTTCTAAAGGCACCTCTAATTTCCTACTGCTCTCCAGAGTGTCTTGCGGCTTGCATAGTTTCAGGGTTTGATCACAGGGGTAGCCTGAGCTTTGAACAGACCAGTCCCTACCGCCTACCTGTAACAGTTCAGAACGAGATCCATCAACCAGCTGGTGCTGAACTCCTGCAGGTTTAATAAGGTGGGACCTGGGCTCATGCTAACCCTGCATTTGGAAAGTGAAGCCCACTGACAGTTTTTCCCATCTCTGTTCAGCTGATTTCTATCCTTAATCAGATATCAAGCTGAGATTGCAATGTGAGTTAGATTGCACCACCCTTCTACACATTGGGTTACTACTGCATGGGAAAAAGTTACAATCAAAAATAACATCATAAATACAGCTGAAGGTGTATTCTGTGCCCTTCCCATGACACGCTTTTGGTTTGCATTTGCTTTGCAGGATGGTTTGTTTATTTTTTCATGGCTGCCTCCTCCAAGACTAGGTCGGCAGCTCCAAAGTTTTTTGCCAGCTGTCAGGCGACTGGTTCCAATGGGTGTTTTTTTACTTGTGGAGGGCAGGCATAGGTTGGCCGTTTTTCCAAAGGGTCTGTGCTGGTGTTAAGCCACGTCTGAATTCAGCTTGCTGTTGTATCTCGGTGGTGCTTGGGAATCACTCATTCCTTGGGCTCCCCGAGGTGGCCAGCACAAAGGAGTCTGGGAGTTGAACATGCCCATCATTTCTGACTGAGCAGATGCAGGTCTAAATCTTTGCTGGCTTACAATAAACAAGATAATACAAAATGTGTGTAATTAAGTCTGAATCATATTCTTTTCAAGATTTCTGGTTGAACATACTCAAAAAGTAATGAAAAGTGAGATGCCACTCACTTATTTTGCTTCTTTATGTTGTTCATTTGCAAATCAGAAACAGAGATGGTGCTTTTCTGCCAAGTTCATTTGCTCTCAGAGACAGATTATATTTCTTACTGAATCCAGAGAGGTGCGAAATCTTGATTTTGCTTTTCAGGATTAACACAAATGTTTTCTTTTCGATTTTGGTTGATGTAGGCTTGTATTTCTCCTGCTTCTGCACCTTGTGTTTTGCTTTGAATTTCAGCATCAAAATAACCCCAGATCTCAAAATGACAATCAGTGGAAACCAGAGATAACATGAATTTCACATTGAATTCTAACTTGCATGTGATTTTTAGGTATAAGTCATCTCACTTTCATGCAAAAGATGATCTGCAGACTGCCAATGGCCCAGAAGCCAGTCCAGAATAGGGCCAATAAAACTTGAACCGAGTGTAATTTTGAGTTTCATTGTCTATGCATCCCATTGAAACAAAAACTAGAAAAGAAAGCCAGGCTCAGGAGTGACAAGACCTTACAACTCCCCTGGCAGAGTGGAAGCTGCTGCAGGCATAGCAAGCACCCATGGCAATGAACACGGCTGCCACCATAGCTGCCCAGGAGGAACAACCAGTAGTAGCTGGAATTTCCCCACAGTTCACCTCCAGTTGGCCTCATCCGAGCGCCAGAGGTATGATGGGAATATTCCCAAACTCTTCATCATAGTGATGCCCTTGTGAGCTTATCATTCCTGTGTTGTACCTGCTTCCAAAGTAATAAGTAGAACTGCCAGTAACCAGACCGTCATCACCACTAAATTAACCGTGAATGGGAACATTTATGACCACACACCTGGACTCCATCCTCCAGGCAAAAGCAATGTCAGGCAAAGCAAATCTTTCCAAGTGCAACTCTGCTGGCTGCAGTTAAACTCCCCTGCGTGCATTTGACGCCGTACTTTAGGAGAGTTATTGGCTGTCATGCCCTCTGTCCTTGTGCATGCACATCCACACGCAGCAAAATAAAATGTTCTTCGCTCCGAAGTTTTGGCCACCCATCAAAATTGAGATGATAAACTCAAAACAAACATCTCCATATTAGCTGGTGGTTGCCACATTGTTGCTACTAGCAACATCTGCCCTGTTAGTGTTTTATATAAACACTCCTCTTTTGCATTGCAATCTTGTTTTAAAGAGGGACTACTTTATGAGGATTTCGGAAAGCAAATGCTTCTTATGGCATGCTCTTTATGCCCTTCCTACCGCAGGGTGCCACGAGGTCTCTGGGCAAACAGGACTGTCTCTACTGCCATGGGGGGACACATGAAGAGTGCAGGTGCACCGTGCTGCAGCCACCATGGGGCCGGGCAAGCTGTCCTCGGGCACCAGCACCGACCAGCACAACTGAGGGGCACCGAGGACTACCCTGCCTGGAACAAGGGCATCCAGGTCCTTGCCTCCACATTTGCAAAAGCATGGTGATTCTTCCAGGATGGGAATAAGAGAGGAATTCCCACCCTCCAGAGCAAGCAGGACCTGGGATTGCCTGCTAGCTAGAGTAGGGTGGGGGGAAGTGAAAATGCTTTTGAGATTGAGTTGGGCTGTATCAGCACATTGCTGGAGAGGGCTCGGCTTGAAGGCCAGGCTGTTCTGTTCAGGCCTGCGTTCCTGCAAAGCTGGCCATTAATTAATGCAGACCAGGTGTTATGTTATGACTGTTATTTGCTTATTCCACTCGTGTGTGCCTGCTCTGAACCCTGCCTTTGCTTTCAGATCTGCAGTCACTGCACAGAGATGACAGTAAGGAGTACATAGAGAAGGTACCCGCATGCCACCATGTCCATTTCCCCGTTGAGTGGTGGCTGAGGCATAAGATTTTGTTCTCCCTTTCCACTTCCTTTTAAAGGTTTGTGCTTTGTTTGAGCTTTACCTTTTCTCCCATTTATCAGATGAGTATGTTTCTTTCAGATTTTTCTCTCTGGAAACAGTTGCTGTGTGTGGTCTTACAGTCACGAACTGCCTTATTTAGTATTAGCAAGAAAGTTGGCGAAGGGAGGATGTATCTTTAATCAGGCCAACTGCTTACAGGTGCAAAACCCTTCCTCAGGTCTGAAAATAAGTGCCTGCCTTCAATCTAAGGACAAGTTGAGAAGAAATGCTTTGAATTTTACTAGTTACATTAATCAGTTACATGGTTGCTTGTTGAGGTAAGATAGGTACCCCAGAAGTACCTCAAGAAGGGTCTTTTCAAAGAGAGATTTAATTCTCTTACCTTTAGCCACTGTAAGATAGAAAAATGCTAAGCCAAAAGATGTACAGTCCACCTTCTGCTGTAACATTTGTGTAAATCAAAGACGATATTGCTACAGAGAGTCTGCTTGTGCAACACCATGAACCAATCACGTCCTTCTGTAACTTAATTGAACTTAGTATTCAGAGAGTAAAAATGAACGCTCCTTATCCTGTAAGTTATGCCTAAGATGCTGGTACATTTGCAAGGGGGTCCTACTTCCACTTGGTAGGTAACAAGGCAAAGTGCCTATTCTCACTGCGTTATACACAGATCCCCAGAGTGTATCTTTCAAACATAACCCCCTAGAATTATTATAGCTCTAAGTGAGTCACCTCCAATGCTATACTCCATGAAAACATTTGCTAAACTCAGGCACTGAAATACAACATATCACTGTAATTGACTCCTGTCTGTGCTATTTTAGGAGAGCCAGATGTGCTAGAAGAGAAGTTTGAGAGGCCTGCCTTATGTCCCAATGGTTGTCCCTCCTCCTTGCAACATTTCTGTTTGCTTCCAGAACCAAGCATTCCCGCAGTTTTCTTTGGACGAGAGTACGCTGCAATGTAAACCTGTCATAACTGTGAGACTGACATGAATAAACAATGCAGATAATATTTCTGCACAGGCCTTAAAGGAAAAATCGTAATGAACATCACAAACATGGAAAAAGTCGTTACTTTAACAATTGAACAGGCTTATTCATCCAACCTACAGCACTCAGTAGTCCCCCTATTAGGGAATTTTCAGACTAACGAAAACTCTAATTGCATCTTTGTGTTGGGGTTTTGTGGGTGTACTCGGGGAGATGCTTTGTTTTGCCCTTTCATTTTTCATGCAACATCCAAAAGATAGCTTGCCTTCTTTCTGCCTCAGTTTCTCGTGAATAACATGAAGAAAATAAGAGGTCACTGCACTGCATAAGGTGCTTTGATATCTTTTGGTGAAAAGTGGTACATACAGGAGAACCCTGGGAAGAGTTTGGCAGCCGTAGCCTCTTCTGTTTCCTATGTGCCACATAGCAAAGACAAGACCTTAATTTTAGCCTTAGTGGCAAATCTTTAACGAATGAAGCTTTTAAAATGCCTCATCTTTGAGGACAATATGCTGTTTCCTGGGCATTAATTGTGTCTCTCTCTGCATTTCTACTTACCACATCGAAGTGCGACGGTCACCTTCTGGCCAGATCAAATACTCATTTTAAGCATGCAGCTTATTGTCACAAGGAAATATGACAATGTCACAAAGAAATAACCATTCAACACGGTAACTGAACTAACCATTTTATCTAAATTCTCTAATAAAAATGTTTCTGAGCATGAACTCCCCTCCTTTTGCATGAGCTCTGGGAAGGGATCTGACACGGAGACTCCAGCACAGTCACAGCAGAGACTATGCTTTAAACGTCAGGCTGATAGAGGGATACGGTGTCACAAGATGTCTACATGCTCTTTGAGGAGCTACAGCCTTCCACATGAGCTTGGGAAGGGCCGAATGGCACTGCAGTCACTGAACTACCTTCAAGCTCGTAAGGAGACTCTTAGCCTCCTTAGCAAGAAAGTTTGCAAGACCCCTTAGCAAAAAGGGCCAATTCTGCATGGGGTTGAGGGGTCTCAGTGGCAGTTCCTCAGAAATCCCCTGCCCACAGCTATGCCCTTTAAGACACTGCTGTCTAACTTCTTACGTGCAATATTCTTTGTCCTCTGATTTTTGCTTTCCTATGCCAAATCCTTTATCTTCAGCCATGCAGAATTTTTACCAGATTAAACTGGATTTAGTCCTTTTTATGCTTTTAGTCTTGGGCTCCTAGTCTTGCAGACAAGGTTTATGTGACTGCACTTTTTTCCCAGGTGTTTTTTACTCCTCTATCACCCGCAGTAACTTTTAGTCTCTACATTAATTTCAGTCACAACAGGCAAGGGAGCAACTCTTTCCCAAACCAGTGAATTTCCTACAAGCATTTTGAAATTAGTGGCTGGTGAGGATTTTTTTCCCTGAGAAAATGTCATTAAACAGTCTTGGGTGGCTAATTATCATGCGCATCGTGGCCACTCAGTCACTGTGCCCATAGATCTTGGCTAGCTGTGCCTGTGGTGTGACAGAAATGGCATCTAATCATGGTGGAGATCAAGGTCTTTGCAGAGAGGTGGATCAGGGCACGAAGGACACAAGCCTAAAGGAAATGTCACATGGTTGGTTCCACTGTTCCCAAAACAACGTATTCAGATTTTCAGATAAAGCTTCAGTGACTGCATTCAGGTTTTGAGCTACAAAGATGAGGAAATGGAGGGTGGAAGGTGGTTAGATGCACAGCCCATTCTATCTGTCAGCAAGGCCTGTGCCAAGGTGTGCCGCTGTCATCAAATATATGTCTGGAGGGCTGTGAAAATATACAATAACTTCTTGTATATTCAACATACGAGAAATCCTGAAAGTAAGAGGTAGCTGCCAACTTTCATAAACTTCATACTTAATCTTCTAAAAAAACACTATGATGGTGACTGGAGAGATGTGAGTATGGAGGTAGACTTCCTGCTCTATTTCCTAACGACAAGCTAGAGCTTGGGGCATCCCAAAGAAATGTCTCTTTCCACCAGTGTGACACTGTGTGAACACTGAGATGTTCAGTGAATCAAAGCACTTGATGCAGTTCATCACTTTTCAGCAAAGAGCATAGACAAGTGCTCAGCTGAATATGCTGAGCTGGAGTGTGAACTGAATACATTTGGTACCAAGACAGAAACCACTGCTTTATCCTTGTAATTAAGAGGTTTGTCCCTTTCTTTGACTCTTATAAGCAAATGAAAATCAATGGCATTTGGGCTTGTGTATCACTTCAGAGCTTGAAATTCCTCTCTTCCATTTTCAGTACACCGGGGTACCTGGTCAAGAGACAAAATCTCATTGTATATACCAAAGATTACTTATTTTTAACAGTGGGCGAAGAATCCAATAACAAATGGGAACGATATCCTCTCTTTGGTCAGCCAGTTATTTTTGCTTAGCTTACCATAGAGAACTTTGATGGGGGTTTGGCCAGTATTCTATGTAGATAAAAATGATTTTAATGGAAGTAAGGAAAAAAGATGCCTGTATCTTCCAGTTTAGCTTCTAAATGCTGAATTATGTTGTACTGATTGAAAAAAAACCCAAAACTTTCATCAACTTGAAAGTAATTGTATAATTTCTTACACAGAGGTAATCCTCTAAAAGGAAATTACAGTCAGACACTGGTTGTTTTTTTCTCTTCCTTCTCTGTTTTTTGCTTAGCAGATCCTAGTTTTAGTTCCTCAAAATGCAGTTTTTGTTGGTTCTCTTTTTCTCAATGCGTAAGGTACCACTAGTTTTGCAGAATGAATTTTCCCGCCAAAATTTCCTTCCCTCACAGTGGTTTGTGTGGCTGTTTCCATATCCGTGTAGGTATAACTGAAAACGGCCCGATCCCTGCAGCCTGGCTCTCCATACACCCCAGGTATATAAAATGCTACCATTCTGATTTAGGTGGCATTCAGAATTAAACAGGGATAAGTGACAACAAAAATGGGAAAAAATTGCAGGCTTTTGGTGTCAGGTTGTGCCTTTATGAGAAAACACCTATAGAAGCCTGCTGTTATGAAATATTCTATCACTTTTAGTGAAAATTTCTGTCCTCAAAACAGGGAATTTCCATTAGAAACCACAGACTCCTTTCACAGTGATACATGTATGAGGGCTCTGCTTTATATGGTCAAGGTACCACCCCGGTCTCTGTTCCTTAGAAGAGGAGATAGAAACAGCATTTGCTCACTTGTGGGATTTTTCTCTCCTTTGCTGTGACTTCTGCGCCGTCTTGGTGGGAGGAGGCCAGAGTTGGCCTTGGCGGCTGTGGGCAACATTGTGCTGGGGAGTTACCACCAAGGGCTCTGGTGAGGAAGTGGACTCAAGGACCAGATCCTCAAAGATACTTAGGCACCTATTGCCTTTTTAATCACTTATCCTCTCTGATTTTAAACTGGAGTTGGGAACGTAACTGCCTTGGCAAATTCTGGATGACATCAGTGTCAGGGAGAGGGCAGGCAGTCTCTGGCAGTGTGAGGTGTAACTCTTTTCAGTTTGCTCTTCTTCATGACCACTGTGCACTGAGCATGGCTGAGATAAAACTAACCTGCGCTTCAGCAGAGCTGTTCATTATGATCCCTTTTATTTTCAGTACCAGTGAAAGGAGGTACAGAGAGTCTACATGATGCATTCCCCAAAACATTTCTACAGAAAACAGATGCTAAAAACATGATCTAGACTGCATCTGATAATTACAGAGGATGGATTTAATATCAGGGTGCTTCCCTGGAACGCTAGGTCTGGGCACGAGGGATGAGGATAAGCATCTAGGCTTTGATTTGAGTTGTCACAGAAATATTGCACAGCAATGCTGCAAAGCTGAGATTCAGAGAAGAGTTGCTCCAAATGGTACTTGAATCAAGTTTTAGTCAATGACTCAGCTCTAAAAACATGAGTATGATTCAAAGATCTACTACCAGACAAAATCTTATGAATGAAGAGGTTTCATTGTGTCCCTAGTGGAACTCTACTCTGAATGAACTTTGCCTTGGACCAACTTATGGGGCCACAGCAAGATGTTTCCTTCAGTGTAATTTCCTTTACTGTAAGCGGGCACTGGATCACTGAGATCCTTTGGCACATCTCCACCATGGTGCCACGCTGTATAAACATTTAGCGGGACTTTGACATCCTAATAATCTTATGCATGGCAGAAGCCATTCCTTCTCCACAAACTTGATGCCTTAAAAGTGATATGCATGACCACAGGAAAATGAAGAAGGTATCATTTTCTTTAATAAGTAGTGTTATAATGTAAAGTGTAAAATACAAATCCTGCTAAGATCCTGCAGGAATTTAGGAGGTGTTTGGATCTGCCCATAAAATATGCAACAATAACAAAAGCGTAGACAAAACCAAGAAACCATCGTATTGTATCAGCTGATTATTGAAAACAGCACTTGCGTATGTCATAGCTGATGTGTACTACAGACTCCCCAGTCATCACTGGGCCTCACCCCATTAATGCTGGCTAACCTGATTCCTACTAACAAGCTTCCTATGTCAGAGTGCGTGTATGCTCATTCTTCTCTCAACACCTCAGGGAATGGTTACACTTCAACTTAAGAGCAGATAGTAACAAATCTTTAATTTACTCGCTGACTCTAGCTCTCTGTAGAAGGGGGCTAAAGACGTTTTAAGGGGTAATTGATTGTGATCCCTCTTTTTGCTGTATATGAATCTTAAAATCTTTCATCCGAGGGACCCACAAACCTCAGTGTCTTTGCTGTTCAGCATATGGAAAACTACAGAGTGATACAAATACTTTTGCTTTATTTTCTTACAGTTCACTCGGCTTTTGGGGAGGTAAAAAGTACCAAACATTGTCAAAGTCCTTTTCAAGCTTGGGTTGCCTTGGGAATGCTTTGTTGGACTGTCCAAATAACAACTAAGTGCTGAAACACTTAAGGAAAAGTTCCCATCCAGCAATGACAACAGCCATCATGCTGGGAACATCTGACAGCTGTCAAATCAGCTGCAACAGAGCAGGGAGGAGGAGATGGTTTAGTCAGTTGAACAGCTTCCACCTGTACTCTGGCACATATTGCTCCTGGGCCCATGAGATGGGGAGGCAGCAGTTGACAGAGATGCTGGATGAGGAGCTGGCTGAGTTCTCAGATGCAAATATGCATCCTTATCTTTGAGACAGCAGCTCTCACTTGGTGCAAGCCATCATAACTTGTTTTTTGATTCAACCATTACAATGACAAAGGGTTCAAGTCCCTCAGCTGGTGCATAGTAGGAGGGCTTGTGGCAAGGACATTTGACTGACATCTTCAAGGGGACAAACATATCAAGTAATTATTAGCAGAGAGAGAGAATTCTTTAATACTTACGCAGATATGGTATTCTTCCCTTTTTCTCTCTCATTTTCTCTTTTCAGACCATAGTCTGATGGTGGGGTGGAGTAAGAAATGCAGATAGTAGTGAAAGTTACATATAATGATATGCAGAATTTGGGTAGATCAGAGAGAGTGCTCAGTGAGGAGCAAGCAGCTCTGACCACCCCCATGTTACCCAACTAGTGCAGTGCCCATAGTTGAGGGCAGTGGTCGCATGGAGGTCAGAGACCTCTGTGGAAGGCAGATGTGAAAAGTGACAAGCAGAAAGAACCTGTCCCCTGGCTGCTCAGCTGTTTACACCTGTTCTTCCATTTGCTCCTTTGGGAGACAGATCCAAAGCCACAGTAGAGACTGTCAAGAGGGAAGACAGGCTGCAAGGGGTCTGCAAGGTTTTGTAGAGCCACCTGCAGTTAGTGAGAAAAAGCTATGCATCAAGCTTGCTCCGAATGAGAAGGACAGGGAACAAAATAGTCTCCTGAACCATATCTGTAGTCTGTCTGTATTAATTCTTACTGTTCCTTTTTTTCTCCTGTTCGTGGACACTTTTATCCCAAACAGAAGTGGAATGAGAATCTATGACTTTGGTGGGAATGCTGTCCAGTTATGGCCATCTCCCTGGGCTTGGCTTAACCTGGGTTGTCACTTTTCTTCCATTCAGATTTATAAACATAGCTAATCCTCCTTGCAGGGGCTTGGGAACCCCAACTTTCAAGCTCAGGCTCACAAACATGAAATCTGAAGTGAAAGGATGTATGTGCCTGCACAACAAACAAATAAAGGTGTCTCTGGTTTCCCTCTAATAAAGACCTGGGAAATTACATTGACGAAAGTGATCTTGATTGCTGAGTCAAACTGAGAAGCGACTGGGAAGTGTCCACTTTATGGCTGCATGGGCAAACCTATGTTAGCTGCCTTGACTCCCTATGCTCTCATGTCTCTGGTCATGTGGCTACATAGATTTTTTTTCATAAGATCCCTGTCTCTTTCTGGATTTGAAATAAATGCATTAGGAGTGGGCTTAAGATAAATGTAAATAATATTATTATCTTTCTTATTTCAAAATTTTTGAATGCATCTCATCGCAATGCATGTGATGTTTTCTAGCACATTTTTATTTCTGCATTGAGATATGCAGTTACCACACAGTTTTCTGTGATTGTTTCCGCTCCACACTGTTCAGTTTCTCTTGTCTTTGGCTCATCCAGCCCAAGATTTTCTCCTGGAAATGGATTCTTCACTAGACATATTATTTCCCTCATTATTTCCTGGAACATGTTTCGCAAGAGGAGCAGAAGGGCAGTTACTTCTGCAGTTTATGAAGATGTTTTTCTTAGAGGCTCAACATATCCATAAACCAACATCACCGAGAATGATGTTGCAATTAAAATCCACCCACTGAATTTAACTTCTGTTTTACTAGCTTGCAACAAAAGACAGGAAAGTGGCCCAATATTGATAGGTCTGTGACTGACACTAAGTGTCTGTCTACCCTGATTTTCCCACTGCTGTTTATTTTAGGGCACTCTTTAATCTTCCCTTCCAGTTTCTTAGGAAATACCTTCAGAAAGTGGAGTTTCATGTAATCTGAGCAGAATTTTCTTCTGAAAATTTGTAAGACTCAGAAACTTTTCATGGGATGGGCAAGCTGTTTCTCATCCAGCTCATCATCCCATACCTGAAAAAATCAGGAATTCCTCATGGAAGAGGGGCCGAGGAGGCCAGATTGGTTTGGGTTTGGAAGTCAGTCACCAAGGACTAGCCAGCCTAAATCCCACCTCCCCTTTGGCTCTGAGCACAGACTGTAGGTTTGCTCCTGGAGTGACGTTGGTGCTGCCTGTGCCTGTGCCAGCCCAGTCCCACCGCAGGATGAACGAGCTCTGCTCCAACATGGGATATCCTCATGACTGGCCTTTCCCCTTCCATTTTCTCATTCTTACTTTGACTGAATGTAAGGCTGCTCTTCATGTGGAGTCTCTCTGTAGCAATATAATGCCTGCTGGGGCTGCAGTGTCAGGATTGTTCCTCAGAGTGGTCATGGCAATGTCCAAGAGAGGTGACCAGGGCTTTTCCAAATCAGCACATTCCTCTCTTAGCTCTGGCAGAGACCGTGCAAGGTTGGTAACAGGATCTGACATGGCAGCACCTGGCCCTATCCTATACCATGAGGACTTCCTGTCAGTGAAAACAGTTCTGCCACCAAGCCACAGCTAATTTTTCATCTGAGCCCTGCTGTGACAGCCACAGATAGTTTCAGAGAGTTTCCTCAGCTTGCTGCTGGCTAAAGGGTAGGTGAAGGCCTGAGGTGCCTCTTATCCCTGATCTCATGGTGCTTCAAAGGAGCGAGATGCCTCATCTCCCTTGCTTATTCGAAGCAAATGTGGAACAGAGACAGTGCGGGGGGTCATCTCCCTGATCGTACAGGAAGGGAAGTTGGAGGACAGGACCAGGGCCATGTCCCAGTGGTACCAAAAGTACCTGCCCAAAAAAGAGCTCTCCATTGCTCTTGGATATTTCTAACAAGAGATTGCCATTGCCCCCAGGAATGCACAGGTTGCAATGGGCAAAGGAGATGAGGTGGAAGAAAGGCAGTGTTCCTGTCCTCCTTTGGCAGATAAAGAGCAGAGAAACATAAAATGGCTAAAGGCTTGACTGACACAAAAGTGTGAAGCCAGAAGACGTATTTACAGTAGTCCCTTTCAATCCTGTATACATCTTGTATAGTTGTCACTTACTGGTGAGCCCTGTCCTGAAATAAAGAGAACTCAGTGGTTCTCTAGATTTTATACAAGCAGTCCACTTTTTCCAGCCCTGGCACAGCCTGCAATTCAGGATTGCTAAGAAGAATGGTGCTTACTGGTGTTTAACTGGCTTTAGACAGCTCTTAGGTGAAAGTAAATCTGTGGTCTCCTGCAACCAAGAGTGACCAGTTTCCATTTGGTAGGCGTACACAAAAGATGCACCCCTGCACATCCACCCTTCTCATTCCAGGCATCTACACATGGACCCTCTCAGCGCACTACCCCCTGCAAACCTGGCTGTGCTGTTGTGGTGCTGCATGCTTAATGCACAGCCTGTTTACAAAGGGGAGAAGGTCAATTCAAAATAATGTGGTCACAGCCCACACACAGTGGTGCCTCTACTTTCACTTCCCACGTTCTGACTCAAGCCTGAGGTAGCCCAGATAGGGTGGCAGATGAATGCTATGCCATCCAACCCAGCCCAACTGTGTGAAATGTCACCAAAATTCACCAGAAAGTGTCAACAGGGAAGCTGGTGGGCCAGACAAGGGTAAGAGAACTACTGCACCTGAGGATGAATACTCCTGCTCTTCCTGATGATGAATACTGCATCTTGAAGATGAATATTCCTGCTCCCCCTGAACGCTGCCTTCTCGCTGCACACAACCCACAGCTCACGGAGACCCAAGCCCAGGCAGAAGGCTGTGCCACGTCTGCAGAGGGGAGCAGCAGGGACTCACTTCCAGGTTGCCTTCTTAGGGCAACCATGCGAACCATCTCTGGGAGAGTCATTTCACTGAGGCAGAGCCTTGGGAATGGAGGCCTAAAGTCTCAGATGGCAGAAATCAGGAACAGTCACTGCCATGAAAACATGCTGACTGGCACTGCCATGGTTTCTGACCTATGTCTCTATTTTGTCCCTCCATCCTGCCATTTGTGTAGTGGCACGCTAGCCATCATTATCCCTAGCATTGTTATCCCAACACTGAAGTCACAGAAGCATAAGACATACTTTTGGTTTTTGGGATGATGGTTATAATCAGTTTTGTGTGTGACAACACTAAGGGTTTGCTGAAGGAGCACAGACTGAACCCTTATTGCTCAATGTGCTATTCAAACACAGCACAAATTAACAGCTTTTGCCCAAGGAGGGTGCAGTCAAAAGCTGAGACTGTGAGCAGACACAGCCAGTCCAAGGGGGCATGGCGAGGAATAAATGAGACGTCCCCGTCAGTGCAAAAGGTAGTGGGCATAATCACCCGTTGGCTATTTTCTCTGTCTAAACTGACACATCTACATCCAAGTTAGTCATCTGGACTCTGTCCATAGACCACCGAGAGAGCAAGGCATGTCTATGTGGGGAGGAATTCTGTCCTACGGTTGGAACCTAAGACAGCTCAAAGGATTTCTGCAGCTGGAACTGCCTCTTTCTCCCCATTGACTATAAGGGGGCTTAAACCACAGGCTCAGATGTTCATTATTTCCCACAACACTGTACACAGGTGGTAAACACACAGTACGTACAGAGTAGCATACACAATATGAGTGGTAGCATGCTTGCTTCAGTCTAAGAGGAAAACTGGAGGGAGTCTATTTTCCAGATGAAGAAATAAACTGAGACAGAATAAAAACTTCTCCTTGTTCTTCTTTATAGAAAAGTGCTTCGTTCAGTTCCTGATGAAGAAAGACATTCTCCTTGTGCAGCTCTTAGGATATAAGACCACCATTTTCCTTCCACCTATACTGCTCACATAACAACAGCAGCACCTTGGTCTTAAACTGTTCTCCCCAGCAGTAGCTCTCAGTCTGCTCTCTCATAGCCTGAAGTGCATCTCATTTACTCACATAGGTTCCCTTCAGCAGCATGGGTCTGTACCACTCTCATGCCTCCTTTATGACAAAAGAAGCCTGGGATTCCCATGTCTGATTTTTTCCTGACAGTTTTGTAACAGCTGCTTTAGGCTCCTGTCATGCCACTGGAAATGCTCTAAACTGGTGTTTGCCCTGCTTTGCCCAGGGCACAGTGCAAAGTGTTCCCAGGCCCAGACAGCAGTTGTGTTTATGCCTCCCGTTTGACCAAGCAGAAGGCCAAAAAGGAATGGAGCAGAGGCAGATCTGCAGTTGTGATTGCACGTGTCAGCAAGGGGCTCCTGTGAAGGCTGCACAATAGCGGTGCCAGTGAGAGGCCATTCCAGCCTGCTGTGCATACAGAAAGCAATTGCTGGTGACATTTCTTCACACCCTCCTTCTCCTCAGAGAGAAACTGGCAGGTTCTGAGGTGTTACATTTTTTGTTTGCATGCAAGAGGCTGATAAACTAGTAGCAGGGCCTGCTTCCTTGTGCTGAACTAAGCAAGCAAGCAGAGAAAACCCAGTCCCTTTAATCTGACGAGGTATAATCGTTTTTAGATTTGCAACAATCTACACTGGATTATGGAAAAGTAAAAGCGTGCCCACCCTCACCTCACAGGGATTGGAGGTCTTTGCCCATCTCTCTCTTTGACTCTGCTAAGGACTCTTGAGAACAAGGGTTTAAGAATACATAACGCTACAAAATGGAGTAGATACATAACCTTCCGCAAGGGCCACAGCAGCTAATCTGCTGAGTAACTGTCTAAAGGCACATCAGAGAAGTTTTCTCTGCAAAGCCGGTTCATGTGACTGACAGCATCATGTGATCTGTGGCAGCTGGTTGGTGTCTTGCCTCAGTGGCTGGTGGCTTGTTGTGCAAGCATTAAAGTTTTCTACAACTCAGATACCCTCAGTTTCTTTTAAATGAGCTCTTCATTTTGTTGCCAGTCAAGTGACTTAGCTTGGCTTGTGCTAGTCTTTTGAAAGCAACTACGTGCCTGTTGCTGTTTGAGAAATTTGCTGAACTGCTCATTCCCATGACCAGAATGCTCCATTTGCTGGGACATGTTGGTCATCATTGCCCCACTGGGTCTTCCCCCAGTGCTGAGTTGACCATCGCTTGTGTCGTCCTCACAGCAACTGACTGATTACTTGGTGACTACAAACCACAGTATATTTGAAAAAGCCAGAGGTGGAGTTTCAGATTATCTGGTTATACAGAGAAAATATACAGTTGTCACATTCATGTTTCATCAGCTAGCATTCAGGCAGCCCAAACTGAGGAAAAAATCCCTTCTCTTGGGTCCCTGAGAAACTGTTATTTGTCAACACCACTTTTGGGTGACTTCAAGCTATTTTCTTACATCTTTCACTTGGGGGTTTTAACCTTTCACACATGACTTCAAGTCTTCGCAGACCTTCAGAAACCAGAACACACATGATAAAACCTGTATCCATCAGCCCAAATACAAATAATTCTTCTGTGACATACCACTAACACTTACGCAGGTTGCAGTTTAAATATGCTGAACACCATTTGTGTTTATCGGTCCGAGTCACTGGGGCACTTTCTCTGTTTTGCTGTGCTCCTGAGGTACTTTAGCATCCCCTTGGATGAGAGCCTCAGTTGGTTGCAAGGTTAGCACAGCAGTACCTCTGCCATCCTCTCCACCTTCATGACAAAAGAGAGATGGAGAAGGTGGGCTTTGCAAGGTGAGAAAAAGACACATCCAAGGTGGCCTCGTTCTTGTCCATGTCTCCTCAAATCCTGGCTGGTCCCTGGGACCACTGCCAGCCAGCTCACAGACCCCTCCGTGTTTCTTTTCTCTGTCGTATGAAGCATCTTAGCATGGGCTCTCATGAGAGAGACACCCTTGGAGACTGAGCAGAGGTCAGCCAAATAGATCTTCTTTCCAGAGTATGAAACTTAACAGGACTAAGTGTCTTTTGCAAGTATTTTCTAACCTGGAAGCTGTTGCAGCCAGACCCCAAACCCCAGGACCAGGAGGAAGGTCAGGGAGCTCTAACCAGTTTTCCAGACACCACCTACCCTCATCCTGTGCGCTCTGTGCTGGGAAGGATACGAAATCAGTGCAGACAGTGCTCTCAGCCTTGGGAAGGTCTTCCAGGGCTATTAGACAACACTAGATACACAGCCACCGTAACAGACAACCTCCCAGCCACTGCTCTGAGCTGACAGTGATAAAGCAGGATTGTGCTTTTGGAGTGGGTGACATTTCACTAAACAAGCTATATTTATTCCATCTAGTTATTCCAAATGAAACAAGAAAACATGTATTTTGGGCAAGCAAGCCAGAGGCTCAGAGCTATCTGAGCATTGTTATCTTTGTCTCCTTATAAAAATGCATTGTGTAAAGAAAAGACAACCAGATCCATCCCACTAAATGCATAGACACATATACAGACATCTATATATATGCAGATAGGCAACATTTGTGTGCCTACATGATTCTGTCATTTTTACTTGGAAAAAAAAATACAGACATCCAGGGTAGGTTTTCAGACTGCATATATACTTCACATCCATAATAGTTCTGAGCCATAGAGCACCCATTTAAGGGGACTACCCTGCCCTTTCTCCATGCTGATTGTGTTGAGGTGTCTACAGAGCAAATTCCAAGCAATACGTTCAAACAACCTGAAGGCTTCTGTGGTGTGGGCTGATCCTGAGGGTTTGTGGTTTTCTGAACAGTCAAGCATAGTCCCCTTAAGTTATATTTAAAATATACTCAGGGGTGGGGAAGCTCAATAATCTGAGTGGCAGAAGGACTCAACAAGAATAGCATACCTTGTGAATGAGGCTAGCATTTGTATTAGCTCTGGAGGTCTTACCAGCTTTCCTCTACTTCCTGATTTTAGAAACAATTTGGGCAACATCCTTTCTTGTGCTATTCTGGAACTTCTGCTTGTAGTTGCAATTGAAACCAAGATCTGTGAAGACTTGTAGTGGTGGGAAGCCCCTACAGCTGACCACAGAAATATTCAGCAGCTCACGGAAGCCTTGAACACAACTGTATTTTCAGCTTGAGCCATCTCACTGGGCAAAATCAGTGTACATAAAACATAGCAGTGTAAGAATCAGCAGATCGGATTAGGCTCACGAGCCACCTAGTTCAGGTTTCTATCTCTAATGGTAAATGATGCTACTTGCTTCTGAAATAGTTGCAATTCTCATGCCTTTATAAGCTTTTTCTTCCAAGCCCCTAGTTTATTATTTATTCTTGATAAATAAAGAGTAAAGGAGAAGGCTGATTTAGGTTCTTATTTCATTAGAAACTGTTTTCCTAAAAAAAGCAGGAATGATAACACACTGGTAACCATTTCAGTTTTACCAGTACATCAGCTTCTGTCCCCGTGGGCAGAAGAGCACAGTGTTTGGAGGAAAGATTGCTGGTAAGGACCCAGAGCATTCTTCTACCCTCCAAAGTAGAATCAATTAACAAATATTTACCTAATCTACCAAGCTGTGACACATATGCTGTCCTTTTGCATAAAGTCTTGGCATCAGGACTGTGATCTTGCTGTCCTTGAAGGCAGAAGAGCCTTCCCCTCTGCCAGAGCATATGCTTTTGGCATCACTCAGTTCTCTCAGTCATATCCGGAGAGACCCTCATCTTGGTTGTTTTCTGTAAAGCAGCATACAGTCATGTTAAGGAACAACTAACAAAGTGAACTAATGTGTTCTGCCATTGCTTTCGTCTTCTCGCACAACCTAAGCAAGATGAAAAACACTTGAATGGGCTTATACTCAAAATTCTGGTTTTAATTGCTCTTTTTTTTCCCCTTGAAGGCTCCTTAAAATTATACTTTTTTAGTGCTGTCTGCTAAAGAGGTAGATGAAAAAGTTTCCATTAAAGGCACAGCCTTTCTTCTTCTCCAAGTGTCAGCTGAGCTCCCATTCACCTTACTCTGTCACAAAAGAAGACGCCAAGAAAAACAAAGACAATATTCACAATTGCCTGTAGCTCTACCAGGAAAAAAAACCTCACAGAAATCCTTAAAAACATCCCAAAGAACCAAGAACGGCTGTCACTGTTCCTTGTGCTTCTCAGCAGGAAAAAAAAGCCCAAACCCATATCATAGTATTGCAAAAACGACATTGCAAATTGATTTTAAGAATTCTGCTTATAGGTATCATCTAGGGGGTTTCTGATGGGAAGTGTATCTAATACAATAACTGAAACTTTTTTAATTACCCCAAACAATAGAAATGAAAAACTACATCCGAACTGACTGTGAGAAGAAATTAGATAGGAATACATTTAGATCTTTCTGTTCTTTTTCAGTCAGCTCTCTCTGATAAGTCACTTTTCAGCAGAAATGAATAGCACTGATGGGAAACACAAGATGCACTTCGTCCATTAGTAAGGCAAATATTGCAAGTGAGACTGAATCAGGAGGTGTAGCCTCTGCTATTTCCCAGACCTTCAGACTGATAAATTAAGTTCCCCCTGAGTAATTTAAGAAGTGTAGGCTTTATGAAGAAGCACCAACTTGTTCAAATGTAGGAGGAAAGCGAAAAGTCAACAAAGTGCGGTGGGCTGGCTGACCTGTGTTTGGGCTGAATGTTTTGCCTGTGTGAAGAGAAAACTGTCCAGGGGTGTTTGCAATTTAAGACTATGGCAGAGGTTCTTTCAGAAAAGCTGGTATTTTTTTCTCCCCTCAGGATTTAGAGCTTAGGCTGATAATTTTACCTGAGGAGAGGGTCTTTCTAAGAACAAAAGCAAATCCTTTGGGCCCTGGAGCACAATCAGAGTCCCTTCCTCCAGTGCTGCCAGGAAAAGGAAAATTAGTCTGATTTGTGATGCATTTCCAAATACATGGCACAATTACCTGGATGGAACACAGGAGGAGGATGTGATCATTTTTACTTCATGTATGACCCACACAGAGTTTAGATGCATGCATACAGAGCAGCTGCAGGGCAAAAAACAACCCCAAAAGCCAAGTGAAAAACAAGCACCAGATACCAGGGATCATCGTACTTTATAACCCATTCTGTGTCTGCTAGGGTTCAGAAAACCTTCCCTTCTGTTGCTACAAAAGGGCTGTCCTTGTCCACTGGGCAAATACTTTGCTAATACTCGCTAGCCAGCTCTATTTATATCCTAGATTGCAACACATCCAGCTGGCACCTGGTCAGAGTGGCAGCATTTTCTGAATAATGGCCTACACCATCTACTCAACTCCTGATGCATTTTTGTGAGGGTAAAGGGCTTAAGAAGCATCTGTCCCCTCAGAGTGCCTAGCCTTCTTCATTTTCCTCTAGATGCAAAGCTTACAAAAAACAAGAGCTGGGACCCTGAAAAGAGCACTTTACACAGCAGAGAGTCCAGAGGAACATTTAGGACCTGTGAAGCTGATGAATTATATTTAAATGTTGGGCCTCACTTTTTCTGTGCTGTAGACTTCCCTGTAGCTGTGCTAGCAGCCCCCCTCAGACCAAGCCTGTCCAGGGAAATTCCCTTTCTGCCTTTACTATCCTCCTGAATGATTACGTTTCAAAGTTTCTTTAAGCAGGGCGGCTGGCTCTCTCACCTCCATTTTTGGGGGAGGATCTGCTTGTTAGATAGCATCTGAACCAGAGTCTGTATTACCAGGGTCTGAATGGAGAAGTCCAACTAGAAAAGTGGAACTGGAGGAGGAGGAGAGCTGCCCGTGGCTGAACACCAGTGTGCAAGAGCTGTGGGTATCAGTGACTTCCTCAAGGTGAGCACAGGCTTTGTGCAAGTCACTCTCCTGAAGTGAAAGCTTGTGCCTTTCCTATATTAATTGGGAAACATCAGATGGCTGATTTGAAAACCAGTGACAAATGCTTAAACCACTAGATAAACAGATTGTTTTGATAAGGAAATGTTACTGTGTCAGTATGTTAAATATAAAGAGGCTAGGTTTGGGGTCCGAGGGTGGGCACGCTTGATCGCCTCTGATGTTGTTGATCTAGCCATTAGCATGATTATTATTAACCTTGCTTATTATAGTGCAGTGCCTGAGGCTCAACCAAACCAGGGCACCACGAGCGAGAGAGGGACTAGGTTTCTGCCTGAGCAGGTTATAGCCTGGACAAAGCAGGTACCTGGGATCTGTGCAAGGAGAAGGTTTCTGGTTTGAAGGGATCTGGTAATCCTTTTCAAATGAAGAACCTGCTACCACTTTCCTGGGAAATATTTTTATAACCTAAACGTAATAGCCTGGAGAGGTCTGCCAAAGTAGCCTCTCTGAAGTTAGGATGCGGGTGGATTTCCTTGGGGTGAGGATGGGGGCAGTGACATGCCCGTTTGCACGGTACGAGTTAGTAAGCAGGGTGCTGATGGGGCAGTTGCAGCCCCTTGACTGTGCTGCTCCCCCCATCCAGCTCCACAGTGAGCCCGTCAGGGTCAAAGTGGTAAAAACGCTAAGGAAAAAGAGGTTAGCTTCATCTCTCTGCAAAATGAGAAGACTGAAGCTATGTTGGAAATTACTTCTGCATCACGAAAAGTTTAACTAAATATAAAATGCTTTAACTGAAAAAAACAAGGTTTCCTCAGCTGAAAACCAACTATTTGAAATATGAGTTAACTTCTTGCATTTCTTCCACTTTCAGAAAGAAAGTTCCCGGCAGCCTGCCAAAAATAAGATTCTGAGCAGTTGTTCCTAAGAAACAAGGCCCTTTCAAATTTCTTCTTCAAGCCAGCACCAAAAAGACCTGTTTGTTTTGTTTCGTGGAGGTCAGTAAAAGCAGAGTTGCAGATTTATCTGGCTCACCTGTGGTTGGCCCAGCAGGGCTCCAAGCAGAGCCCGATTTTCACTTTCGGTTTGGCTCTTAGCTCACTCGTGCAGAAGCTGAAGTTTGAGAAATCCCCAAAGACAAAGCTCGGCCGCAGTACTGCAATTAGTCAAGTGAAGGATTTTCCCGTCATCTGTTTATAACTGACTGGAGAGTTTCTTGGGTTTTTTTGTTATTTTTCAAAAAACACTTAAACTAGGGGGTTTCAGGGATTATTTTTAGAGATATTATATTTAAAAAAAGAGAATTATAAGAAGTAAGAAAATCCATTTGACTTGATATTTGTGAGACATAATCAGTATACACATCTGCTTGTGTAGTAGTAGGGTTACTGCTGTTAGCCTCTGGGAGGCTGTGATCCAGGGCCACCATGGGGCCAACCTTACAGCTGTGGGTAAGAGCAAAGTGTGGCTGTCTGTAGTTAAATATTGCTGCTTGCCCAAGAAAGTGAGGAGTTGTCTCCTTAGATGTCTCTGGATGTATTTGGTCCCTTTTAGATGCTTATTCTTTTCTTGTCTTGCAATTGGGCCCTCATTTTTGCAATGAAGCGGTGGATGGGGCACATCAGAGTCATCGTCTCAAGCCAGGAGAAGGGCCAAGAGTGAGATCTGGCCTTGGCCTTGCAGGAGTGTGTGAACAACACTTTGCTGAGGCTGATGGAAACTGTGCTCAGGTGATGACTGCAGGATAAGGGAAAGTCAAGGAGAAGAGAGATGTTTTTCTTTTTTCCTTAGGAAAACAGTTAACATGGACACATAGGTTCAATCACGAAGCCAGGAGAGAGCCCACGAAATCATCCAGTCTGGCTGCATGTCCACACTGGAATTTCAGGTGGTCAGTCTTGGAGTAAGCCCAGCCAGCAATTTGTGCCTGACTAAAATACTTCTGCTTTTAGTTAACACATACACTCCCCCACAGGCTCTTACTTTCAACCTGGAGATCTCAGCAGAGACCACCATTTACCTCAGTATTTTTTTCACTGTGGTTCAAACTTTCACAATGGCTTATTAACAGTGTGGTTATTTCCACATTTTATTTTTCCCAGCTTGTACAGCAACCACTTCTCCTAGAGCCTATTTCTCCTACTTTCAAGAGCTGTTTCCCCTACATGAATGAATCCACACACATACCCTGAGTCAGCTCCTAATCTTCCTTGTAGTAATATATCTGGACTGATATCCTTCAGATTCGCACTGCAGAGCTTTCTCAAGCCCTGCAGCAGTTTTCATGGGATTTTACTGCAGTTTCATCAAGTTTCCAAATCCTTTAAAAAATACAGACATCAGCGTGTCAACAGTCCTTCTAGTTCTAGTGTTTCAAACACTTTTCTAAGGTAAAATTAACCTCCTTACTTCTGCTAATTGTTTTTATATACCCAAAGGTCACATCAAGCTTCCTTACAAGTGGTTGTCTTGCTAATAAACAGCTGAAAGAGGCTTTAAAACAAGTTGCCTGTCCCAGCTTCCATCATCTACCCAAATTAAAGTGAGATACAGACTGCCGACATACAGAGGGTAAAAGCCCTGTGCCATCCCCTAGCAAAGCCGAGGCCAGGTGCCATGGGCGATGCAGACACTGATGGACAGGTCTGTCCGTAGATGCTGGGGACCTCTGCACAGCTGACGTCTTTGGCTGCGTAAGAGCTGAGGACATCTGTCCCTTGGCTCTGGGGATGCCAGGTCCCACAGCAGCTTAATACTTACAGAGCCAGGGAAACCCAAATTCATACCCAGGAACAATAATGTTGATAAATATCCTGTATACAGATACACAGTGTAGAGATCAACTCGCAGAGGAGACGAGTCCTTTTGATCAAGAGCATTTCTAAGAAGTAAAGGGTTTGCATACAGTTGACGCACAGTGAGGACAGGGATAAGGCATCCTCCTGGATTAGTTTTGTGGGGTCAGGCAGAGTACAAGAGGCTTAGAAAAACAGTATTTGACAGTATTTATATTAATTTTCTGTATTGTATTGTTCATTAAGAAATTGATGCAATGAGTTTGGGTAAAATCCCTCCTCCTGCCCAGAGGTAGGCAGCTTGATGAGACTTCATATTGATATTAAAGCAAATGGCATTTTGCTTTTATGGCTATAACTGGCTTGAAAATCCACTGATGGACAGGCATTGCACACGAAGCACNGATGCAATGAGTTGGGGTAAAATCCCTCCTCCTGCCCAGAGGTAGGCAGCTTGATGAGACTTCATATTGATATTAAAGCAAATGGCATTTTGCTTTTATGGCTATAACTGGCTTGAAAATCCACTGATGGACAGGCGTTGCACACGAAGCACCAAGGAGGTACTTTATCCTCCAATGGGATCTCCTCAAGTCCCTTGCTTTTCACTTGGTACTTGAAGTCTCAGCGACTACCATTTCTTTCATATCCAAAACGAGCAGCATTGCCTCAGGCTGCAGCTTTATGGGGCTAATTTCCTCGCCCAGGTCTCTCCTCATTAATCCACCAATACATGTGACTGCGTCCCAGACCCAGTTCCCTCAATGCCTGAGTTTTAAGAGATGTAATTGGAGGCTAGGAGCTTGCCACTTAGCTTCCCAGCAGTGGACAGTGGGATGTGACTGCTGCCTGGGACAAGAGCGGAGACAAGTTTGGTGTTTGAGGATGTAACAGGTCCAGCATCTGGGCTGTGTTTCCATGTAAACCCCAAACACGCAGGCCTATCTGTAGTACACCAGAATCCTCCATTGTCTTGGATGGCCTACAGACACTGGCACTTGCCCTGGAAGGGCAGTAAGGACATTTGCTTCTGGCAAACCGTGGGTCCGTCTGTGGCCACAGATCCTCCAGTGAACTAGGCTGAAACCAACTCGGGATCCTGCACCATCCCATCTGCCGTCTCTCATGGAGGGTTAAGAAGTGCAGATGGATTTTCTACCTCATTTACACCAGGTTCCCATGACAGGTAACACTCAAATTTTTGGGGACCTCAAAGAGAGCAGAGTCAGAGCGATACAGTGCGAAGCACGTCTTCAAGGACCTGATA
>VZSC01010551.1:164079-215305 GCA_013398225.1 Steatornis caripensis | reverse complement strand
ATACGTTTCACTGGGTAAAAAAACTGCCTGGCTGGCTGGGCCCAGAGAGTTGTGGTGAATGGAGTGAAATCCAGTTGTCAGCCGGTCACAAGTGGTGTTCCCCAGGGCTCAGTGCCAGGGCCACTTCTCTTAAATATATTAATCAATGATATGGATGAGGGGATCAAGTGTACCCTCAGTAAGGTAACAGATGACACCAAGCTGGGCCAGAGTGTTGATCTGCTGGAGGGTAGGGAGGCTCTACAGAAGGATCTGGACAGGCTGGATCCATGGGCCGAGGCCAGTTGTACGAGGCTCAACAATGCTGAGTGCTGAGTCCTGCACTTGGGTCACAACAACCCCATACAGTGCTATAGCCTTGGGGAAGAGTGGCTGGAAAGCTGCCTGGCAGAAAAGGACCTGGGGGTGTTGGTCGACAGACAGCTGAATATGAGCCAGCAGTGTGAGCTTGTCAGAAATAGTGTGGCCAGCAGGACTAGGGAAGCATTCATCCCCATGTACTCGAACCTGGTGAGGTCACACCTCAAATAGTATGTTGTTTTGGACCCCTCACTACAAGACAGATGCTGAGGTGCTGCAGCGTGCCCAAAGAAGGGCAACGAAGCTGGTGAAGCGTCTAGAGCACAAGTCCTGTGAGGTGCAGCTGAGGGAACTGGGGTTGTTTAGCCTGGAGAAAAGGAGGCTGAGGGGAAACCTCATAGCTCTCTACAACTGCCTGAAAGGAAGCTGTAGCGAGGTGGGGTTTGGTTTCTTCTCCCAAGTAACAAGCAATTAGGATGAGAGGAAATGGCCTCAAGTTGCACCAGGAGAGGTTTAGATTGGATATTAGGAAAAATTTCTTCACCAGAAGGGTTGTCAAGAACTGGGACAGGCTGTGCAGGGAAGTGGTTGAGTTACCATCCCTGGGGGTATCTAAAAGGCGTGTGGATGTGGTGCTCAGGGACATGATTTTGTCATGGATTTGGCAGTGCTAGGTTAATGGTTGGATTTGGTGAACTTAAGGTCTTTCCCAACCAGAAAGATTCTGTGGTTCTCCTGGGACTGCCTGTTACCCTGTATCAGCAGAAGAAGAGCGAACTGCAAGACATGCAGCTGAGGTTTATACGGATTTTACTTCAGATGATCCAAAGTGGGATTTTTTTTTTTTGTTTTGTATAAGCAATTCTTAAAATATTGCATGCTTTGCATCATGGCTAAAGAAGGGGTTTGAGCTAGGAGATAGAGAAGTTGGCAGAACACTTCGTATGACATTACAATTTTGAAATCAGCTTCCTGCATTCAGAGCTCAAATATATTGAACCTGGCCTTCAGGGGAAATTACAATGCTTATCTCTCTGATCAGGCTTTTGTGGGAGAAGGGCACTATAAAAACTTCATATTATGAGTAAGGTAACTTATCATTTAATTTATAATCTCTGGCTACTTCTTTGTTCATTATATTTAGAAATAGCTTTACATTATTCATTTGAAAAGTTTTTAATAACTTTAAGAAATTATAGTTAATAGGGTTCCAGTAACTCCAAGTGCTTTATCTAAAAAGTTAGTTTGCAGTCTTCTTTTCTTACATGGAAGCATTTGCTTCTGGCTTACAGAATAAATCTCTGCCTGCCATTCCTTTTTTAGTTTTTCTAGACATACCACTTATGAAGCATCTCTAGACACTCAGTCTTTATGTTTCTTTTCAAATAGACATTTGCCTCTCAAAAGAATTTTATTCAGGATGCTTGAGGAATCCTTGCCTTAGCTAAATGCCATGGTTCTTAAATCCTGATGGCGAATGATTTACTGATGGCTCTACTGGGGGTGGAGGGGTGGGGAAGAACTGAAGCTGATCATGGCGAGTTGTTCACCTGGTTATTCTCTACTCTGGGGGAAAGGCTTACATTGTGCTTCTGTTGTGTTAATGGTGACATCTTGTAAATTCAGACTCTTAAAATTTAATTCAGTATTGCAGTTTACCGTATATATGTCATGTAAGATGGTATGAAAGCAGACTGAGTAGCTAATGTCTTGTCTGCGCTGATGACACATTAATGTATAATCATATTTTATATTCTGACACTGATGTAAATTGAGATGTCTAAATTGGTCTCAGTAGTAAGTTAATAAATAGAAACTAGTACCGGTGGGATGAAACCTTATGAAATTTTGACCTGCTTTTGACCTTTTCTTTAACAGGTAAGTTCAGTTCTACACTCTACGAGACAGGGGGCTGCGACATGTCACTTGTGAACTTTGAGCCAGCTGCAAGAAGAGCATCCAACATCTGGTGTGTGTGAAGGCCAGTCAAGAGCGATGATTCTTGTCTTACTGCAACAAAATCTTTGATTTTAATTTTAAAAGGTTATTTAGTATGGACTACAAAATATCTATGTAAAAGATTACTTGTATACTTTTACTTTTGCAAACTTAGTGATTTTTTTACTAGAAGATAACACGTACTGCATAAATAATCTTCTCCACTTACATAAATCTCAGAAAATGAAGACTAATACTAGCTTAAGCAATACATGTCCAGACTGAGAACTTGACAGATGCATTTTTGATTGACTGATAGAAAATCTTTCTTAAAGGATTTAACCCAGGTTTGGGAACAGTAGGTGGCTGTTGACCATAATGGCTATTAACTTACTTACAAATGAACTTCCAATTGTGAAGCAAGTGTAAACTGATAAATTTGTTCTCAAGTTCATCAATGGCATGAAACAGTACATGAGAGTGTTAACATGCCTGAGGTTAAAATTCGACTTACAGTTGAAATAGCCAGCTACACACTGGAAAGTTCATCCGCTGTTGGAAAGCGGGGCAGGAGGCAGAAGAAACAAACAACCGAACTCCCTCCCCACCCCCCATCCACTTCACTACATAGAACTGCTCTGAAGCTATTGCATCATGCTGAATGCTACAAACTCCCACCACATGTAGTTGGAATAGCCATTGAAATTACGGAGTAATGAATACAAAAGCTCCCATCTTCAAATCTTTCTTGTGAAAGTGTGCAAGTGCCTTTTCTAGAGTTGAACTTTCACAAAAAGTTCTGTATTCCTTGCACAAAGCTGTCAGTGCCTGCCTCTACTGCTTGCATGTTCCAGATGCAATGGCTTTGCTGATGGCTGCTGTTATGAAGTTATGTGCTAGAGGAAGGAATAAACTGGCCACATCCAAATAATCGGATCTCAGCTACAGAGAACACTTGAGTTTCAGTGAAGTAAAATTGATAACAAAAAATGTTTTTATCTTAAGGCAAGGAACTGAAGGAAGGTTGCAGAAATTTAATGCAAGTCTTACAGCCATGTGATTTACATGGGACGCAAACATCCAAAAGCTAGGCAAAATTGGGGAAAAAGCAAAGGTTGGTTATGGGCTCTCATACAGTAAGAGAAATTTCTCCTCATCTCTAATGAATGGAAATTGCAAAGTACTTTTCCTCTTTTTACCAGAGGTTTAAGTTTATTTAAAGTCAAGGGTTTTTTTTTTTTAAATTAAGTAACTCAATATACTTGTGTTAAATATGTACTAGTTCTGACAGTTTGGGGATCTTGGTAAAAAGAATATAGAATTAACAAAAACTGTGAACACATTCTCTGTACTCCTTTAGAGATGTGATGTGTGTGTACACGTTGGTAGCTAACAGATTATAAAAAATCCTTGTTTTTTCAAGTGAAATAATAGCTATTATGATAATCCTTGTTAGACAATTTAGGGACTAGATGTTGAGAAAAGGTAAAGGGTAAAGCATCTCCTGATTCACTGTAGCTGCAGGATTTACCACAATACTGAGGACTAAGTGGATACTTGTATTTAAAATGTGATCCAAGAGAGAACTTACGTACTTTTAGATAAAATTTGCAAGGAGCCAAAATTAATTTGGGACACTAGAAAATTAGAGTGGCCTGTTGAAATAAAATATAGTTTTATAATCTGAAGTCTTTCCCCTGTTCTTATAGTGACACGGACTCTCATGTATCGAGTTCTACCTCAGTTCGCTTTTATCCACACGATCTAGTAAGTTTTTCTCATTTATTTTTAAAGCATGCAAAAAATCAGAAGACTTTCCAATTTTATAGCACTGATTAATCATCCTGTGTGGTAGTTCTTTGTTCTTAAGAAACATTTTTGCCTGGGTTAAAATGAAAATAAAGTATTTCTTCGTTGTTGAGCGTCTTCATATGTACAATATATACAAATTCATCTTTCTACATAGCACTTTAAAATGTAAGTATAAATGGTTTCTTCTGATCTAAAGATTGTGATTTTTCTAAATCACATGGAAATTTGGTGTTCTGAGATGCCTTGTAAAGGTTTCCAGAGATGAATGGACAACTTGAACAGAGTTTTCTTCTGTGCATTACTAAGAGTAGCAGGCAGCAGAAAGGATAAATTTAATATACTGACCAAGAGAAATTTCAGTAATTTCCCTGAAAGGAACTTAAAAATCTGTTGTTGGATTCTGGTGTACAAAGTTTCAGTTCATACACAAGAAGAGACTGGGCGGGGGGGGGAAGCAGAGGCTTCATACTGTGAATAGCTTTAGAATTCCTTTTGATCTCAAACCTGCTATGTTGTTGTCAAGTCCGGACAGATCTGTACTCTTAATTCTGAAATCTCATATTGCTGTGTCATGAAAAGAGTGCAAGTAGTCATGATTCTTAAGGTAGGAAACCAAAGTATATTGAAGTACCTAATGACTTCATCTAGAGGGAAAACAAAATACAGATTTGGCATTGGCGTTTGGCAGAGGAACAAGAGATCTCCGTTTGTGTGACCATGCTTTTGACCAAGAATGTGCTTTTCAAACCCTGGTGTCTCGTAGAGGAACTTTCATTGCTTTCCACCATCCGTCTTGAAGACGTAGCCTTCAGAAAAGAGGCTGCATTACCTGTTACGTGCAGTTGGTTTGCCAGTGTGGTCTCATTGCAGGGAGAATGATTCTGTTTAAAGCAAACTTGTATTTGTAAAAGCTTAGCCCATGTGCCTGAATAGAAATTTCCACTGAAATTTATTATTAGTCTGACAAATGTTATGTTATAGTGATTCTGCCTTTTATGAAACCAAGTTTTAAAAAAGGTGTCCAAAACGCACTGATTTTCTGACACAGCTTATCTTACATAGTATATTTTGTATTTCTGAAATGCCTTTACAAAGGGAGTGTTCCTGCTTGTTTTTATTAGTATTTTTCTAGGAAGGAAAAGATGATTTAGCATAGTTACAGTACACAGATGCTTTTAAGGAGTCATGAAAAATTTTTGGAAAACAAGAAATTGAATGTTAAACTTCAAGATAATTGTAAAAACAAAAAAAACACCCCAAAACTACAAAACCCTATAATTTTGACACTTAAAGGTGACATGAGTATTTAAATTTTACTCTTCGCTTTAAAAGATTGTGAAGATTTTTCATTAAATGACATTTTAACGATGATGTTAAGAATCGAGGGCCATGCGTGAAGACGGTTCTTGGCCTGTTAATGAAATTTCATTAAGTGGACACATACATACTGTAGTAACTTTTTAATGTTCTGTGTACTCTCTGTAAATGTCCTGTATGGTTGTTAGTGTCATTGTCATTTCGAGAACTCGAGTGACAAATTACCCAATAAGTAAGAAATGTAGTCAGTCATAAATAGTACTTGACTAGTTAGAGCAGAGCTTTTTTTAGTTTGAATATATTCTGAATGTAGTGAGTTTGAATTTGACCACTGATGCATGCATACGTTGCTTTGTCATGCAAAAACAACCATTTGGCATTGGTGTGCATCCAGATTAGCTGACTGTAAGAAATGTGTTGTACATTATTTAAATTCAGAACTGGATTATTTTTGTAGTGTATGTTGTTCCTCTTCACATATCAGTTTACTTGTCTTCAAATTTGAAGTTTTCAGGGTAAATGTGATAGTGTGCTTGGAAGATGTGTTCATACTTAATTTGAAGTAAGGCATGTGCCAAAATGCCAAACAGTTCTGTTGTATGCAAATTACTACTGCTGCTGGTGCTATTCATTTGCCATGATAAGGACAGAAAAAGCAAGTAGAAGCCTCAGAACTGACAGTGTCTAACACTTAATTTAAAAGTGAAGCTAAATAATTTTAGCAGTTTTTCCCAAAGCAGTTTTCAGGAGAATACAGTGATATTAAAAAAAAAAAAGAGCTTTTGTTAATACTGACTTTCTCTTAGCTTTCTCTTCCTCAGATCAGGTTGAACAGGCTGCTAACCATGGATACAGATCTGCTGGAGCAGCAAGATATTGACCTGAGCCCTGACCTTCAGGACCACATGCAACCTCCAGAGGAAGCAGCTCAAAAAGTCAAGCAGTACTATCGCTTTTGGATCCTACCTAAGCTTTGGATTAGCATCAATTTTGATAGATTAACTCTTCTGGCTTTGTTTGATAGGTGAGATCCTCATATGTTATTTCACCTCAAAAAGCAGAGATTAAAAAATGGTAACTAAACTGTGAGTAATATAAACTTATCCTTAGAGAATTACACTTTTTTACTGTACTCTGAAAGATGAAAGAATAATGCAAAATGCAGTTTTTCTAAAATAATGAAGGCTACTCTTGCTTTTTCTGTGATAATGCTAAGAAGGAAAAGAAAAAAAACCCCTCACTTCACTTGAGTGGGCTCGTAACATATTTGAATGGTGAAAAAGAGAGATTTGTTGCTAGTCTTTAAAGCTAGGAAATAACATTCTCCAAAAAAACTAATTGAAAGAGTCTAGAGCTTGGCATACCCTTAAATTATTTCAGTAAATAGCGAGGACTTGCCTGCTGTTTCAAAGCATTTTTCCAAAGGGTCATCTAATATTGTAACCTGTTGTCCCTGCTGCATTTACCTAGTGGAATTAAAAGAAAAAGGTGACCCCTCAGTTACTAGCTTTTGGAATATATAGAGTGTTTAAATTTTGGTAATGAACTTTCTTGAGATAAACAATATAGTAGTGATTCTGTCCAGGCAGAAATGCTACTAATTCTCTTCCTGAGCACTACCAATATCATATGGAATTCTCTTCATTCCACTTGCAGTATCTTAGCCAAGTGAGAGTAATTTTAGTTTCTTCATAGCAAAATAATGAATGACAGATTATATACAGATAAGCTATCAAGCGCATGTTTTTCATAGGCTTATAATAATCCTGTGTGGGCCTTCAATATAGATCTGTGTTACAGACCATGCTTTTGGTTGAGCATTGGAATTATTTCTGAAGTTTTCTGCTGTTTAAAGGTCAATTCCATAAGATACTAATTGCTTTCAGCTGTCATTGAAATCATGGTAGATCCTAGCTTTGCTAAAAGACAGTGTGCTAGTGTAGTCTATGCAAGTTCAAATCTATTCTTAACTACTTTGCTTCCTGCAGCATAACTCTTGTTAACTTCTGACCCTAACTGTTCCCTTGCAGCTTTTTCTAGACATAGTTAGCTCTTAATTCCATCTTTTTTTTTTTTTCTTCCTCTAATACAGGAATCGTGAGATCCTTGAAAACGTGTTAGCTGTCATCCTAGCTATTCTAGTTGCATTTCTGGGCTCTGTGCTTCTTATAGAGGGCTTTTTCAAGGATATTTGGGTCTTCCAGTTCTGCCTGGTAATAGCCAGTTGTCAGTACTCGCTGTTGAAGGTATTTTAATTTCTATCTTCACTTTATGTAAACAATAGAAATAACTTTGAGTGTTGCAGGTTAGTTAGAACTTCAAGGAAAAAATTGCATGTTTATCGTTTAAAAAGAAATGAGTAAACTTCAGCTTCATGGGAAGTTTGATAGATGGTCATACAAGGTCACTTCGCTAGAATGATTCTGCGTATGTTTGTTAAACAACCCTTTATTTGTTGTTCTTGTGCACTTTTTGTTTTCCCAAAGAGGAGCACTTCCTTAGTGGTTGAAAACAGCCTACAGACTAAATGTGAAGTTTTCTTGTTTTGTTTTTTTTTAGTGGCTACACCTCAATGCATTCACATTAAGCAATTATATCTAAGCATATTTTTAATCAGAATCTTAGTTTTTATTAGATAATTGTTAATGGTCTTTTTGTAATTTAAGAATGATTGCTTATTTCCTTATGATTAGAGTGGAAATTAGATAAAAAATTAAGATGCACAACACTTTGTGTTTAAAAAAAGATAAAAGTTCTAAAAATGAGTGTGTTTTTAAAGAACTTTGCCTATAGACGTATATTATTTGAATAGACTGTATGATTTAATACAGAGTGGCTTGACAATTGTAATATATTATTGTATATATTAAAATAAAGCGTGTACGGAGGGGAGGTAGACGCAGTTATCTGTAGATTGGGTGGGTAACTTTCCTCTTTCTGTTTTGGTTTCAGAGTGTTCAGCCAGATTCTTCTTCCCCTCGACATGTAAGTCATGGGCATGTGCCACTGTCGTAACCCTGCAGATGTAGAACTTTCACGGAGAACTGATCTCTGGTTTGATCTTTTCGGTGTTTCTCTTATGTGCCTCCTTATAAGGCACAAGAGGCTTATGTTGTCTTAGTGAGTGAGAAGGAAACTGATATTCTTTTTTTCCCCCCCATATGCTTTGTTGTATTTAGCAAATCACGTCCTCCCAGCTTTAAGCCTAGCTTTTGCTATAGAGCCATATGATGGTAGGTTTTTTGATGAATCTTTAGCATTCGAGCAATTATACTGAGAAGCATTCTTAATGTTGTACTTTGCTGTGCCGGTATGAACTGACACAGCTTTGATGTTCTATTCTGGTCTTGTAGATCATTCAATTGTCCTAGTGTGCACACAGCATTATTTTTTCACTCTGTTAAGCTGAGTATGCAATGCTCTAGTGAACATTAACGTTCAAGCATGGAAATGTTAATGTGCTAGTGTTGCACAATCTGTTTATATTCTGTTGTGCATCTGCTGAATTACAAAGTATTCTTGTTATGTCCTAAATAATGTATGAAAGCAAGTCATTCATGTTATTTTAGGTAATAAGTTGTATGTTTTAACAAGCATGCCAATACAGATTGGTTTTTTCCAACAAGTGCAGTATCTGAGTAATAAATTTTAACTGCTTTTTCTTCAAAATGAATATATTCTCTCTTGCTTACGAAGCCTAGTCAGAGTTTCTCTGGTATCTAGTATTGCAAGAAACATGCTTTAAAACTTAGCAGACAATAAGGGTAAAGATAGCTTAGTCTAACTTAATGTAACTGTTGTGTCCTTGTTATATTAAAGCCATAAAAAAAGACATCACTGCAAGGCAATGCATTTCACAATGTTCACAATATTCACAAAAGGATTTTGTGAACGAAAGAATGTGTTAAGGTACAGCACTTTAATTGATAGAACAATGATTAATTTCGGATCTGAAATTACCTGTAACAAAAGACAATTACTACTTATGCTAATAATGACACAAATGGTCTTTTCTTTATTTAAACAGGGTCATAATCGTATCATAGCCTATAGTAGGCCTGTATATTTCTGTTTATGTTGTGGTCTTATTTGGCTGTTGGATTATGGCAGCAGAAACATATCTACAACAAGATTCAGGTTGTATGGAATGGCTTTCACCAACCCATTGCTGCTGCTGTCAGCCAGAGACTTAGTTATAGGTGAGTTACTTTTTCATGGATTTGAATTGTTTGCTTCACCAGAATAGAAATGTCTTTTTCCTCTCCCCCCAACTCTGCGTCTTGTTGTGACATTGCTGCTTTATCAACTTCTAGATGCAGTTCATTTGGTTTCCTTTGAAAAGAGTAGTTATATCTTTACTGAAATTTATGAGAAAATTCCTCACTTCTATAGCTTTGCTGTAACAAACTGCAGAGATGTTAACTAATGTGATGTCATGGGGGAAAAAAGTTAGCTTTTTAGTTATCTGGTATGTTGGTCTTCATCCCTGAACCTTCTGTTCTTTCTTCTTAACTTGGACGTGGATATTCTACCCTGTGCTTGGATCTAGCTGCTGAGTACTTAAAGAAATGTTTTGATTTGGACTCTTTCATGTTCTGTAGATGGGCTTGTGGAAAATGAGTAGGAGGTCTCTTAAATCAGGTTGTGTTTAGCAATCAGAACAGTATAGACACAATTTTAAAAAACATTATAGGCAGATTAAATCTTATTTAGTGTGTCTCTTCTCAGAACAGGCCTATCAGCAATAACAAAAATATAATTTTGGGCTGTATAAGGTACTTTCGTTGTATTCTGAGTAGCACAGTGTGTTCATGATACCATTGGCATTTAAGACCTCCACCTTCCCCCCAAAAAAACCCAACAAAAAAAAACCCCAACCCCAAAACAACAAACCTTGCCTCTGTTTACTTACATAAAAAAAAGTAACAACTACATAATCTCAGGCAGAGCCCGTAGAAAGGAGAGAACGTAAACATTTGGAACTTCGTGCATATTCTTCAATGGAGCAAAGTCATTTGGGTGACCTTCTCTGGATCACCTCTTTGGAGGGGAAGAAAACCTGTAAGAATTCATCTAAATTGAACACACTTGCTCTTCTGTTATATGAAAATATCTGTGCATGATAGATTACAGCAGTTAAATGTTATGACTGCATGCCTCCAGTTCTTGAACACTCTTCTGTCCAAGGAAAATTAAAACTTGGTCTTGGTTTTGATTCTTATTATTTTATTTTCTACTTTTAATTGATTAATAAGTATTACTGAATTGGGCATTTTGGGAATTGGTTTTTATTACTTGATTTTTAGGAGCATCCTGAATTTCGTACCTCATACTGTTTCTGCCTTTGACTTTCTGCTAGTGAATATGTACTTTTTTTTATTTAGATGTTTTATTTAGATGTCCGAAGGGCAAAGGTCTAAACCTCTTATCTATGAATAGAGTGTTGTCCAGGCATTTCCAAAGGTGCTTTGCTACAGATTCTATGGATCTGCTCATGCACTGGCATACTTCATTCTGTATCTGTGATACAAAAAGAAGTTAAGACAGCAGATAGTTTTGACTCATTCTAGATATAAAACCAGCTTCATTTCCCGTTGTTTATGCTCTTGTCAGTTTCAGAAGTCTTTTCTTCCCTTTCCTGTCACTTTAAGTCATTGCTATAATGCATACCCATATGCCCATGAGGTAATACATGAATGTATATGTAGGTGGTGTGGTGTGTTGTGAAAGTGACCTACTTTAAAAAAGTACTAAAGAGTCTTTTCCAATTTTAAAAAGATGTGCTGGTATCTTAACCAGGCTGTGTCCATTTTGGGATTAGCTTTTAAAACTTCTTAGTTCAAGAGTTCTGAGTGTTTTTTGATGCTTATGTTTTACTGTTCTTGGGTGTCTTGCACCAGCTTATGTGGTTTATTTCTTAGCAGTTTCACCAGTAAAAAAAAATCAGATTGCCAGAAGAGCTTTCATTTCTTAAAAAACCAAACCAAAATAGAAACCTGATACCCACCCCCCATGCACACCCTTGCTTTCGGAGCAGCTCTTAATGTTGCCAAAGCACTGTTTTAAAAAGCTCTGTGTGTATAACAAAGTAAGCTGGCTGCTAGTGAATGTACTTTGTTAGCACAGAGTAAAAATCTCAGCTGTCTCTTTTCCTGTTCCCAGACATAGCTACCAAAACAACAAGATGCAAGGCAAACCTTGTGTTTAGATAACATAATTTCTGTGTCCTTGCCAACAGACGAGTGAAGACTGGTATAAATTGTGTCCCACACATTGGACTCGATCAATTGGTTTAAATCCGCTCCGTGTTTATAACAATTATTTTCTGTTTTCACCTAGATGAGTCCGCATTAGAAAGCAATTCTGTTACAGACTTTAAAAGCCATCAGAAACGTTGGCTTTTTGCTGGACTGCTCTTTTTAAATTGTGCATTCCCGGATTCATTTTGTAGTTTTGTTTTCAGTGGACCCAGGAGGGTTCAACTCACGAAACAACTTCATAACGTGTCAGTGAAAGAATACTTAGTTTGCGTCTTATGTAGGCTTCCTTGAGTAATGATTTGAGATAAAGATTTGACTTGAGAATTCTGAGAAATATTTTCTTCAGGTCCTGAGTAGCTAGTCCTTAGTCTTATGTTTCCTAATTTATATCAGTTAAAAGATGCAGAACTCAGTGTTTTTCCCAAGCCCTGAACCTGCATGTTATACAATCACATTTAGTTACTTAAATTTACCAAGTAGTAGTGAAATAAAACCAGCTTCACAGGACCAATCTCACTGTAAATGTTTCTAATGTGATGTCCTTTAGTATCCAACCATTCTGTGGATATAAAACTGGAAAATTAAAATTGGGACTTGTGATTCTTTACAGGATACTTTTAAAATTGGTTTCTTCTTCTTCTGGTTGCTGAAGCTACAAGTCAGTAAGGTTATAGAAAATCCTCGCTGGACTGTCAGATTTTGTCTGCTAGGGTTATTTGCATGACTTGATTCTTCTGTCCCTCAGAACCTAGAACTTATGATACGCGGCTGCTGGTGAATTATATCTGAACTAGAGCTGTATAAAAGATTTATTTCTGCAACTTTTCTTCCTTAAGAGGGAAAGTAAGTTATACGTACAGGTTGGGACATACCATTCTCTATATTAAAATTAAGCGGCATTCATTTATCTTTGCATTCTTAAGTCCTGTAATTTGCAGAGGTTTTAATGAATGGTTCATACAGTTACCTATTTTAATTTAAAAAAAAGTCATTTAGGATCAGATCTTTTTAGAAGTGATGTGGGATAACGAGTAAAATTGTCAGACGTTATTAGTGGCAGAAAACCCTGAGGTGAAATGCCTGTCCTCTCTTACGTCAGCATGGCTGCTGTTAGCTTGCTCCTGTAACACCAGGCAGGCAGTTAGGCTCGGGTAAGCCTCATTTACAATAAGTGAAAACTTACAGGTCGTCTAATCTGGAATCACTCTTGACTGATGTTTGCCAAATGAAAATGGAAAGCCTGAATTGATCTTTGTCTGCTTCTACAGTGATTAAAATGGAAGTACAAGAGATCTTCTGACTATTGGTCTACGTAACCTCTATGTTCAGCCAGTTCTGAGTCCTTCAAGTAGAGATTTACATAATGGATGTTTTCCTTAAAAGTAATAGTAGAAATACTTCAGTGATGTTAAATTAAGTGGTGTGTGTTATACCCTAGAACTTAAACCGAAGAATACATTACCATGCTATATTTTTCATATTCACTACTCTTTCAACTATTTTTTTTCTCCATAGTGTTTACACTATGTTTCCCTATAGTATTCTTCATTGGTCTCCTGCCTCAGGTGAATACGTTTGTGATGTATCTCTGTGAACAGCTGGATATTCATGTCTTCGGTGGCAATGGTGAGTACATGTTTGTCAGTGGCAAAAGCATTAGATTAGGAGCAGCCATCTGATTAGTAGGCTTGTGAAAAAATTTAGTCACTACACTATTGGTATTCCTATCTTCTAAACATAAATACTAATTCTAGTTTTTAAAAGGCTAAGGATCTTCTGATTGATTATTGAGAAATAGAATGACTGTCCTAGTAAGTCTGTCAAAAAGTATACTGTCGTCTTCAACTTGTTTGTTGCAGCTGTTAACCATTCCCATGGTAATGCTGTTGAATAAATGATGAGGTAAATAGTCACATAAATCGCTCTAAAAAAAGCATTTGGAGGGGGAAATACAAGTAGTCGTTGTGGGTTGGATTTTTTTATATTGGGGGCGTGTTGCAACTAGAGGCCTGATACCTTTCTTAAACAGTCTGAAGTACCTTGTGTTCTAACCTAATTATATAACACCTTAATTTTTTTTTCTTTTCTATAATTAATATTCAGCTACCACAAGCCTGCTTGCAGCACTTCACAGTTTCATCTGTAGTATTGTGGCAGTAGCATTGTTGTATGGACTGTGCTATGGTGCCCTGAAGGTGAGCAAAATTTTAGACACAGCATACATTAATGTTTTGGGTTTTATTCTCTGCTTCCTTGCATCTTTAGATACTTAAATATGCAGAATTAGAAATATTAGTCTGATTTGGTAGGATTTTATACTTGCTCAGCTGTGATGTCAATAATGGAGATGCAACACAGAAACAAAGCAGATTTTTTGCTTTTAAAAAGTGTGTGATTTTTAGTTAGTGATGCACTAACAGGTTGGGCTTTTTGGCCAAAACCACAGATGTTTACGTTTAGTTTCATTTCACATTGGTTCTTGAAAAAACTTAGGTGGCTTGTTTCTAGCACAGTCTTCACATGTTGGTTTAACCTCTCAAAATGGCTCACATGAATATTTTTTCCAGTGCTGCAAACCAGAAAGTCTTTTCAAAATTAATCTTTGCTTGAAAAGAAACCGGGAAAATAGTTTGTAGTGTCAAAGTGAAGATATGTGCCTATCTAAAAGGCAGAAGGGAAGAAAAAAAACCCACCTCCCAACCAACAGCTTTTCCTTGCTTGAAATGCTGTTGTGTTTGAAAACACTGTGGTGTTGGTTCTGTTTGTTGTTTTCAAGTCTGTGTCAATAATCAAATGCTCTCAGTTCACAATTAATTGTAGCATGTGTGCCTTCCAGCTCAAGAGTTGACTGGCTTTTTTCCATTCTGTCCCAGAGTAAAAAGTTGCTAGAGGAATATTCCCAGGATGCTGTCACCCACAGAACATCATTAGCTTTCTGTGAACTTGTTCGTTTGTCTCATTAGCCTCTTGTAAACACATCTGTTCACTATAAACAAGCTTTAGCAAAGAATCACTGCACATCTTTGCAGATCCATACAGATCGCGAAAACAAAAAAAAAAACCCTGGTTTAATCCAAATTTAGCACATTGGAAAAAAAGAAATTTGAATGAAACCATATGAAACTTTCAAAATTAAGAAGTGACTAAATGCAACTCTAAGAACCTGTGGTCTCAAGGAATCCAGGAAATTCTTCATAAGGGTTGTGAAAACTGATGACTATTGAATGATTACGATAATGTACATCCCTTAAGCCTACACCATGTTAGAGTTTCTGATCTATTCTTAGATACAGGTAAATAGTGAACAGTATTTTCGTACTAAAATTCCTGTTTTGTTTTTGTGGAATAGAAGAGCTAGCTACAATTCTTACTATAATAAACATGATTGCTGTATGTTAGATAAGTGTTATATATTTAGTCTCCTTTTTATTAACATTTCATTCTTGTCTCCAGGATTCTTGGGATGGGCAGCATATTCCAGTTCTCTTCTCCATATTTTGTGGTTTGTTAGTGGCAATATCATATCATCTCAGCAGACAAAGTAGTGACCCTTCTGTACTTTTGTAAGTGACTCGGTTTGTGTCGCTTCCCCAAGGAAGAAGCAAGTCACAAGGGAACATTATTTAAAATATTAGATATTAGTTCTGTTTGAACTGGTAGTCATTAGCATTATAAAAAAAAAGTATAATATTGGTTCAGTAGCTAGAATTTCTCAAATTTTGCACCTAGTTCTCTTCTAACAACAACCTTTTTTCGTGACTCCTGGCAAATCACTTAAATGTAAAAATCTGATTTAACTGTCCGCTGATGTTCTACAAAATGCCAGTCAGGTGCCATCTTTCTGCTGGTGAATTTGTACCGAACAACCTGTACCAGTTCTATATTTAAAGAAGTGCATAAGCACTGGTGTAAGATGAACCCCACACATGCATTTTTGAACTGTTTGTCTCAATTTGTTACTGCATTCTTACCTTGAATTTATGCTCTTGTAAGCACTTGTTCAAATAATTTCATCTCAGGTGCAAAACAATAAGGATCTGTTTTGGAGATGAGTGTTTGCATCTAGCGTGGGGAAACGTATTCGTGTTGCTATTCTGAGTATTGATCTGATGAGAAGAGTATTTCTGATTCGGTTAATAATTATGTGTGTAAACCACACAATTCTCTAGTAGGAGAAACACCTCCCACGGAATAGCCAATAGAGGCTCAGTCACATACCTGGGTTAGGCAGAGCTTGAACTTGGATTTAAATTTAGCCATAATGTTGGATGAATTAGATAAGCAGTAGTCTGGGGTAGATAGTGAGGGGCCTCTTCTGTGAACAGGGAGATTAATGATTCGTGAGTGTTCACACAGAAGGAAAATTCTTATCTTTGGGTTGACAACTAAACCTTGTCCTCTCACTCTTACTTCTGGTGACTTCACTCAGTTGGTATGAGGTCCTTGTCCCTAGATACCTGTTCTTTTGTTCTTTCCAAGTACTATAGCCTGGATGCTTATGTTTGACATGCAGGTTTAATCAGGGTAGTATAGATTTTTTTTGTGTTGCTGTCGAAGTTTGAATTAAACCAAGGAATTCTTGGGTTTTAGTTGGTGTTGACAAATATACCACTTCTGAACTGTGCACCAAGTTACATTTCTGTTCAGTTATTTATGAACTAAGGTTTTCTTCCATAATACTAAGAACTCCACTTAAAATTCAGTATTTGTTCAGTTACTCCTGTTGGTACAAGAGAAACTGCTGTTTGAACATCATCTGACTACTCATCTTAAATGGTGATCATTGTGTGCAGCCATAGAACTAATTCTTTTATGAAGTTGAGATCTCATCTTAGTAAATTTGCTCAGCCATGTGAAAGCACTAATATGCCAGGATTATTTTTTCTTGTAATCGGCTTGTAATAGAACTTTTGACTTTATTATTCTTCTAAAACCATATAGAACAATACGTGCTTTTCAATGGGTTCTTTTTTTGTCTGTCTTTAAGCTCTTTAGTGCAATCAAAATTTTTTCATAATTCTGAAGACAAAAACCCTGAGGATCCTCTGTCTGAAGTGAAAGATCCTTTACCTGAAAAGCTTAGAAATTCTGTGGTAAGTAGGCTTTTTAATTATTTATTTTTCAAAAATTTGATCTAAGCATTTCCTTTATATGGGTTTACATGACATCAGTCTGGCTCTTAGCTCACAACAGTTGTTGATTAGAATGGATATCAGAGCGATTTCTTTAAATCTGCAAATGAACCAGTGCACTACACTGAGAGTGTAATGCTTATATTGCGATTTAAGTTACTTAAAAGGAGGCCCGTGAGAGAATTGGAATTCCCTAGTATGAATTCAGTAGCATATCATTAAGGATTTTCTTCTAGCTCATATTCATGATAACTGATACTTGCTTTTGCGCAGAAGTTAGCGGGGAAGAGTTAATAGTGGCACAATTATTGGCAAAACACATGGCAAAAAGTGGCAGTATTTCTAGTAATTGTGAGCAAGAGCTTTTTGTGTGCTGTTCCAGAAGCAGAAAATAAAAATTCCCACAACGCTTTCCATCATTTTTGGTGGTGTATTTTTGGGTTTTTTTTAAGAGCAGATGTAACCTGTTCCATTAACTTTAGCACATACTTTTTGAATTTTTAGTACAAATTCACTCTAAATATTTATGGAAGTCGTAATGTTTAAACATTATTCTTTTTCACACAGTGGAGCAGTAAATAGAAGACTTAAGAAGCTTAGTACTTTTAACTCGTACAAGAGAAGGCTGAACATTCATTTAACCTTGTGTAGCCCTTGGCTGTAGGGGAATAACTGTATTGATGGGTTTCTTCTAGTACAGCAGGCACAAGTGCGACAAGGTGCAATGCGTGGAAACTGCAAGTAAATATTTAGAGCAGAGGAGCTGCAATTCTTTTAATGCTTAGCAGGAGAGAATGATGATAGGAGCTGCAAGCTCCACTTTAGCTCTCAAACTGTGGTGTTAGTCACCGACGGGGCAAGGGAGCTGAGGATTATGATACATTCTTTCTTTCAGTATTTTCTAAATCAGGATTTACCATTTAAAAAGAAGTTGTATCCGAGGAAGTTAAGACCTTGCAGCAATGATTGCTGTCTGTAATTATTTGCCCAACTTTGGAGTAGATAATCCTTTAATGATATTGTGGGCCGAAAATATTAGTACTCTATTTATGGAGTGGGAACAGAGCTAAACTTGGAGACACCTCGAGTTCTAGTGGCCCTAAGTATGTACTGCCCCCTTGTGACTGAACCTGGCATTACTGGCTTTGTTGTTTTTTGCCCATTATCAACAGCTTGTCTTGCATTTTAAGGGTAAGAAAAATTTAGATTCGTTCCTCAGATTCATTCCGAAGTTGTCCTTTACCCTTCTGCAAAGGAGGAGAAAAAGATTTGAAGAGCCTAGGTGTTCCACATGTTCGTTAGCTCTGTCTAGGCAACTGTCTTCCAGAGCTCTTAATTGCCCCATAGTCTTAAGCAATTCTTAAATTATAAACGGGAAATTTGGTTAGCCCTGCTAACTCTTTCATCAGTGCTGTAGGGGGGTCCGTATACCCACCTCACAGTCCGGAATGAGAGAGAGAATATATTTGGTATGTTAATATCTCCTATCCCGCTTTGGGTATGCATCTTTCCAGTTAACTCGTTTGAATTAATGCTCTTAGCTGGAAAATTTATCTTGTGAAATTCCTGATAACTTCAGTGGAAGTAATTAACAGTGGCATGATTTGAAAAACTTTGATCAGTTTCAGTGCTACTGCTGATGAGCATTAAGACTCTGAAGAGGACAAAGCTGGTTTTCTAAAATTATTTTGTTTTGACTCCCCAGAGTGAACGATTACAGTCTGACCTGATTGTGTGTATAATCATTGGTGTACTCTATTTTGCAATTCACGTCAGTACAGTATTTACAGTTTTACAGGTAAGGTGTTCTATCATGTCTGTAATTTCTTTTCTGTGTATAAAGACTCTAATGTGATATAATGCTTATTTTGGTAGCGCACCAGGTCTCCTGACTAGTTTTAGATGGTCTTTAAGTATATAGTATAAGTACATGACTGAAGATCTTCATATTCCAGTTTTATGTGCTCAAAAACCTTTTTCTGCTCTTTCCTAGTTTCTTTTTACATTCTGGATTTTTGTTTTAGTCTCTGACACAAAATGCCATCTTTTGCTTCATCTATCTCAGTTAAATAGCGTTAGGATACTTTTGGAGTAAGGTAAAATGAAACTTTAAAAAAAGTTTGAAAGGTTTGCTTCTTAAAGATTGAGGGGCTGAACCTTGACTCAGCAGTTGTGTGCTAGCTTGGCTGATTGTAGGCTGTAGTAAAGGGGAATACCCCTTTATTGAAATGGTTATTTACAGGACTTCAAAGAGCCTTTGAGTATCAAGTTTTTTTGCTTGTCAGTCTAGCTAATGTTACTGCTTTGGATACTTTTATGTGTGTATATGACTCCTACTTGCTGATGATGACATGGGGCCAGATCCTGTGCTTGAATTTGCCCAAAGAGTTGCAGTTACTGAGTTTCTTATTATTCCTGTAACGGAACCGTTGGTTAGCTTATCAACAACCTTATGTCAGGCAAATCAAAGTTTCTTGCGTGTATTTTAGAAGGATTTTACCCTCCTGCTGCTGCCTACAGTTAAACTAAGACACTAATTTTAAAAAGCGCATGCGTTTAGGTAGCTTCAGATTTTCAGATCAAGTGTCCAACTTAAGCAGGTGTACTAGTTCTTTCTAAGGAAAATATCTCTTCTGTTGTATGGCTGGACTTCAGCACTGTTCCCAAATGTTGCTTTTTCCCGTGTTTGAGAAACTTGGTTAATGTTCTTCGTCAGTTGTATAGTTCAGTAGGCTTGGGTTTCACAGAATTTCTGAACCAAAAGCTTATAACAAGGTAATGCAATCCTAGTTTTGCTATGACATGTGTAAATTAGATATGTCAATTAAATATTTTCTCTAAATCTAGAGAGAATTTTAATGTATAGAAAGCATTACTGACATCAGTCTTCATAGCGTGTTAATATAGCAGTATTCTGTGATTTTTTGTGAAAGAGTTTAGTCTTGGTGAGACCTTCCTGTTCAACTTCTTGTCAAGAGAATGTAAAAGTAATGATTTGTTTTTCCTTATGCTTATACGTCCTTTTATCCAGCAGATGAAAAACTAAATTGGGTTCAGCCTGTAGAGGATAATAGCTTTATCATTTATAAAATGAGATGCAGATGGGTCAGAAGCAATGGACTATGAAGGAAGATTGGTGTGCTATTTTTACTCCAAAAAATTTTCACTAAAGTTGAGTTTGTTAGAAATAGATGATTTGTTCTCTCACAGGCATTTCTTGTTTGATCTTGAAGTTGGTAGTACAGCTTACCATGAAGAAATAGATTCCCAACTTGCTATTGCAAGAGCACCTGCCTAGATGCTGGAAGAGGTGTTATGTTATTAGTGTATTATTTTGTTTATAAAACACAAACCTTAATTTGTTCAATTCTTCTCTTTTTAGCCTATTTTAAGTTATGTTCTCTATGCATTGGTGGGTACGATAGGCTTTGTGACCCATTATGTTCTGCCTCAACTCCGAAAGCAACTTCCTTGGCATTGCTTTTCTCACCCGCTGCTGAAAACCAAGGAATACTATCAGTTTGAAGTCCGAAGTAAGTATTGTTTGTGAGACCTTTTTTGCACTTGTTGTAGTTGCTGACCAACTTGTGCTACCTGCTGATACACTTAATCTCTTTCCTTTGTTATTCTCACCATTGGAGTATTTAATGACATCTAATCTAGAAATGTCTTTAGTTTCTCAGTTCCTCATGCTTTGATTCTGTACTGATGATGATAATATATTACGTGTGTTAACAATATCTCAGAGCAGTTCCATTAAAGCACAGTCTTCAAATCCTTAAGTTGCAAAGTTTGTGGTAATGATTGCCTTAATCATTTTCTTATAAAGGCAGAGTGTGTTTCACTAGGTATTTCTTCAAGATAGTAAGTTTTCGAATGTTTTAGAGGATTAGGTTTGGTGAATGCTGTCAGAGATTTCATCTTGGCATGGATTTGATTCTTAATGGTGGTGGTGTCATGTTTAACAACAGAAAGTAGTGCAGATGGCCTGCTAATGAAAAAACATGCTAAGGGACCAGTCTTGCTAGTTGGTCTGCACAGACACGCACTTGCACCTTGTGTTAAAGTCTGTTTCCATGAAATCTTTCCCTGGAGGCTGCAGAAAATACGAAGTTATTTATCCTGCTGATCAGTTTTTCAGCATGGATAAATGTAGTGGTAGGTTATGGGGTCTCTACTGCTGGAACACTTTTATTGTCAGCAACGAACTTCAGAAAATTCTATCAAAACTGACTTCGAAACAATTGAAGCTATTTTGTTTTTTCAGTTAGTTTTCAAGGTAAGACAGTAATTAAAAGCAGGTGAGCATTCTGCTGCTTTCAGGAGCAGGGCATTATCAGAATTGATTTGTAAACTTTCTACCTTTGTAGCAGCTATGCAGTGTGGTCTTTTCACTGATGTCTAAATTGTGGGCTTTTTTTTTCCAGTGATTGGGTATAAAGATGGATAAACACGAATAGTAATTGCAATATGATGCTAAACTCTGGAGGAAGAAGTGAAAAGTGCAGTTGTACTTACACTTCTAATCTGTGAAATTAGAGAAGCTGCAGTTGGTGCCCTTTTGCTGATAGCTGACTTCAGCATTTCTGTATGTAGCAGCGTTTTCAGGAAAGATGAAAGTCATATCCAGTAATGTTGAATATAAGTTTGTAACATCTCCCCGTTTGGTCTCTCTGACTTAGAGAATTCATGCCCTGTCAATGACTAGCTGTCCTTATGGCTTCCCTTGTAGAAAAGGAACTTCACTTCTTGCTGGGGCTCATCTAGGCATGTGCAGTCATTCATAGCAATGAAGAGGGGTGGGCTGTTTTATAGCCTCTTTCAAGAATACCTTTAACCCTTTATATATGCAGCAGTGATTAACATAATTTCTGACACTCTTCCAGCCTGTATTTGTACTGTCTTGTAAAATAAATCTTCTCATTATCTTCATTTGCATTAATTTGAATTATAGCAATCCTGTTATATATTTTGCAATTATTGTAAAAGTTTAAAAGAAGTTCTTAAGTCTCAGGTATTTGTGTTGGGAGGTTAAGTATGCTTTTCTATATTGTAGAGTCATAAACCAGAAATCTTTTGGTTTGAATATGATTGGAATACATCCTTTTCCATGAGATTCCTGCTGTGTGCAGTGAGCAAGTAACTTGCACAGTGTTATATTGCAATACGTTTTGTATAGCAGTGCATAAACTCTGCTGGGGCTACTGACAGTAACTTAGAAGGAGCTTCTCTTTATTTCGGTTGGATAAAAATACAAAAGTACAGTATGAGAATACAGTTAGTGTTTGGCTCCCTGTTAAAGAATGGTACGTGAGCTTTTTTAATCACAAGGTGCTTGCTTGCATCACAAATCTTTACTCTGTTAGCCGAGTTTGATTTAACAGTGCAATGTGATTTCTTCTTTTCAATATATCTTGATAGATGCTGCGCATGTTATGTGGTTTGAGAAACTTCACATTTGGCTCCTTTTTGTAGAGAAGAATGTTATCTATCCACTGATAGTCCTCAATGAACTTAGTAGCAGCGCTAAGAATATTGCTAGTCCAAAGAAACTGGATACTGAGTAAGTAGAAAAGGCTGTCAAGTAATCTGAGTATGTCTGCTGTGGTGGGAAATTGAAATAGTGAGTTCTGGCCTCAGTAGGAAAGACAGTTAATGCTATTGCCTTAAAAATAAGGCGAGGAATAAATAGTTTTTATTTGAAAGCTCTTGCAGAATGAAGTCACCTTGCTGAGTTAGACTGGAGGGAGTATTACAGTGTTACACTAGCAACCCACACGAAGATAAATCATTGAATTCATAGCATAAATTATAAAGATTGCAGGTTGCAGAATTATCTAGTAGTGTGGTATCAGAATTTCCTTGATCTTCAGAGCCTATAATATAATTATCCAGACTGCAGGGTCAAGACAGTGACAATACATTCTGATATTTTGTGAGGTGTAAGTGAAGACTTGCATAATGTTCCCTGAGTTGGTGTGCCAGCTTGCAACCCCTCTGCTGCTTTCTGCTCTCATCGAGGAATTCCCCATACCTTCTAAGCACCTAAGTATAATCTGTATCCAGGTGGAATTGCACTCTGCCTCTTAAATTAAGCCTGAATTATAATCCCTTCAAGCAGTGTATCTGATGGACTCAACAAATGGGAGTCAGTAATAGACCCTGCATTTTTTGCTTTTAAGAACAGTTACCAGTTGGCTTTTCTGGTTTTGAAGTTCTACTGATTTAGAACAGAAGTGTTGTAAAGAAGATAAATCTTGAAACAAAATGGAATATGTGTTGGGGTGGAGTTGGATTCTTTTTTTAGGTGCGAGTTTGGTGATTTTAAGTTTAATAATCCCTGGATCTACTAAATTCTTGCTTTGGGTTCATTTTTTTTGTCAGTACAAGACCTTTGTGGGGGGTATTGCATCATTAAGTTGGGGCTCCCCCAATATAAGCTAGAGCAGTATAGTCCTGCAGGAAATAATGATAATTCAGTGTTCATTACCATCCTCTTGCTGATTAATCTAGAGCACTTCTAGCATTTTGCATCTTGGTATTCATAACCTAAATCAAAGACCAGGTTTCTGTTCAGAATACATGGATATTTCACCTCTGATTTTTTTTAGAATATTTTTTAGCAAGACTCTTAAAAATAATGCTAATCCTTGAGCTTTGATTGTTTTGAGAATACTGATAGAAAGACTTTGATAGTAACCTAAAAAACCCCAAGAATTCTGAAATTCTTTAAGAAAACCAAACCACACCCCCTCAAAACTCTGAAAGCAAGCCCAAATCTAAACCTTGAGTTTGAAGAGATTGGCATTGCATGACAGAAATTATTAAGGTGGTCTTTAAATCTTTCAGACAGCAGATAAGTAACTGTTTTGTGTGAATTTCTTATACAGGTTGGGTGCTTTAATGATCACAATAGCTGGCTTGAAGTTACTGCGTTCATCATTCAGCAGCCCAACGTGCCAGTATGTCACTGTTATTTTCACAGTGCTCTTCTTTACTTTTGATTACAAAAGTTTTACTGAGACCATGCTGCTAGATCTCTTCTTCATGTCCATACTCTTCAGCAAGGTACCTTTAACTCCCTATTTCTAGGTGTTTCAAGTCATCCAAAAAGGAGAACAAATAGTCCTAACTGATATGTAGTCTTCCAGATCATCAGTCCTGTTGGTGCTGTAGTCAGTATGCTGTGTAAGATAGCTCAGACTTCTCCTTTCCAAAGCACTTAAGTTCGTTTGAGAAAGCACATGTAACTTTCTAAACATCTCATGTTTCTGTTAGTAAAACAACAAAGTGCATATTATGTTACTTGCTTCATTATTATGTCCTTTTTGTAAGTCTCAAGGTTTCTGGTAGACCAGTAAGAACTCTGAGGTGACCAGTAAATTCTTCAGGATATTTGTGTACTGCAAAGCATGTTGATTCTTAACCGAATCACTAAACTTTCCTTGTCTCTTGTTTTTTCTTTTTTTTCCTTCATGTAGCTTTGGGAACTCTTTTATAAATTGAGATTTGTATATACCTACATTGCTCCGTGGCAGATCACATGGGGATCTGCCTTCCATGCTTTTGCCCAGCCCTTTGCTGTGCCACGTATCCTTTGGAAATGCAGACTTTTTCCTGAAGTTGTGTATTTAAACTTCTGACTGTTGTGTTATAATGGATTATGTATTATGGGCTAAATCTACTGAATGAATGGATTTGTCTAGTGAGTATTTATGAAAAACTGTGCATGCGTTCTGCCTTGCTATAATGCTACAAATTATACAGTAGCAGATAGAGGAAGAATAGAATTCTGACAAAAGAAGTGTGGAGTGGTAGTTATTTCATTCTGAAAATGACACAGATTTTCTTGTGACAGTCATTCCCTTTTTCAAGAGTCACTAACTATGGTTTCAGTTCTTGAGTTTCGCATTTTAAGCTTCTGTAGACTGGTTTGAATGGAGTGTTGAGTTAGCATTCTCTGTAAAACTGTGTGAGAGAATGATCACCAAGTCTAGTGCCAAATTTTAAAAACTATTTCTGTTTTTAAAAACAAAAATAATCCCCTTATTGCTGGAGATGCTGTAGATACTTTACTGCATAAAAATTCCTGGAGATCTTGTTTTGTGCTTAATAGGTTTTGCTGTCTATTTCAGTTACTATCACAGAAGCTTGAAAAAAATAGTTGTTGTTTTTGCTTTCCTTAATTCTGTTATCCTACAGATTCTGCAATGTTGTTTGTCCAAGCAGCTGTGTCAGCTTTCTTCTCTACTCCACTAAATCCTTTTCTGGGAAGTGCAATATTCATCACTTCATATGCTAGGCCTGTCAAATTCTGGGAAAGGGACTACAAGTAGGTGAAATAAGATCTTTAAAGTTTGTCTTGTTTGTTTTTAATCCTGTAACTATGGTTAAATATTTTGGTGTGGGTTTTAGGGTTTTTTTTGTCATGGGTTTTTTTTCTCTAAGTGCTGCTGTCTTTTTTTCCCCTGGAGAAAACTAGTTTATAACACTGAAAGTTTTTAATGAACTTGTTTCTGAGATACTATAGCAGCTTTTTTTTATACTAGCAACATTTACTTTAGCTTAAGTAACTTTTACTTAGAGGTGTGCTGCCTTGGTAATATTTTTAAATATCAAAATTATATGATTGTAAAGTGCAATTTTAATCAAAGTGAATTTATGTGCCAAAAGGTTTTTGGGGCAATTCATACCTGTCTTTGAGCAATAATGGACACCAGGTCATTTCACAGCTAAAACTGGCTAAATGTCAATATAAAAATCTTGAAAGTAAATCTTTTTTGATCAAGGTGGTAAAAGATTCTTCATGTCAGATTATATGTCTGTTTTATTTCTCTGAAGTCCACAGTTGTTGGTGGAGTATAAGGCTAGTGAAACCTTAAATAAGCAGCATAGGGCAAGATGAGCAGATGGTTTTGGTATTTATGGAGAACTAATTTTTCATTTGACTGCTTTATTGCACTTCTAACACTAGAACAGTTAAAACAGTGTTCCAAATCTTAGGTTAAAGAGTTAAGGTTGTAACTTCAGCTGGTAAAATAACAATTTCCTGGAAATGGCCCTTTCAGTAAAGTCTACTGGAATGTTGCTATGCTGATTTAATTAAGTTTATTTGTCACAGCTAAAGATTTATGATACCTGTCTAAGAAAACATATACACTTATATCTAAAGCTAAAGATTATTCTATGGCTCCCTACTGTGGACAAACTTTATTAGGTATTGGATTGTAATGCTATTGTAGGCAGAAAATACTTTTACGTGTGAGAAGAGTAGCAAGTTTGCATATAAAATTATTTTAAAATAACTTTGAAACTATTTCAGTGGAAGCAATTTTTTAACAATTTTTATTTTGTTAGTAGTTCCTTCCTGTGGATTTTCTTAGAGTAATAAATTTTGTGTTAAATATGCTTTATTTTATTATTTTCAGCACAAAGCGTGTGGATCATTCAAATACAAGACTGGCTTCGCAGCTTGATCGAAATCCAGGTAGCTTTCCCAGTCTGATCTTGATGTGTTGTTTTTTTGGTGGGGTGGGGTTGTTTGGGGGTTTGGGGGGGGGGGTTATGTGTTTTTCTGGATGGTAGTGGGTTTTTTCAAATATAAACGGCTTTTATAGGATTCATGATTGCTTGCCCTCTGATCTTCTGCAACCCTGCCCAATCTTTATGTTGTTCTGTCTACTGTTACTTTTTTCTCCATCATTTCCCTCTTGCTTTATTCTTTAGACTTTCCAATAAGTTTTTCCCCCTTACTTTTATGTGTCTGCTTTACTACTTTATTTATAATCTTAATATGCATTAAGCTGTTTTGCTTATTCTTCTCAAGTAATTAAAAAGAAGCCAAACATTATTTGAGGGTGTCTCAACATCATGGTGATGAGACCAGTACAACAGTTGTTACTGAGATCCTTCTGTGCTCATTTGCTTTTGCACTTTATTATGTGGAATAGATTGATGGGAGATGCATGAATGGAACTGAAGGAATAATTTGGAAAATGGAGGAATGAGTAAGAAGGGAAAAATGTTGGTGAAAAATACTAAATGTCACTTAGCACTCATTTGGAGTAGTTGTCCCTTGAAAAAAGGAGGGGGTACATGTGGAGAATGACCTTGAAATAGTATTGCTGTTAAGAGTAGAACTCAATGTGAAGTGATCATTGACATTCAAGCTTGATGTTTTTCTGCAGATTCAGGTGATAACCCAAATCCAATCTTCCTGCAGGTTCAGATGATAACAACCTGAATTCAATCTTCTATGAACATTTAACCCGTTCCCTTCAGCACAGCCTGTGTGGAGACTTGTTGTTGGGTCGATGGGGAAACTATAGTACTGGGGACTGCTTCATCCTAGCCTCTGACTACCTCAATGCACTAGTACACCTTATAGAGATAGGAAACGGCTTGGTCACCTTCCAGCTGAGGGGGCTTGAATTCAGAGGTGAGTGTGGTGCACTTCCTTAACTGTCTGTACTAAAAAGTGGACTTCTGCTCTGGAAACGTAAGTACTTTCAGTTCCATCCTGTAAGTTAATTGCTTTGAAAATGGGCTGCAGGGCCTCTTTATGCCGCTGTCATATTTGAAGAAAAGTAGCTTGCTCTAACAGAGTTGATGCTGTTACTCTTCCCATTTTAGTGCAACGTGGCTACCGTATTTGATTCTTAGACACAGCTAACTAAAATGTGATCCTAGAGTGCTAAATTAAGCTATCCAAATCTTTTGTGTTCATTGACAGATAGTTCACTTGCTGTTACAGTAATGCAATTGGAGATGGGTTGGATTCTAAACACTTTTAAACACAAGTCAACATTAAAACAATCATATCAAGTGTTCAACTCTTTCTTCTTTTCTCTATTTTCTCCTAAGGCACTTATTGCCAGCAGCGAGAAGTGGAGGCCATCACTGAAGGTGTAGAGGAAGATGAAGGCTTTTGTTGCTGTGAACCAGGCCACCTTCCTCACATGCTTTCCTTTAATGCTGCCTTTGGGCAGCGTTGGCTGGCTTGGGAAGTGCTTGTGACAAAGTACGTTCTGGAGGGTTACAGCATCACCGACAACAGTGCAGCTTCCATGCTTCAAGTCTTTGATCTCCGGAAGATTCTCACCACTTATTATGTGAAGGTATGATTCAGATAAGTACAATGCATGATGGGGGAGGTAGGCTGCGTTACATCTGGGAGCTGCTTAATGTGTTGAATGCTTAATGTCTTTCATATGAAGATCATAGAATGTGATATACATTATAGACGTATGAACACTTTCATCAAAGGAGGATACTCCAGTGCATGAGTAAGACAATGACCCTGTAGTCTAGAACAGAGAGAGGACACTTTCTAGCTGAAGCTGGAGTAGAAACTTGAAAGCTGTTACCCAAATGTAATAGCTGTGTTGTAAGTGAAAAGTTAAATAAATACTGTGTTTTGGTTGGGGAAAGTCAAGCTGCTTCGGTGTTTTAAAAGCTGTCCGAAGCTGTCTTCTATTTAAAATAAAAAGTCCTGCAGTTGTAAGAGGATTCAGCCTCATATGCCTTCAGATAATCGATTTGCTAATCAAGGTCTTTCATAAACTGTGCTCTTTCAGAGAGCTGAAAAATTTCGGATTGAAATATTTCCAAGATACTTATACACACACAAAAGTTGTTGGATGGTTTTTTCCCCAGACACAAGACAAACTATCTTGTCTTTTATTTAGCATTTAAATTCATTAGAAACTCAGTATCTAAGCCTCCATGCTAACTAGATAAAAATTCCTATGTATTTGTTTTTCTGCAGAATTACGGTGTGAGTCCTGTCCTGCCCTTTTTTCCTTTCATTATTCCTTCAGTGCATGCTTCAGAAATCTTGACAGGCTTTGAAAAATATGCCTATGTACAAACCTGGACTGTATTTTCTGTGCAAATTTGTTGCATCTGAGCTAAATAAATACTACTGTGTATCCATTTCGTTCATTATGAGGAAAATAATGCAAATGAGTTGGAACAATTGGGATTGCTGACTTTTTTTATTGCAGTACTGACTCATTTTTAACTACTCCTGTTTCAGGGAATCATCTACTATGTCACAACATCCCCCAAGCTAGAGGAATGGTTAGCTAATGAGACAATGCAGGAAGGACTGCGATTGTGCACAGACCGCAATTATGTTGATGTAGACCCAACATTTAACCCCAATATTGATGAGGATTATGACCACCGTCTAGCAGGGATCTCAAGAGAGAGTTTCTGTATGATATATTTAAACTGGATAGAATATTGCTGCTCTCGAAGAGAAAAGGTAAGCATGAACATGTGAGGAAAACCGTTGGCTATTCCAGAATGGTCTCATTTTTCCTTATTGGTTTGAGTTACAGGCTAGTTTAATACTGATTTTTAAAATAAGGATCTTTAATTGACATTAATTTGTAGTTTACTGGTTTGTATCTTGCACTCTTGAGATGTGAATTTAAATAAATTCTGTAAGTAGTGTATGATTTAACCTGTTCATCAATGAATTTTTATTTACCAGCTTAAATAGATCAGTTGACTTAGTCAAGCATTTATCTACATACGAAAGGGTAGAATTGGTGTTTTGTGCTTAGATGTCAGTGTTTACAAATCCACCCTAACTTAAACAAAAAACCCTAAAACAAAACAAAAACCACCCAAAACCAAATATCTGCTGCCATCTTGTAAGACTGATTGCTTCTTTCTTAGTGGTCACACTATACCATTCGTTTGGACCACTGGAATTGTTGACTTCTGAAAGTGATCATCCCATATTCAACCCCTTTCCTCTCTCCAAATCCTTCCACCTTTTAAATAGAAACATTAGTATGTTTCTAGAGGAATGTGTTGACTTCTTACTGTTTACAAAAAAACTGTATGTGGTCTAGTCAAAGTAGTGTTGCTTTTGGGAATATGGAGAAATTGATTGAGATTAAAAGGACAAGAATATAATTGGAGTTTATATGCTTAATGAAAGATCTGAGACTTCAGAGGTCAGCTTTACTTTGGAGGTAAAAGATTAATTAGAAGCCCATTTTAAAGGGTGTGAGGTTTAAAGTGTTCTGCAGTCAAATGACAAACAACAGCTGAAGAAAATTGTTTCTCTCCAAGTCACAATCTTCTGAAATACTTTGTGTAGGTATTGAAGATCAGGTTTAACCACTTAAATGAATGATACTATTACCTAGGGCATTATATACCCTATACAATGACTGCTGGCTTTGAGTTTAGAGCGAGCTTCCCCTAAATAAAGCAGTAGTCCAGGGAAGTTTTCAGTTAACTCAAAATTGTGTACTTCTAACCAGTAAGTGAGAATCCACTTTACTCACTAAAAATATTTTTGTCTTAACCCCATAATTTTGCTAATCAACAGTTTACATACAAGATACATAGTATCCATGAGGAATGTTGGATGCATCCGTTCAGCTTATGATTTGTCTTATTTCAAATATAGAATGTGTGTGTCTGCCTTTGCAAGTACTCTACATACCTGCAAAACTTTTAGACAAGAATTCCTATTGGAAGTCTGAGCAAGAGTAACCGCTGTGGTAGGCACATATGCACCTTGAGGTTATGTACCTTTGTATGTTTTTGGGTCTTTTTATTCCTCCTGGCAGAACATTTTTCTGTGACAGTTTCTTTACTCTGTTCACCTGACTATTCCTTTTTTCTTTTGTTACTATAAGCCACTGGATTCGAGTAAAGACTCGCCCCTGGTGACACTGTGTTATGGACTGTGTGTTCTAGGGCGGAGAGCATTGGGAACAGCTTCACATCATATGTCTAGGTAATAAAATATTGTTGTTGTATGCTTCTCTTCCTCAAAATCCCTCAAGGTTCCTAGGTCAGGTGTTAGACGAGTACCTCTTCATAACAGGAACAGATATTTAATGTCATCTTTCCTGTACGTAACCTTTCCACTATGTAACCTGTCCTTGTTACAATAGCCAGTGAAATACAACCGAAGAACAGCAAATGAGGGACAACTTGAATTTGAACATTTTGTTTTATCAAATTAATGCAAGGTGAGAATTCTGGTGTGGGTAAGTACTGGAGATGACTGACAGAAAAAACCTAGAACTGATTGGGTTCTAAAAGTAAGCTCCACTTCCTGCTCCGAGTATGTGCCCTATATGGAAATAGGGGGAAGAAGAGGACAGCTTCTTAAAATGAAGAACATGCACATCTTTATGGATGTTAGATCAGGCTGTTGCAGTAAGTTTCAGAGTTTAGCTGGCTCTGTGGCAAGCAGTTGATTTTGTACAAATCTCCTTCATCTCAACTCTGTCATATGGCAACCTCTCTTTTGCAGACTGACAGCCTCAACTTACTTTAGAAAGCCAATGTAAAATAGAGTTGTATGTTTCTGGAAATCAAAAAGATGATGGTTTAAAAAGAAAAGAAGCAGCATAGTCAGATGTGGAAGCTATTGGTCAGCTGGGTGCCAACTGTAAAACCTGTTTTACTTCACTTTCACAGAAGCTCTTGACTAATTCTTCTAAGTTCCAGCCAATTGCCCTCTGAAGGTCTTGCAGATAGACAGTTGCAAGAGTGATCAGAGCGTAATTGATTTTTCACTCTTAAGTTAGCTTAATAAAAGGAAGTGATGCCTTTAAGCATTAGGAAGTTGTCAAGATTTTTATTCTGTACTAAAGCACGCACAACTGAAGCTACATATCTTCCTTAACTGGTCCATTGTGGTGTTATATTCCTTAAAAAAAATTCTCTTCAAAAATCTTCAGAATAAAGCCAGGCATTCCTCACAATGTCCCTGTTTAAATTAGTATGTGTAAATAGTCTGTTGCTTATATAGTTTATTCATTGCCTGTTTGGTGCACGTAGATACTTAGTGTCCAAGCTTTGCTTACACATTCTTACTCGTATGTTCTCTTCTCCCTGCCTTATCCTGTAAGAATTGTGTGCCTTTCTGTACAACTCAGTATTTTCTGATCTTTTCAGTGATGATAACAGTGAATATATTTGTATTTCTGTTAATATTTGGACTGTTTTCTTCATTTTTTTTCCCCTCAACAGTAATTTGGAATCCTTCTTGTACGGCCTGCATGCCCTATTTAAGGGTGACTTCCGGATATCTTCGATTAGAGATGAATGGATCTTTGCTGACATGGAATTGCTGAGGAAAGTAGTGGTTCCTGGAATACGGATGTCACTTAAGCTACATCAGGTGGGAGATTAGAGGAAGATGTGTCTAGTTCTTTTTATTTCTGTGTGTTTGTTCTTTTAAAAATAAATGTCTGGGAGATAGAAAAAAGAAGATAATAAAAGAGCATATGATAGAGATAGACACCTGAAAATGAGGCAGTGTCATGTCTTGTCCTTTATTTTATTATAGGTCACCTGGAAGGTGATGTAGAGGAAAATGGAATGCATTTTATACTCGGAGCTTGAAAATTACATCAAATGTCCATCAGAGAACATGTCAAGCCCTGTTTCATATTAATCTAGAGATAATTCCCTTGTGAACAGCCTCTCTGATATTTTTCCTCCCTGCTCCCCTCCCCACATATATGTAATCGGCTTAAAAGGTTATCATGCTATTCAAAGCTGCACAGCCCTCTCCAGTTGTTCAATGGGAGTTGGTTTTTTGTTCTTTTTTCTTTGAAGTGTTGTAATAACAGACACTGACACTTTGGCATTACTCGTTGATCCTGTCAGTAAGGTTTCAGGTGAGAATGAGAGGTTGCTGTTCAATAAGCTGAAATTGGGGTCAGTCTTTATAGTGAAGTGAGGATGAAGATGAATAATCTCAAATTCCATCCAGCATGTCTATTAATTAAGCTCAGCAAGTACAAGAAAGCATGCACTGAGTGATAAGCACTTTGTGAGAGGGGAAGAATGTTGGTACTGTAGAAGAACAGATTGCTTGAAAACCATAGCAAGTCGGCAAATCTTAGTTGCAGTTTTTAATAATAAACGGAGTTGCATTTTTTGCGTCCATTGCAGTCTAGAAGTCCCCCAAAGCTCATAGTGATTGAATTAACTCCTTCACGTAACACAAGCTCCCTGAATTCAGCAGAATGTGTATAAGTGTTAGGAGTACATGCAGCACAGTAGAATAATTAAAAAATCATTGTTAAAACTAGCAGAAGTACCACTTCAACAATTCTGAAGTGTTCTCAGTGTATTTGGGTTACTGTGCTGAATGGGCTTGAATTAGAGAATGAAAAGTGAGAAAAATACAAATATTTCTAATGATAAATATTGTTCTGAACATTACTGTTCAGGGTGATTTTATTCACTTGCAGTGGAATAGCATATCGAGGCTTTAGCCAGTGTTGGAAACTTAGCTGTTAACCACTATCCTCCTTTAACCAGAAAGCAATGTGACCTAATACTGAATTGAATTTGCAAATTTTGTATTTCTATTTGACTGGCAGTAGTGTAAGTTGGGTGATAGTACTTGTTGCTGAAATAGTCTGTCATGAAGTATTAATGTAAGCTTTTTAATAGAAAATACAGGTAAACCTTCCTGTTACTATTTTCACATAATACAGTCTCAGTGAATGATCAGTGCTTTAGTGTGTTTTACGGTTGGAGACTTGTGAATAAGTGAAGAAGCTAAAACTAATGCTTCTGCAGACGATGTAAGTAGATACGTATCTAGTGTAAAATTCAACTAGAAAATTACTTGAATCAATAATAGGCAGGTCTTTCCAATAATTTTGGTTTTAAGTTAAAAAAGGAAGCAAACGGAACTAATCTGTTGGAAAAGAGGTCATCTTTAACAGTGTTCTTTAGTAGGTATCTCATATTTTTGATATCTAACTTTGTGTGATGCGCTGAGCCTTTCAAGAGTTTGAGGTGTGAAACGTTTGATTTTTATATGTAGTTACACCTGAAATGCTGATCATACCTTAGTGAACATGTGTTCTTCGAAACAGGATCACTTCACTTCTCCAGATGAGTATGATGATCCATCTGTGCTTTATGAAGCCATAACAACCCATGAAGAAAATCTAGTTATAGCTCATGAAGGAGACCCTGCTTGGCGGAGTGCAGTTCTTTCGAATTCTCCCTCCCTCCTTGCTCTACGTCACGTGATGGATGATGGCACCAATGAATATAAAATCATTATGCTGAATAAGCGCTATCTCAGTTTCAGGGTCATTAAGGTAAGCTTTGTGCACATTCTACAACGTGACAGTATGTTGTGGTATATTTTATAACTATACCAAACTGCTACTTCAACTCAAATCATTACTTTTTTATTACTGATCTGTCATTGCTAGGGCTTCTTTTCATATAGTGGAAGTATTTAATCAGAAAATTAGTTCCTGACTTAAAACATCTTATTTCTCATCCTATTCTTAGATTTGCATTATTCTCACTGTTGCAGCCTGAGTCCAGAAGTTTGGCCTTCTCTTAAAGAAGTGACTGTGAATGCTTACAGTTCTGCAGTGCCATATTGCATTCACTCATGAAGGCCTAGGTTTAGCAAAGCAGTCATCACACGCTCTCGTTGTTTTGCTTTCTGACACAGCCTTTCTACTTGGCTTTTGCAGGTGAATAAGGAGTGTGTGCGTGGCCTGTGGGCAGGGCAACAACAGGAGCTTGTCTTCCTGCGTAATCGTAATCCAGAAAGAGGAAGTATCCAAAACGCGAAACAAGCTCTGAGGAACATGATCAACTCCTCTTGTGACCAACCAATTGGATACCCAATCTACGTCTCACCTTTGACTACTTCCTATTCAGATAGTCACGAACAGCTTAAGGAGATTCTCGGGGGAGCTATCAGCTTAGGAAACATCAGAAACTTCATAGTGTCTACGTGGCACAGGTGAGCCGAGGAAATGAGTTCTCATTAGTATGTATTCATGCACTCATATTCCATTAACTAGTCTCGTACATGCCCAATGCAGCATAATTTATAATATTCAGTCACACAAAAATAAATAAGACTTGACTTTTATTTCAGGCACATCTGTGGCATATGGTAACTGCTTTGGTACAGGATTAATCTTCAAGGCATAGAAGTAGTATGCCACAAACTATGTATATGAGAGCTTAGAAAAAAAAAAAGGACAAAACCTAGGTGCAAGGACTACACCTTCAGTTCTAATGTGAGGTCTGATAAGGAGAGACAATGCAACTTCTGTATTTTTTTTCAGTACCATCACTTCTGCAGTCTATAATACCATCTTCACAGAATCGGGACTGTTTGGTAGGGTTCCTGTCTGGCAAATATTTCGCATGCAAGTGCTGGTATTAATGTTGTTAGGGTATGCTCATACATAGTAGCACAAGCTTTAGCTGTTGTTTGTAATTTCATGAGTGCTTATAAGTACCTTGTACATTAGAGTCAGAACAAGTAACTGGAGTGATTAATAATATAATCCTCCTTCCATGTGACCCCTCAGTAACCCAGTACAAATTCTTGCTGTGGTGTTTTATAGGCCGTGAGTACTTTCACTGCACTTCTTGCCCCTAATGACTGTGGCTCCAAAAGCAACAGTGGCAGCTTTGTGTGGTGTTCAGAAATGTGTGTCCCAGTTCTTAACAGTTCCAGGAGCTGGTGCCTGAACCAGGCTGAACTGTTGGAACAGTCTGTAGCTGTGCTGATGGTTATATTTACACTTAGACATCTACAGCACATCAAAACAAAACATGCTGCATCACCCTAGAATATGCCACACTTCCTACAGTCTTTGGTGTTTGTCTTCTTTCACTGCCTGCTTGTCTGACATGTGGTTAGAATAACAGGTAAAAGTATGACATGGAATAGTATTTGGATCCAAGCTGTGTATGCTTTGGGGTTCTGGATCCCAGGGGCAAATAAAATTGGAAAGGAATTCTCAATGTATTTGAGTGTGACAGGAAAAAAAAAAATAACGAAAAGTAGGAATTCTAGGAGGAACGTGCTGTGGTTTTTGTCCATCTGAAGTTTATTAATGCAAACAATGTGGTGAAAAGCCTGTGTGTACACTGGAAGATGTTGGCTAACTTACCATCTAAATGGTCAAAATCCAGAGGAGAATTTGTGATTCAAGTAATTGCAACATGTGCTTCAAACGACTGTGACTACATTGCTGAAGGTAACAAGAAACCAAATACATTAAAAAGACAAAACCACAACAAACGTTATTTTCCCACTAACCTGAGTAGACAAAGACTTTGCAATATAAGAATACACATGACTGTGTTAAGGAGCGTAAATTGTAGTAAACTGTTACAAAATAAGCAGGATGTTCTACCAGTGTTTTAATTAGAATTTTATTGCTTTGTGTGCTTCAGACGTGGCTTGATTTTTCTAAAGCTATTTTGTGTAAGCATTTGGCTTATCATAAGTAACTAACTGGAATAGCTGTTGGGATGAAAACTGCAGTCTCTTAGAAAGCAGTATTTATACTTACAAAGCATATCCTGAGGAAATAAAGTCAAGTTTTATCTGATGTTAGAGAACGCTGTTGATTGTGCATAGTAAAGCTTTTTGCTTGCCATCATAAGGCATTTCTTAGAATCCTGATGATTAGGAGGCCTGACACTTAATGTCTCAATTGCATTATGTTTTCAGACTTAGGAAGGGTTGTGGAGCTGGCTGCAATAGCGGTGGAAATATTGAAGATTCAGATGCTGGAGGTGGAGCTTCTTGCACAAGTAACAATGCAACCATCAATGAGTCGCAGAGCAGCATGTCGCAAGGAGGAGGGAATGCGTCGACAGGGCAGGGACCTGGAGCAGTACAGCACCCTCCTGTTGCAGCTCATCCCGCAACTCTTCCTGCAGCTCATCCACCAACTCATCCCCCCACTCTGGGTAAAGTTAGAAAAAAAGAGCAACAACTTTATACAAGTATAATCTTATAGCCAGAACTGACCTTTCAGCTCTTTGGATCAGGCCTAAATTAAAAGAAAAATCGAAGTGACTTGATTATGTAGTGTTAACACCTGCTGGGTTCATCTCAAACTACAGTGCTGTTTTATGCAATGCAAGGTTCCCAGAGAGTTGAGCAATAGTGGGGGTATAGTTGTGCTGGAAAATAGATTAAATAACTTTTTATAACACCTCTCTATGGATTGGATCTTTTATTTTCTGTTGTATTGTTTGCAAATACTAAACTTGTCATTTTTTTGTGAATGTCTTTATATTTCTTATTTACTTAGTGGAATGGATTCTCTGTTTCTGTAGTATTTTAGCTGAATCCTATCCAAGAGTCTGTAGTGATCTGTAGTTAGGTGATAAACAGTAACGCTGAGAAAAAGCTTTGCAAACACTGCCTTTACTCACAAAGAATATACAAGTGAATGTAGCTGAAGGAACTTTTTTTTTTTACACAGCTTAGCTAAGTCTGTCAGCTATGGAGAGGTATCTACAAGTATTTGGTATAGGGAAAGCAATGACACCAATGCTCATAAACGGCAATTCCTGTTTTTCACTTTAAGTGCACTAAATTTTTATGATTTTGTTTAAAAACAGCTTTTTGCTCTTAATTTTTCTGACTCAATCTTTGAACATCCAGTCAAGCGTATTAAGAAAGAACATTCTGAAAGAGTGTTCTGAAACATGGATGTCTACCTGCCTTAATGCCTTAATTATAGGACACTTAAGTGTTAATACTAAGAAACAAATGGTTAATGCAGGAAGAGCAAGGCTGAAGCATTCTTTTAAGCTACTTGTCTTGCAGGGATTGTGAATTGAACAGAATATGAAATTCCGAGATGAGAGGAATGGAGTGTATTCAAATGCTCTGTAGTATGAAACACAACAGAGATCTTCTGCAGTACAGCTGTTTTAGAAGTTGTTGATTGGACCCATCAGTTTTGTATCTAAGCACTAAAACATTTGTGTGTCAAATCTAATGTGTGTGGGAGGCTTTATCAAACTCTCCTGATTCTGTATCTTTTACTTTTAGGCACCAGTCACAGCTCCCAGTCTGTGCAGTCAAGCCTTGTGAGACATTCTCCTGCCCGTGCCTCGGTAGCTAGCCATTCATCTTATTGCTACGGCAGTCGTCATTCATCTCTTCGCACATCCACAACAGGCTTTGTGCCTTGTCGGCGCTCTTCCACCAGTCAAATATCCCTTCGTAACCTCCCATCATCCATCCAGTCCCGCCTATCTATGGTGAACCAAATGGAACCTACTGGCCAGACTGGGGTCAGCGCGCAGCATGGACTGCCCTCTTCTAGCAGCTCCAGCCAAAGCATCCCAGCCTGTAAACAGCATGCCCTTGTGGGCTTTCTAGGGACAGAAGGAGGGAGTAATGCGGCTGAAACGCAGTCAGGTGGTAATGCAAGCCCTGCAAATCAAATGCAAGCCAAAAAGGATGATGTTATTTACAGAATCCAGGTGAATAGTTCAGAAGGAGTTAACTTATGCTTCCATGTGCTTTTGTTAGTGTTACCTTGTATGTTGTTGAAATCACTACTGTTAAATACACACATGGTCTGAGTGTCTCAGTATACAACTATTGTGCGGTTACATTTGGAGAACTCATGTCAGGAAGAGCTTTTCTAGACAACCAGCATTCCTTTGTGCTTAGACATCCCTGTTTGTGTTACTTGTATATTTTGCTGTAGTGCAGCTTTGAGAATGTTAGCTGAACTCAGTTTTACTTCATACTTAGTTCGCCTTTATTCATTACACGTAAAGCTAAACAGCTTCATTTGCAGGCCAGAAAGCAACTAGCTTTTCTTAAGCCAAGTAGATTTTCCGGAAAAGTAAGTGTAAAAATACTCGCTTTCACTTTCATACGTATTTACTCATTTTCATGTGTGTTTATTCTTTGGTTATTGCCACAAGTTTGGGTTTTACTGAGCAGCAAACAGTACACTATTGACTGAGTTAATCTTGGCAGCCTTGCTTGTTTTGTGAAAATCCAGAAATTTGTATTCCTGCTCTTCCGGTGTTTATTAGTCCCACATACACACCTTTGGCAGTTTATTAGTGGGAAACATCAAGTGTTTAATAGGATAGATGGTAACAAATGTGGTTTCATTGCTGTTATCGCCTCATTTTAGAGTAATCCTTAGTAAACTTTGCCCACTATGATGCAGGTTTACTAAGTTAATGAATTAACTTTGCAAGTCTGTGCTTAGTAGCTTTTTTTGCAGGCAAGGGCGCTTTTATGGAACTGCTTAATTCCTCTGGCTGAGGATAATATGGGCAACGTTGGCATGTGCACTTGGATAGTGGACATTATGCAGTTCTCTCTGTCCTTAAATAGGAAGAAGTCTTCTGGAGTTTTTTTCTGCTGCCCCTGTGGAAAGTTTACTTTAAAACATGGGGTGGGTCTCAACCATGCTAGTAGATTAGTATTTCTTCAGCCTAACACGAAATTCTCCACGACGGTGTTTCTTAAGATATTCTGTAAGCGATGAGCCAGTTCTAACAGCTCACTGTCACTTAACGGTTCCCTGCTATTGGACCACGTGCTGCCAATGCTTATGTTGTGCATGTTCCTCAGATGCTGCTGTGAGTCAGTGTAACAACTGAAAGGGATGGGAAAGGGAACCAGAGCTTGCTGCTTCAGACAGCAGTGAGCTGATACATTGTCAGCTGTGTCTGAAACCACAGCCTAATTTCCAAGTTATGTTCTGCTCAGGCTTTTTCCTAGCCTGGAGCCTGAGTTTCCAACATTGAAATTGGTCAGAAATCAGTTTCTGTGGGTTTAAGTCAGTTCTCTGGAAGTATGCACAAGGTTACAGTTTATCTGTTTCTTTTAAATTTTGGCTGAACTAACAGTCAAAACTCAATTCCTACTTATAGTTAATGGATCCCAGTCAAGTACTGGAAGGGATCAACGTGTCAAAAAGGAAAGAGCTGCAGTGGCCAGATGAGGTGATACGGCTAAAAGCTGGAAGAAACAGCTGGAAAGACTGGAGTCCTCAGGAAGGCATGGAAGGCCATGTAAGTTTTACTTAGAAGTTGACAAGATAATTTTGAAAAAGGCAGTGTCTTGATACTATAGCAGTCTGCCCAGATGTCAAGGCCAAAAATACATGCAGTAGTAAGTTGGATCAGCAGCTATTCTCCAAGTCACTGTTTCTGGAAGAGCAGGTCTAGAATCCTAATTCGAAGCAGAGGGAAGCAATTTCTGCAACTGTATCCAGGATGATGGTTCAGACGTTGTCAACCCCCTCTCCTTCCTTGCCTTCTTCCAGCTCCCCTCATGAACTCTCAGGCATTGTGCTCATTCATCCAACCTTCGTTTTCCCTTCCTTAAATTGTCAATCCTTGAGCAAATATGGAAGGCCAATTTACCGATGAGTTCTTAATTGAATGGTTAACAGTATTTGTTCTTACATTATTCTGATGAAAGTGGAGGCAAAGTAAGATTGTCTTTAGATGTCTTTTTATTATGTGATAGGTACGTGATAGGTGTTGACTTTCCTTTAAGAAGGAAATCTGCTGTAACTAAAACTTGTGAAAGCCTATGGCTTGAAAGTCCATCTCCCTTTTCCCTAGGGGTGTTATATCTGCGTTTCATAAAAATTCACTGTATTTAGAAAACTTGTTTCCCAATTTAGGCTCTCTTTAGGAGGAAAAAACCCATCTCTATCTTTGAGGCTTTTAGGTTTTTACTGAGGCATACAATTTTTTAGACCTTTTTGTCTATGAAGATGCTCCAGTGAGTGTTCTTTCAGTGATAAATAGAAAAAGGGAAGAATTGCTGACATTGTGTCTGCATTGGTTCATCAATACAACTGTATTTTCATTTGGAATGTGTCAGTTTTGACAGTTTGTAAGAATTTGCTTTGATTGACTGCTTACCTCAATTGGAGACGTTATTTATAAATTGGGTTCAGGGGCTGGATTTCGCTTGTCTGAAAGCCCATGTCCACATTACTGTGGATGTACGTGTAGACTTCAGGTAAGAAATGGCAATGTATTGATAACCCAGTGTGTGTTAAACCTACCTTGTTGTTACATGTATGTGAAGGAAGGGCCCCAGATATGAATTCCTTCCCTGAATAATTGTATCATAGTTGACGGTCCACCCTTAAGATAGTAGGGTTACCTTGTAGGTAACACCTTGGAGTAGAATGCTGTTGTAAGCATTCATAGTTATGTTGGGTTTAGATGTTACACTTCTGGAACTTTCTTGTTAGCTATTGCAGATCAAGAATGTCATAAATAGGGTGAAGGTAAAGGGTTATATCGAAACACGTCCTGTTGCCTGATATCACTGGACAATTTTTTGCTGATGTGTACAGTGATTGATGTTACAGAAAGATGAAACTGAGAATTTGAAGGTTAGAGTAAGCTACTGTTCTAATTGCTTCTCATCTGTTTTTGGTGCAGCACACCGGCAGTTTTTTTTAGAAGAGCATGTTTTAACCTAAGAAAGGAGAAAAGCACCAGATTATTCTGTGAGTGATTAGGAGGAGAGGATTTATCTTGATGACATAGTTTCCACTGCCTACTTCATCTGCCTGTGGTTAAACATACTAGTATTGGTAAAGCCATTAGCTCTTAGGACAGTCTTTCCTTTCTGATGCTGCAGTTGTGGTTCTTCCTGCAAACAGGCAGAAGTGCTTCTTGACTGCTGAGGTGCTGTTCATCAAGCAGTTTACCAGCCGGAGCCTTATGTCAATGCTCTCAGTATGAACTTTACTCATGTCCTTCTACTACCTGTGCACCAATAATTACAGCCACGTTCTGAGTGGCATATAGATTTTTCTGTTGCATATCAAGGGAAAAGAAGTACTAGTCAAAAGCAGAAGTAAGCGAAGGAAGGATTGGAAGAGAATGGTAAAAGACAAGAAGAAGAAAAAGAAAATTAATGAAGAGACAACTATCCTATTCTTGAGTTCTGTGCATGAGCAAAAAGGATGGGGGTTCAGGAATGACAAAAGTTTGGGAGTCATTGCACTAGGGGATGCGTGTATGTTCCGTACCTGTTTCTTGAACTGTATAAAAGTATCAGAATGTATTTTACTGTTGTAATGAGCGAGGAGTAGTTTGTGTTAGATGTGATGCTGATGATAATGACCCTCAGTTAATACTCACCTAAGGGTGATATTACAGGTGACATCTAAGGGTGAATTGGAGCACTACATCATCTCAGTTGTTTAAAACTTTTCTACTACATACGTTGAAAAAAGCATTTTTTTTCTAACTTTGCTTTTTACTTGGCTGAGCATACAGTACGTTATATCTAGTACATAAAGACATTATAGGGTTTCTTCAAGGAAATTAGATTTAGCAATCCTATTTGTATTGTAGCTACTTTTTCCAGGACTTTGAGATTAAGATGTATTCTGCATTATCTTTCTGTGATGCCTGACACTGGCATGTGGAAGAAACCTTTTCCCCCCAGGAGATTCTTATCACCTCTTGACTATCTAGTGACATCGTTTTGCATGCTGTCAGTCATTTATGGGCATCCAACAAATGCCAGTTGTGATAGAACAGATGGCAAAACTGAGTTGGGGGGGTGGTGGTTGCATTGAGTTATAATCTATGTACAACTTGCGCATATACAGTTTTTAAGGAGCCACAAAATTGCTGCCTTTGGAGTCAGCCTTTAGCTATCTCAAAGGCACCAGTTGAAGTGGGACAACAAGGATGTAGTACTTGGGCTTTATTAGGAAATGCTTTATGTGTCTGGGGATAGGATATTCCTGGCCTCACTCCATACAGNGTACAACTTGCGCATATACAGTTTTTAAGGAGCCACAAAATTGCTGCCTTTGGAGTCAGCCTTTAGCTATCTCAAAGGCACCAGTTGAAGTGGGACAACAAGGATGTAGTACTTGGGCTTTATTAGGAAATGCTTTATGTGTCTGGGGATAGGATATTCCTGGTCTCACTCCATACAGCAGCATGAAAGGCTTATTCGGACAGATTTTGATGAAGGCAGACTTGAACAGACTGCCTAGATACCATGCTGTTGTATCAGACAAAGGGGAACTAAAGATGCCATGCTTGCCTGGCTGAAATGCTCTCCCTGTGGATGCACTGTAGATCTCATGCAGTGGACAAAGCTGGATCTCCTTCACCCTGGGATTAGAGAAATCGGGAGCTGTCAGCTGGGTATAGTGAGGATTACGGGGGTCTCTTGGATTTGATCTTGGAAGATGTAGATTACTTGTGGTTTTCTGTCCCTTTTCCCCCACCTGTATCTTTAGAACTCTTGAAAACTGTAATGTCCTGGATTTTGTGGAAATGAATTTTATTTGCTTTTTACCTTACCGTGTCTTGAATTTAGGATTCTTTTTCACAACCGGAAAATCTGAGATACTTCTATTTCTGTGGAGCTGGCAATACTTAAAACCATGTGACTGGAGCATCCTTGTGGTTCCTTTGGGGCACCCAGAAGTTAAGAGTGTGTTTTTTATGGAGGTAGCTGAGCAGAGAGTTGGTCATACAAGGGCCTGTATGGAAAAGGGACCTTCTGATAGTCAGTATCAGGTTGGGATCCTTGGAAGCAGCAGATCAAAGTACATGAATTCTGTAGATCCAAGGGAGTATGGGACTTGTGGCCCTGTTTCTGAAACCCTTCCTCTTTGTAATATTTTTTCATCTTAAATTATCTTTGAATAATTTAATTTAAAAGATAACCTTAAATTCACAGTGAGTAGGGAACAAAATTAGGGCAAGGGATTTGACTTAAGGGGGACAGTAGTTTACACCCAACTCCTGATAAACTACAGTTCTGTGCAATTATGTGCTGCACAACACTGAGGTGCTTTAAGACTGTTACAGCTAGAGCATCAAAGTATCCCCAGTCTGTACATGTACACTTTTTCCAGTTGTTACTCACTTTGCATGACTGTTTGGTTCTGATTTGGGTCAAGTTGTTTGTTCACGCTGAAATTCCGGTCAAAGGCTGGCTGTTCGCAGGTAGGCTGCGGATCTCCAGCAAGACTTCAATGAGTAGCTTATCTGTGGGTATGCTGTCACTGAAAATGAGCAACTAAGTCAGTATAGCGCTCACATGATTGCTCCTTTGGCCCTATAATTGTCAGCCACAACTTTGATACGGCAGCTCTTCCCATGGAACTTAAGTTTCATTATACTTTTCTTTTCCCCCAGGTGATTCACCGCTGGGTGCCTTGCAGCAGAGATCCAAGTAGTCGGTCCCATATAGATAAAACCATCCTGCTGGTTCAAATCGAAGATAAATATGTTGCTGTTGTTGAAACTGGAGTCCTTGAACTTGGGGCTGAGGTGTGAATCTCTTTGAGAGTGAAACTTCCCTTCTCCAACTGTTCAGAAGAGAGAAGGGTCCAGAAGCAGCAGCTCCCAGGACATGAAACTTCAGTCTGGTTGTAGGAAAGGACTTGAAACACAGATTTGTCTAAGTCCCTTTCCCCAAATGAACATGTGTAAGAAATTTTTTTAAGTTGTTAGCTGCTGAAGAAACATTTGCATGAAGGATAGATTTGTTGAGACATATCTTTTTGTTTATGAATTTTGTTTATGCATTGCGTAATGCTTTAAATCAACAAACTTTTCAGTTCTAAGTTCAGAGCACCTCATATTTTTCTAATTGTTTTGCCAAAAATTGCCATGTCTTGTCACAGAGTGCGTGGAATTCATCCACCTTACTTTAAAGAAATTGACTACAAACCTTCAGTTTGGTGAGACAGTGTAAAGGTGTGGCAAGGAGAGACTGAACAGATGTATAGATTCTTATTCCTTATGAGCTAAACATTAATGAGAACTGCACTAATTTTATACAGCAATGCACTAAAAACAACCCTGAGATTGCTGAGAACATTTATTTATATATATAAATATAAGTATATAAAATACCATTATTTAAATTGCCTTTGGGATTAATCCCCTCCCTCTCCAGATACATGTTGATGGTAAGGGCTGTGCCATGGGTTTGGTTCTGTGTTCTGTATGTCACACAAGTGCATTTGCTGCATCCTCTTCACAATAAATGGTAAAATAACAAACATACAGAAAAGCACCTGAGTATCCCTGTACTACATCAGACTCTATTGTGGTGGCAGTGGTACCTCAAATTTGTACAACCTGTCTAGCTTTAAAGTGGACCCCAATGTACTACCTTTCATCTGTTATCCCTTAGCTACCCACGGCTACTTTACTGCTTTACACTCAGAGCTGGCTGTGTTGTTTCATTGGCTCTTCTCTGGCAGAGACAGTTGTTTGAGTTTTGTAGGGGGAGGTGCATGTCCGTGACTACTTCATGGATGCTTGAAGGGTTTTTGATTCCATCCAATTTAAAAAGAAAAAAAATGGCAACAACAAAACCAAAAAAAAAACCCAACAAGAACTTGACTTCAGCTTTTAAAGAGCTTTTACAGAAGGCACAGCCCTAAACTTGCATCACTTTTGCCACCTTGCCTTTTCTTTCCCTTTAGTCTTCATTCTTTTCTATGACTTGAATTTTATTTTCTGTGATTATATATTCTATGTAAGTGTAATTTGAGTATTTATAACTGTGAAGTTGAATTATTCATGTGTTACATATCCTAGGTTTTATTGTATTTTTTTAAAAGTGTGTATTCAGGGAAACAAGTAACTTAGAACTATCATGGGAGTGTGAGAGGGAAACTGGTTTGTTCTTGGCTTGCAGTTCCTATGACTCACTTCTCTTAATCCGTAAGAAAAAAACGTACCTGTTGTGATTGTTTCCTGTTTCTGACCTGTAATTATGTAGGACTCTGTGGGGAAACTGCACACAGTCCTAGGTTTTGGGAGCAGCCATCTTCTTCCCAGTCACCTCTGCTTCTTTATATGTAACATAACCAGAAGAGACTTCTGATATACCACAGAGGTTATCGTAATTATTTCTCTGACATCAGAGAAACCTTGTCCGTTATGTACCTAATGTAAGAGTGAAATTACATGGGACGAGAAAAAAAAACAAAGGAAGAAACAGCTACCTAAGAAATACTGGTATTCCGACTCAAGTCACTGTATGCCATCCAGCCATGAAAGGGTAAGTCTGTGTGCCTGGTAGCTAGTCAGTTCTGGATACTGTTCCCAGTGAATTATACTGGGACCTTGCTTACATCGTATACTATGCAAACTTGTACTCAAAGTACTGTGCATCTTACAGTTGCATATTACTATTTGGTTTATGCGTATGCAGTCCAATTTAAACTTCGTATAAATGCGCAGTTCTGGATCTGCCACCATTGAAATAATTTTGCTGTTCCACATAGTCTATGGTATGTGCACATTCTAGTGTAGCTGAATTCATCTCCTGCATATCTGAGAGTGTAGTACAGTAGATGAATCTTCTTTAGCAGTCTGGTAATGTCGCTGTCAGGAATGAAGAAAATGTGTGAATTTTGAGTTGAAGGTGTTTTAAGGTTTTATTGTGTCTTTCCCTTCAGGTAATTACAGGGTTTCCTGTATCACTAGGAATATTGCTTCATTTTAGACAGAGGAATTTATTTGAAAATAGCCCTCCATTTGATATTAGTTGCAGGAGTTTTTTTTTTCTTGTACTGAAGCCATGAGATAAACAGTTGACTGAAAAACAAAATACATAAGTTTTGTTTTTAAAACTTGACTGAAGCAACTTTCAGTGTGTTAACCCTGGCTCTGAACAATCTCTTTCACTCTCTTCAGGATAAGATAATGACAATGTCCATTCCTGGTAAATAGACATGATAGGAATTAATGACTTGTTAGCAGAAAAATTCTGGAGAACATGTAACTGCCTGGAATGAGATGAACAAACAGCAGATGAGGAAAAAGAAAGGCTTTTTTTACGGGGTGAACAGAATTGATAGATTTCTCTATTTTTTTAATCTTAAGGCTTTTGGTGTGTTGCCTTCTGGAGATGGATTCTAATGTGACTGTTTAACGGGTCAGTACATTCTTTCAGATATTCAGCAAACATCTGTTGGGAAGCCACAACACCTGTTCCAGATCCGCTCAACAGAAGCCACCTAGTTGAAACGGCACTCTTCCACAGGGCTTTGGAAAATTAACTTTTTTAAAGATTTCCTGCCTTCTGAACTCTTAAGATTCACATATGATTGTATGTTGGTTTGTGCAAAGTTTGTCTTGGTTTCCACTGTGCAAGTGACAAAACAGTGTTTGTTTTCTTCTAACTGCCTACAGGATAGATCTGTCCATGGAAACCTCTGTTTTCAATGGAGATAATTTCATCTTTTGTTTTCTTTTCTTTGGCCTATGTCTTGCTGTGTAATATTTTTCTCGTGTTGTGAGTATGGAAAAGATGGGTATTTTCAAATGAGTTCTGTCAGTCCATATTGAGATCAGCATAGAGCAGATATTTATTTTTTACATCTTTCTGAGCTTCAGTGTAAACCCATTATAGATGAGTGTGTTAACTTCATCCACTTGCACTGTGTGATACCCTCTTGCCATAAGAACATTCCAGTTAAGTCTCATTGTTTTAGCTGCCTGGTAGATCCCAGTGTTTCTCTTGGATTCCTTTAAAGGTGGTATCTGTGTGTACGTACGTAAGGACTTACTGCTCCCTGAAACAAATAATTACAGAAAAATGCTTGAAAACCCCACTAATCAGATTATGTTCATTGTAAAAATGGTTGCTACATAGTTTTTTAAAACTTCTTTCCATTACACCTCCCCATGAAATCTTTTAAAATGTTCTGATGAAAACAAAACCCTAAAATTTCTGCGTGGCACCGCTGCTGACACCTAGACTTGTGTGCCATTTGTGCTGTATGATACTTGCGATGAATTCTGAGGATCTCTCACGATTCAGCATTCGTGAAATGATTTCAGAGTTGGGGGGGAGAGCAAGGGGGAAGATGATTTATTTTTTTAAGGTTTTTTTAAGGTTCAACCACTTAGGTCGAATGGTCCTACAGCCACTTGGCATGGGATGTTGGCATGTTTCTGAGTGGTAATTTCAGTTTTCAAGTCCGCTCTGTAGTTCATCACCAGGCATTCCTTAACCCTGTGTTCACAAGCCCTTTGGGAACTGAAGAACATTTTGAGAAGCCTGGATGACTGGTGAGGTGAAAGACGGAGACTTGTGGCACAGGTCCATGCCCTTGGCTGTTTGGCAAGTTTGGTCATAAAGCTTTGTCTGGACTTGGGCGAGGGGGCAGAAGAGATGCCTTACAGCTGGACTCAACTTCAGATCAATTCTCTGACGACGCACACACCACCGTACAACCTAGGAGTGTAGCTACAAAGACACTGCTTTAAAGATCTTTCTCAATTACAGAACTCTCAGTTCACAAAATGGAGCAGGATAGACTGCGTTTCTTACCATTAATGATATCATTCAAATATTATTCAGCTTATTTGGATTTGGGGTTGTACCACCACAGGTTTTATGTACTTAATTTTATTAAGGAATTTTATACCTATTATATAGGCAACTACTCTTGTCTGGCTTGCTATTTCATAATCTAATGCAGTACATTCAGTGACGCTGGACTCTTTCAGAAGTTACACTGGTAATTACTGGTGCCTTAGTAAAAAAGTGGGTACGTAACACCTTGGTGGAAAGTAAAGCACGTGGCTTGTTTCATCCCAGCGTGGTACGTGTATTTCCAAAAAGGTGATTAAGATGGCTGCTCCAAAAGATTGCAGGAGTATACATACATCACTCGGTCACAAACATCTGAACGTGAGCAATTTCTATGAATTCTCATATGTACAGTTTGAATAGCTAATCCCGGTACACCTAGTCCTCAACTCCAAAAGAGGGCGATGAAGTAGCTGGATCTGTGAACTTTTTACACAGATGCCCACAAAAAGTTGACAGTAAGCTGCTGGCTTGGAAATGGAGGGAGAGGGGAGTAGAGCATACATGGGAGGATGGCTTGGGTTTTTAATGGACAATGAAAATATATATTGCCTCTACCAGCAAACGGATACCTTGCCAGGGATAGGGATATATGTACCTGCGTGTCTGTGAGTGTGTATGTGTCTGCGTGTGTTACTGGAAACAGCCTGTAAATATTGTAGCTGTTCAAAATGGAAAAGGCAGAGCGTTTTTTGCAACATGTTGCAGCGAAAGGACAGTATTGACAGTGGAGAAACACTGAGAAATAAAAAAACCTTTTTTCACTTGTTGTCATTTATTGCACTATTACATTCTCTTAACGTGTCATTCTCAAATTCCCTGTGACCACTATTTTATGTTTACTTGAATCACCCTTTAATGAAGGATTCTCTTAATTTAATGTGATTTCTCTTACGAAGCTGTAATAGTAAAAAGGAGAACCTCAGCCTATTCCTATTTTGCTGCCACCATCATCCCTGTTCTTATGCTTTTCCATAGATACTGAGTGCTCACTTTTCCACAGGTACAGTGTTTTTTCTTGTCTTTGTTCAAGCAGTAGCTGTATTTACCCTAGATTTCCCTTTTCTCCGAGTTTTTGTTCAGAGCCCAGAACACTGTTGTCCTGTCTCCAGGGGCAGTAATTTTCTAGTCTTCGTCCTTCCCAGGGAAATATTTTACCTGGTGTGGTTTAATCAGTGATTAGTAACTTTCTCCCCTGTGCAGTGTTGTGTAAAGTCCTGATGAACTGAAGCACTTCCTCCCTGAAATGAAGCACTTGTTGATATAGTGATACTAATTTAAAAATACTCTGCTGCTGTCTGTACACTGTCTGGTCTTGGGCATCTCAAATTTCTTCATGCTAGTGTAGATAATTAGAACATCATCTCCTCCCTCTGAGTTATAAGAGTTTTTCAAACATAAAAATAACATTTATTCATTGGGCAACTCCGGGTGTTTCAAGACAAAGATTAGGTGTTCCCTTCTTTTAAAAATCAAACGCCTGGATCTTGCTTCCCTTTGCTTTAACTAGACACCGTGACTTGCCCAATAGCTGCTTCAGGCCTTAATGTATGAATGACAGGGGAGAGTACAAATGTAACAAGTGTTCTTAAGGAGGAACACGTCATTTTTAATAAAAGCTAGTGCGTCTCACTGAACGTTCAAGAGCTCTGTGACCGCTTGTTGGGGTGTGGCCTGGCAGGCACCAAAATACCATCTAGCCCTCGCTTGCTCTCCTTCCGTCCCCTGGGAATGGGGGAGAGAAAGGGAAAGGTGAAGAGGCTTGTGGGTTGAGATAAAAGCGATTTAATAATTGAAATACTAATAGTAATAGAGTATACAAACAAGTGATGGGACAGTGCAGCTGCTGACCACCCACTGACCCATGCCCTGCCTATCCCTGGCTGGTGATCCTGAAGCAGAGAAACCCCAAAACTGCAGTCCCGGAAGAGAGAGTGCTTCCTGGCCAACCCTCATCTATGAACTGGGCACAATGGTTCGTGACATGGCATGTCCCTTTGGCCAGTTTGGATCCGTTGCTCTGGCTGTGCTTCCTCACTGCTTTTTGTGCACGGCACACCAGCAAAGCATGGGAACTTGGAAAGCCCTTTATGTCTTGGCAACAACTGAAAACATTAGCGTTACCAATGTTCTTCTCCTACCAAGTCCCATAATAAATCCAAAACACACTGCTATTCTAGCTACCAAGAACAACATTAGCTTTATCTCTACTGGAACCAGGACACTGATGGGCTTACAAAAAGTAGCTGAGGTTCCAGCTATATTTTAATGGTGACAATATCAAAAAAGGGCAGGAGCAGTGCTTCTTCCTTTCCAAGGCAAACCCCAGTACAATTTAGAGTTGGCACAGAAGATGGATTTATGCTGTAGTCCACTGTTGCTTGCTGTTGATGTCAGCTGAAGGACTGCAACTGGTAAAAATTAGAGGCCTGGAGCCCCACTTACTTGTTGGAGTCTATTTACTAGTTTGGTTTTGCCTGAGAGGAATCCAATTCACATGCTCCAAGACTGTAGCTGTGTTAGGCAAACTCTGGGAACTGGGACCGGTTTGCTTCAAAAACATTCTTCTAGCCTGTGTGAGTGTAATGCTGATGACACGGCTTTCTTGTAATGCCAAAGATGATCCTGTACGGGCCTTCCTCTGAAAAATAGTTCTTGTGTGGAAAGAAGGAGCCTGTGCCTAAGTAGGTGATACCTGGGCCCCAGCAGACCATCGCGATGTTTACCTTTGAGCGTCTCTAAGAGAGTTTTAATTTTCAGTTGGATCAGCTTAAATGGATTTTGCTCTGACTCATCAGAAAGTGGTTTAGGGTTTTTTTTTTTTTCCCCTGGATACTGGTGCAGAACGCCTTGTCACACCACAGCACCAACAGCACGTAGCGCTGATGCTGCGGAGTACCAAAGTGCTTGTGGTGGAAACTCAAGTTAGTCAAGAAACGAGCTCTCGGATTTAAGCTGATCCTGCAAGAGTCTGTTTTAACTTTTTCCTGGCAGTTCAGCCTTCTGGGCTGTGCTATGTAAACAGAAAGAGCACCAAGCTATGCTGCGACTAAATGAGGGAAAACTTCGGACAGACGGATGTCACTGAAAAGTCAGGTTATTTTGAGCCTTCTTCAGTCTACCAAAAAAGTGTTACGGCATTATTTGTGTGTCAGAAACAGGTTTGAAAAGGGTAGAAAGGCAGAGCAGCGGGTCTCTGTTGAATGCTAAGTTTTTGATTTCTTAAGTGAGCATGTCTGAGGAGGTACGATGGTGACGTTTTAGGAGGGGGGGGGGGGAAAGAAACC